>VBSM01003143.1:24491060-24543753 GCA_008086735.1 Cheirogaleus medius
CACTCTAACTGGCGGTGTTTCTCGTCCGCCATCTTGCTCCGCCCCTCCCTCCTACATGGAGAAACTGGAACCTCTGTGCACTGCTGGTGGGAATGGAAAATGGTGCGGCCACTGTGGTAAATAGTATGGAGGTTCCTAGACCCGGGGTGTTTCAAAGTCAGAAGTGAAGCAGGCAGTCTCGCTCGGTCCTACCAGCAGGGATATTACACCCCACCTCAGAGGTTCCCGTACAGGCTGGGCGCTGCCATTTTGCCAGAAAGTAGGCCCCACCCCGGAGGCCCCTAAGCCGGTCGCCCTGAGCGGAGCCGGAGCGCCAGGAGACCCTGGGCCGTCACCCCTACGTCCCTCAAGCTGCGTGCCCCAGCCTGGCAAAAGCCGCGAAACCCCGTCCTGCAGACTGGGCCCGCCGAAGTCAAGGCACCCTTGCTCACCCTAATATTCTTATAGCTACAGTACTTTCTGACTCTTTTCAGGGTAATTTTAAAAGAAAAAGCTTATAAAGGCTTTATTTATAATTCTTGAAGATACAGTCCAATTTATATGCTGAAAAATAATAGGCCTTCTCAATTACTTTACATTCCAATTTAAAATAAAAATTTACCTATAAATGTATCTATTTTCACAGAAGCTCCTCCATTAAAGTAACCTTACAAAATGAGATGTCAAAAGTGAAGTTAAATCATGCACATCATTTCTCATTAAGAGCAAGTTCAGTTTCTCTCTTTTTTGGGCTAAATTTCAATATTTTCCCCTTTGCAAGCTTTTCATTAGCTTAGTGATTTTGCTACGGCACTATGGTATTGGGTAAATGTCAGCATACATTTTATACATATTCATTATCGCCTTTCTTGAGAGACAAAGATCAGGCTCAGTTTTTAATTTTTTTATTAAATATATGCTTTCTTTTTATTTGACTCATTGTTTCCAAAAGAGTTTATTATAAATAAATGGCCATAGCCAAAAAATAAATAGGTATAGATTTCATAGTATATGATAAGTGACAAACTGCTACAAGAAGGTCAGGCTACTCTCTATATACTCCATGGTAGGACTGTTCAGCCGCTTTCCATAGAAGTTTCATGTACAGTTATGTGTCACATAATTTCCATCAATGATGGACTGCATATACTATGGTGATCCCATAGATTATAATACCATATTTTTACTGCACCTTTTTTTATGTTTAGCTATGTTTAGACACACAAATACTTACCATTGGGTTATAATTGTCTGTGGTATTCAGTACACAAATACCATTGTGTTGCAATTGCCCATAGTCTTAAGTAGAGTAACATGCTGTATAGGTTTGTAGGCCAGAAACAATAGGCTAAACCATATAGCTTAGGTGTGTAGTAGGCTATACCATCTGATTTGTGTAAGTACATACGTGTTCATACAATGATGAAGTTGCCTAACTCCACATTTCTTAGAATGTGTTTCTGTCATTAAGCGATGGATGACTGTATATATAACTTACAGCCTCCTCTGTTTCTAGTTAATCTTGCCAACTGGTGGCCTGGCTCCTTTACACCTCTTCCTGACCTTGGCACATGCCATGGGCACAACAGCCCGGCAGGGGCCTCTGTATCCCTTACTCTTCTCACCATCACTTAGGCCTGGAAGGAATTAGCCATCTTGGCTGTTAGTAAGTATCTGAGAGCACTTTCTTTAATTGGCGAAGAACCCACATGCATTGCATCTGGAGAGAGGAGAGAAAATAGTTGGTACTGAGTCCAGAGTACCAAGTAGAAACTTCTGGACACTCGCAAAGTGTATTTTTAAATGTAAATGTGGCTATATTCATATTTTTGGTTCAGTTTAAAACTGTTGAATACATTTAATAAGAGTAAAAATAATGTTTTCATTATGTTTCAAAAAAAAAAAGAATTCAACACTTGATTATTTCCTAATGATCAATTAAGATGTTGATTCCTGCCTCATCAATTTTTATTAAAAGCACTTTTCTCTCATGTGTAACTTATAACAGTTTAATAAAAATTCTGTACTCTAGTCATTGACTAATCTTTAATAGTATAATTTCTAGCATCATTTGAATTCTCCTTTCTTTTGTCAAGTAAACAGTTACTTTTTTATCACCATGTTTTTTGACCTAATCTCTCAATTTAGAAACATTTTTCTGATGGGCTTTTCTAATTCATAGTGACTCTAAATCTATTTCAAATATATTAGCATTGCGCATTGGTCTCCCCTAGACTCTCACCTCCTTTACTTCCTTGCTCACTTTTTAGCTGTTGGATTTCCACCTTTCCCAGTATGCTTAGGTTTCTCTTTCTTCCTCTTAAATAAAAAGATAAAAACAAGAATTAATAAACAAATCATTCCTGAGACTATATCCCAGCTATCTCTTACTAGTTTTTTTTTAATTTTTAATTTTTAATTATTATGGGTACATAATAGTTGTATATCTTAATAGGGTACTTGTGATGTTTTGATACAAGCATACAAATCAATCAAATCAGGATAACTGGGGTATCTATCACCTTAGGCATTTATCATTTCTTTATGTTAGGAACATTCCAATTCCACTCTTTTAGTTATTTTAAAGTATACCCTAACTTACTATTGATTATAGTCATTTTGTTGTGTTATGTTATCAAATATAGTTCATTCTATCTAATTATATGTATATTTTTGCACCTATTAACCATCCCCACTTTATCCCTTGCTCCCCACTACCACTAAAAACATGTTCTAAGCCTAATTCTCTGCTTCCAATTTATTTAAATATGGAAGTTTTTATTTATTCTTATCTTACCCCTCTAATGCCAGCTAAATTTGATTTAGCATTTATCTTTATGTTCATGGAACTTGATCCTACAAATAATTTGGGGTCAGATACATTCAGTTATAGTCGTATATTCCAAGTTAATAATCCTGTCTAACTTTGTATTTTAAAAATTAATGTCAAAGATGCCATATAACCTTAATTAGTATATTCCTCTGGCCCTAGGCAAAGCCACTGTGAGACATGTATTTTCGTTCTAAAATACACATATAAACTTTGATCACTATGGCTTAAGCCCTCTGAATGATAGATCAGATCATTAAACACAGAGAATGTAATCAAAGTCTCAAAATGAAGATTCTTTTGGTTCTCACTTTTGCACAAGGAAAAAAGGAAAACTAAACTGTTATAATGTGACTTGCATACAGATGCTCCATGCATAGGTTTCCCAAGACATATGGCTATTGCCAAACACATTTCCCTCCTTTCCAGTTAAATGCATCTAAGCATTGTATTGGGAAAGTTTGTAAAGCTTTAAAAAATAAAAACAGACCAGTTTTTTTAAAGTAAATACATTTGAATTAGGATTTTTACAGAATTTTTATGGAACAAACTGACAAAATAATAAAGTTAAATCATAATTTAAATTTCTCTAAAGACCTTCAAAACTTAAAACACAAGTGATTTTAATCTTGGACATGGTAGAGTAAGAGTTGATGTGAGAAGAACAGTACAATACCAAGGAAAAATGCCTTACAGGTAAGAGGTTGTGTGTGTGTGTGTGTGTGTGTGTGTCTGTGTATTTCTGAGTTTTTTGTTTTGTTTGTTTTAAAAAATATATTAGGAAATGGTAGTACAAAACTTGAAAACAGGTCTGGTCAACACCACAGGAAGTGAGGAAATGGTGATTATGTATTGGCAGCATCGTATAATGCAGAAGGACAGCAGGATTATGTGTCAGATGAAATGAAATTTAGGCAACTTGACTCCACCTCTCTGAGTCTTGTTTTTCTCAATCAGTAAAATAATAATATCTGTAGAGTGATGTGCAACTGCAAGGAATTATGATTTATGTAGTATGGCAAGTTCATTAAAAATTTTAAGCAGAAACAAATTAAAGAAAAGAAAATTAAACAGAATCAATGCTAAATCAGATGAGATGCCAATACATCAGGCATAAACAAGCACTGTTCCAGGCAAACCAGGTAGGGAGCCTTCTTAGTAGCTAAATGTACCTGTTTTTGCAAAGCAGCCTATTTAGGGAGGTTTTTTGGTTTTTGTTTTTTTCCCTTCTTCTTCTTCTCTATGACCTGTGGTCTTTTATGTTTGGTCTTTGTTTGTTTTTTTGATAATTTCCTTTTATGCCATTAGTGAGTTGATACATCAGGAATGGGTCTTACTAGACAAATTTAAAGGATGGTAAGTCTGGGCTAGCTCTGCTCTAATATTTAGGGAAAAATGAACCTTTCCCTCTAAGAGAATCACAGTTAGACATTAGGATCCAAGATTAGGGTGAAGACCAAGGGTAGAGAAGGAGATGAGGACGTTAAACCTGGTTGTGATCTTAGGCTTTGAGAGAAAAGGAAAATGAAGTCATCAGGTCAAGGGCTTCTATTTGATAGTTGGGAACCAAAGCTACCTAGATTCAGGAGTTCCAAACGGGAGTCTGAGGACAAAGCCCTGCATTAATGATGAGTGTGTCATTACCTGAAAGCTCCTTCCTAAACATTGCAACAGTGAGGGTTTTAGAATAACGATTCCTGCCACTGTTGTTACCCACGAAAGCCTATTTTACTTTCACATGGCTGAAAAAATGACACAAATAGTATTAACTCAGATCTAGGGCCCTGAAATCAAAGTGTCATAAGATAAAAATAGAAAAAATCAAATGAAGAATCCTTTCTCAGTCCCAGGGCAAGTGCTGGCCCTATGATGCATTTTAATAAGGAATCTGCTTCATATATCCTCCTGCCTTCCTCTCATGTGTTTTTTCTACCTCACATAGCCTTTCGCCTAGGGCCTCAGGCAGCCTGTGTATCATAACGATGCCCTAAGATATTGTGACAACGTGATATCCCTACCTTATTTCTCAAAGGTGCACAAGTTCCTAATTTCCTACCTTCCACCTCCATTCCAACCCCCTACATTTTCCATACAGCTGGACTCAGCCGGGAGTGTGAAGGAAAGCAGCTGATTAAACCAATTCAGAGAAAGACTAGAATGACTGATCTTTCACACACCCCCAGATATTTGCATCTGTGGAAGAGGAATCTTGTTAATGCAAATAAATCTATCATCAGTGACATTTTTGGGGAACTTATCAAAGAGAAGAGAAAAAAAATCAGGCTTTGACAAGAAAGGAAATTTAGAGAAGAGCAGGAAAAACCAAACTCAATTTTGTCTGGCCACCAGGCTCCCAAAAACAATATTACTCTGATCTCACAAAATTCCTCAGTGTACCAAGGTTGATAACAATGGTTCTTATGCAGCAACCCAAATGAGAGTGGAAGAGTGAAAATGTGTGTGGGGTGTGTGTGTGAGTATAAGTAAGGAAAGCAGGTTTGATGTCAGGCACAATGGAAATGGGTTACATTTAGATTGAGGCTTGCTCACCATTGATGACTGATGGTGGCTAAAAATAAAAATAATAGTAACATTTATGTGAAAAGTCTTACATGGGAAATAGACATTGTCTTCTGATTGACTAATTACAGCATCTGTCAGTAAGAGATTGACACAACAGGGCAACATCAAGACAACTGTATTTGCTGACCTTTGCTGACCACCAAACCACCCCAAAACATCATGACTTAAAACAATAATCATTTATTAATATTTTCTTGTGATTCTGTGGATCAGCACATTGGGATGGGCTCAGCTGGAAAGTTCTTATGTTGGTTTTGCCTGAGCAAACCCATGGGGCAGCAACTGAACGAGGGCTGGATGGCCTCAGATGGCCTCACTCAACATATCTTGCAGTATGTGGGCTTCGGGTTGTACGCCTCAGTTTTTCTCCACAAGACCTATCAGGCTAGCTGGGACTTGTTTCACATCACAGCAGCATTCTAAGAGGGCAAAAATGGAAGCTTCAAGGCTTCCTGTGGCCAAGGCTCAGAATACATAATGTTACTTGCTCACTTCTGTCACAAATTTGTTTAATATAGTTGCCACCTTGACATCCATTTTTAGCCTGACATTACTTACTTGAAACTCAGTTATACCCTGTCACTTTGGCCTATTTAGAACTCCCCCCTCCTTGTTTGTGATATGGCCCACTTGTTCCTCATCCCTGTGACCTAAAACTCAACACATGCCACAGTTGCAGACCACAGTAAAACCTAATGGTCAATGCTGGTCATGTAAATAAGTTCCCCCCTTTGTACGTGTTCTCTTTAGGCTCACCAATCTACCACCCTCCTCAGGAAAGCCTAAGGAATAATGTCCATTGATCTTAATAAAGGTATTGTCCTACAGGTTCTCTCTCCCTCTTGCCCCACCTCTGGTTGAACTCCCTGCTGCCCGCAGACTTCCTACTGGCCTCCCGTCAGCACCTCTAATCTCTCTCGGACCTGTAAGTAATAAATTTCTTCTGTTTTATGCATTTTGGTTTTATGTCCTCATTGTGTCTTACTTGACACAGGTGTCCAAACCTAAGTTTCCTCCTTCAAGGCTCTCCTAGACAGTAGCTGTCATGGCTTGTGGCCACTCTCAAGAGAGAGACCTCAAGAGCAAATTAGAAAGAAATTACAACAACTTCCATCACATTCTATTGGCCAAAACAAGCAACAAAGCAAGCCAGAACCAAGGGATAGAGAAATAGCTCCACCTCTTGATGGAAGCTGCAGCAAAAAGCCACTTTTTAATCTACCATAAAGATTTATGGGTAGTTCAAAAGATTTTGAATAATTTTTTAATTGTATTTTATTTATTCCCCCCACAGTCCAATAAAATTCTATTTTTAGCATAAAACTGTCACATGGGGAAATGTTACATGTTCTAATTATAAACTAGGGTTATGAGAACTGAGATGTTAGGTTGTTCATTATTCTATGTTAGGAAAAGTGAACATAGCTAGAATTTGTAGTTTTTAGAACATTCCAAGAATGAGATGTGATCTGTTTTTTCCAATAAGTGGTCTCTAGTCACATCCTTTGGAAGAACTATAATTACTAGAAAATTCATTGTATGTATTTTAAAATTTTAATTTTAAATTGTTTAAGTACTTATGCTAAAATAGTCACTTCATACATTTCCAAAATATTGACTTCTTTAGATGATGTATTTAGCTTGTATCCCTTGGGACATAAACTTATCTTTTCTACTACCCTTAATAAGGCCTTGAAAGCTATTTTTTTTCTAGTTGAACTCTGATTTTAATTTTTTAGGCTAAAAAGAAAAATATTTAGGGGACTATTTTATTAGTGTTTATAATGGGAACATTTATGAGAGGCACTGATTTCTTGTGAGAAGTTTCTCTTTCTGGTCATAAAGGAATGTCAGAGCTACACTTATGTTCTGAGAAATTGATCTAGGTGTCCTGAGATGAAGCTCTGCAAGGTCACATAACTTGGCTGTGCCTGTAAAAGAAGATGATTGGAAACTGGGTCTAAACCTTTGTGGCACTAGAGTCAAACCAGCAGTTTTGCAAAACAGCAAATAGCTATTTAAAACCTCATCCTCCAAGCAGTGGAGGCAGTGGATATGGGGGGAATAGAGCATGTGATACGAAAATAGAGGAAAGGAAAAGCCCCTGGATACAAAAATGGGACTCTCTGGTCTTGCCCTCATCTTCATCTCTATCTATTTTTGTGCTTCCTAAAATTCAGTCTTTGGGATAAAAGTTCTGATGAGAGGTTTGACAGTTCCTGTTCCCCATAAAGCAAAATTTATGACTATAATTTAGTCCTCAAGGAATCTTTCACTCTTTGGCTCCTGCTTCTATCCCAAATATGCTTGTTCCCCCTGGACTCTCCATTTCCTGTCCTGTTTCTCATATCCAATAATGACCTCGATATTACCAGATCTAAGAAGCAGTTGATAACACCTGTCATTCTCTTCGTTCTCAAATTTCTTCTCTTAGTTTCTGTGATGCACTCTTTTGAGGCATTTTTTTCTCAGACTCCTTTGCTAACTCAGATATGTGGTTGAACTCTGAATGCTGATATTTCCCAAGCTCGCTCTTGAAATTCCTGTTTTTCCTATCTACACTTTCTCCCTACACAGTCTTATTCATTCCCATTATATTAAATGCTAGTTATGGCCTGACTTTTAAATGTTTACCTCTGGCCTTGGCATAATACTGTAATTATATTGGAATACCGAACTGTCTACTTACAATTTTCACTTGGTTGTCTAACAAGCATTTCAAACTTAACATGCTTGAAACAGAACTATGAACTTTGACTCCAACCTCCTCTTCTCTCTGCTTTTCCCAGTTCAAAACAGCATCACCATCCTCCCAGTTTACTCAAACAAAAAATATAGGTACCATTTATTTTAGTTTTTCCCCACCCCAAGTTAATCCAATGGCAAACCCTCCTTACTTTATCTGCAATATGTATTCAGAATCCATCCACTTTTTCTTTCTCAACCACTTCTCCCCTTGTCCAGCATACTCTCATCCTTTGCCTAAACTACTACATTAGCCTTCTCACCTTACTCCATGATTGGATATTTTTGTTGTTTGTGTTTTTACTTATTACTAGAGAAATTTTTTTGCATACACAAAACTAAGGAAAATATTATAATGAATCCCCATGAAAACTTCATCTACTTTCAGCAATTAACATTCTGCCAGCCTTGTTTCATCTATTATCCTTTATTTTTTCTCTCCCAATCAGTGACATATTTTAAAAGAAAGCACATGCATAATCTAATTTCACTATAAGTATTTCAATACGTATCAATAGTAGTGACTTATGTTTTTAATATAACTATAATAGCACTATACACCTAATAAAAATAACAATAATTCTCTTACATTATCCAATATTCAACCCACTTTTAAATTTCTCAGACTGTGTCAGAAATGTCTTTTTATATTAATACATTCTTATTGCATACCTTAGAGAATCTCTTAACTATTTACAATATAAGACATGCACAAGAATATCTGCAGCAACTTGTTTGTAATTTTTTAAAAAAGGATAAAACCCATGGATGACCACTGAAAAGAAAATAGATGATAGAATAAATGTATAGAAGAAATAATTAATGAATTACAGCTAGTCACAATAAAATGGATAAATCTTAGAACCACAACATTGACGGAAAGAGACAAGTCTCAGAATATTACAAAAAGCGTATGTTTTTATAAAGTTCAAACAGGCAAAACCAAACAATATATTGCTTAGGGGTATAAATATACATAGTAAAATCATCTTTAAGCTAGGGAATTCAGGATTGTGGTTAATTCTGGGTGATTAGCAGAGGTGGTAGGACACAGGTAGATTCAATTACATTGGTACTATTCTAAGTATGGTGGTGGATTCATAGATTTTCATTTTATTATATTACGCCAAAATGTGTATATGTTAAGTTCTGTCGCCAGCGGTGGTTGACTGGGTTGATTAGAACCAACTCTTCAGTTGAGGAAAACTACAGACTATGTCCAAAATGCATAAAACATCTGATTTAAGTTATTGGAGAGCTATCAAGAAAGTAGGAATTTTCAAGCCATGATCTGTAAAAACAAGGAAACCAAGAGAAGTATTTAGGCACTTGGAATATCACTTACCTTCTGGGTGATTACTGATTCTGAAAACAAAAATAGTGAATAAAAACCTGAAAAGCTGAGCAGAGTCTTCATTAGTCTGTATGGAGCTAGGGGAGAAGAAAGAGTTCAGGAACCATGAAGAGAAAAACCCCTGCTTAACAGCTCATATTTCAAAATAAGATTCTGTACACTAGTCCCCCCTAGCTGAGGTTTTGCTTTCTACAGTTTCAGTTACTCACAGTTAACCACAGTCTCAAAATATTAAATAGAAAACTCTAGAAATAAATAACATTCATAAACAAATCATTTATAAGTTTTAAATTGTTTGCCATTCCGAGTATAGTTATAATTGTTCTATATGTTATCATGTTATCATTGTTAATCTTACTGTGCTTAATTTATAAATTAAACTTTATCAAGTATTTATGTGCAGGAGAAAACATAGTATATATATATAGGGATCAGTACTATCTGTGGTTTCAGGCATCCGCTGGTCTTGAAACATACCCTGTGGATAAGGGGATGGCTGCTGTAATTTATAATGAACAGCAAATAGAGAAGCTCTCTCTCACAAGGACTGAAGCTCATCAGTAAGTGATCTCAATCCCAGATTTGATTCAGCTGATTTTCCTCTAGCCTCGCTGCCTACAAGAAGCAACATAAATTAATCTTTTTTTCACTCTTTTTTTATTTCAAAATATAAAGATGGTACAAATGTTTTATTACATGTATACCTTTATAACACTTGAGTCAGGGTTTTTGGTGTGCCAGTCAGCAAAAGAGTGTCATTGTGCCCAATAGGTAAGTTTTTATCCCTCAACCCCACCCACCGTCCCCCTTCTTGGTTTGCAATGTCCTTTACATCTCTTTGTGCCTGTGTGTGCCCATAATTTAGTTCCAAATTATTAGTGAGTACATGTGGTATTTGTTTTTCCACTCTTGAGATACGTCAAATGAGTCATTTTATAAATTATTTCTTGAGGAAGATAGATAATATCATATATAACTTCAAATTATCTCTATAATTTTTGACATGCATTGTTCAGCACTTAATCAAAAATAGGTTTATATGTACTCCAAAATTCACCAGAAGCCAAAGGACAAAAAGTATTAGAACTAGATGCCAAAGAAATACAGATATTAAAATTATAAGGCATATGCTTAATAAAAACACAAAACTATACTTACTATGCTCAAGCAATGAAATTATAAGTGACAAATTTAAAAAGGAAACTTAAAATTAAAATCAATAGTATATAATAAGGAAAATTGAAAAACTGAAATTAAAAATTTATAGAATGGGTTTAGTAGCATATTGGGGTCAGAAAAGAAAGAATTAATAAATTGGAACATAGACCTGAAAAAATTATCTAGACTGAAGTATAGAGAGACAAAAGTTTAGAAAATACAGAAGTGAGTCTCAGGGGAATATGATACACAGAGGAAAGTTGCCACAATGAATTGATCAGGGCTCCAGAAAGGTAATGGAGAAAGAGCAAGGCAGAATGGATATTTGAAGACATCTTGACTAATAACTTCAAACTGACAAAAGATACCAGTAAGTTCTATGAACCCCAAGTAGGTATTAAAGTAGGAAAATAATTTTAAAAATGTGTACCTAGGTGCATTATAGGAAAAGTGCTAAAAATTAAAGACATATAAAATCACTTAAAAGCTACCAGGAAACAAAAGAACATATTACCTGCAAAGGAACAACAATAAAATGAGCAGTCATCTGGATGAGTGGTCCCCAGCCTTTTCGGCACCAAGGACAGGTTTCATGGAAGACAATTTTTCCATGGCCAGGGTTTCAGGGAGAGGAAGGGAATTGGGGAGGGGGTGGAGCTCAGGCAGTGATGCGAGCTCTGAGGAGTGGCTGTAAATGCAGATGAAGCTTCACTCTGCTGGCCCACTGCTCACCTCCTGCTGTGCAGTCCAGTTCCTAATAGGCAGTGGACTGGTATGGTCCATGGCCAGGGGTTGGGGACCACAGATCTGGACATAGATAATGGAATCCAGAAGGCAATGGAAAATCTTCAAAATAGAGAACAACAATACCTGCCAATCTAGAATTCTATATCAGCAAATATATCCTTTAAAAGTGAATGATATATGAAAAAATTTTCAGATAAGCAGAAACTCAGAGTTTATATAATCAATACTATACTAAAACATATTAAGTATATTCTTCAAACATAACACAAATTATCCACAATTTCAGCAAAGTTATACAAGAAGGAATAAAGAACAAAGAAATGGGTAAAATGTAGTGAAGACAAAATGAATATTGACTAATAATACAATAATAATAAAATATTTTATGGGGATTAATAGATAATTAAATTACATACTATAAATAATAGCATATAAGCTGATCAGTAGCTAGGTAAAAGGAATTAAATAGTTTTATGATCCTTGCATTTTATGGAAGATGATTAAATTGCTAATTTTATAAGGCTTTAATAAATCAAGGACATGTGTTATGATCTCCATGGTAACCACTAAAAAAATAGTAAAAGAATGTATAATAAGCTAAGCAAAGGGCCATAATAGAAAAAAAATTAAAAAATAAGATAATAAGGGAAAGAAAAAAACATAAAACAGGAGAAATAAATTTAAAAAATAATATTAAAATAAGTTTAAGCCCAAGTACAGCAAATGTAGAATAAATACCTCACTTAAAAAATAACGATCATCATTCTACTCTCTGTCTCCATGAGATCAACTGTTGTCAATTTGGGTAAAAGAAAACAACCATATGCTTCTTACATGAGACATACTTTAAATATAAGAATACACTAAGGTTCAACATAAAAGAAAAATGTGCAAAAACTAACCAAATAAAAGCTGCTGTGGCTATTCTGATATGACAAACATTAGGTAGCATTAGAGATAAAAATATCTGACAATGAAAGGCCAAATACTAGGAAAGTATAATAATTCAAAATGTTTTGTACCTAATGACTTGACCTCAATATCTATGAAACAAAAACTGACAAAAAAGAAAATATAAATAAATTAATAATCACTACATAATTTTAAAAAACTATTCTCAGTAACTGGTAAAACAAACAGAAAAAAAGCAATAATTATAGAAATTTACCAAGTTGTTAATAAATTCATCTAATTAACATATAAACTTTATATTAGACAAAAATGCACATGTTTATCAAGTTTATAGAGTCTTACCAAGATTGACCATATGTTGGGTCATAAAGCAAATCTCAATAAATTTCAAAGGATTCAGATGGTACATATCCACACAGATTGAAATTACACAGATTTTGGTCAGGTATTCTCTAAACGCAGTAAAATTAAGGTAAAAATAGATAAAAAAAAAAAAAAAAGATAGCTAAAAAATCTCAAAATGTTTGAAATTATGCAATATACCTTTATATCACCCTTTGGTCAAACAAGAAATTTTGAGGGAAAAAATGTTTGAACTGATAATACAAATACTAAATATCAAAATGTGTGAAATACAATTGTGGCCACATACAGAGGAACAGTTTTAGCCTTAGATGCATACATTAGCATCAAGAAAGGCTAAAAATCAGCCATCTATGGAGTCATCTCAAGAATTTAGAAAAAGAGCAGTAAATTAAAGACAGAGTAAAAGCAAGTGAAAAGTAAAGATTGAGAGTAGGAATTAAAGATATACAATGGGAAAAATTAATAAAGCTGACAGTTCTATCTTTAAAAGGCTGACCAAGGGCAAAAGAGAAATGACATAAATAGCCAATTCAGGAACCATAAAGAGAACATCGCAATGGCTCGTAAAAACCACAAAGATAGTAAGAACACTCAGGCAACTTATAGTAATTTGGAACTGTGGATAGAATGGAGACATGAGGAAACAATACTTGAGTAGTCATAGATCTATTAAAAGAATTGGATCTCTTAGGAAATAAAACCTTCTCAGAAAGAAAACCTCCAGCTCAGATGACTTTACTGATGGATTCTACCAAATATTTACAGAAGAACTAGCACAATCTTGCCCAAACTCTTCCAGAAAATAGAAAAATAAATAGTACTTCCCAACTCGTTTTATGACACCATGACACCAGCACCCCCAGAGAACTAGGGTATTTTTGTGTGACTAAAATTATTTAAAAATATATATGCTCGTATGCGTAGAGAGTATTTCTGGAAGGAGGCACAAGATACTGGCTAACAGAAGCTGTATTCAAAGATGAGAGTGGGGATACTGCTGTGGGGAAAAAAATTATTCTTTATTATATACTTTTTGTACTATTTGAATACAAATACATAGATGCATAGATTGTGTTTATAATTGAAATATTTAATTTTTAAAACCAAAAATGTAAAATAATGAATAAAAAAGGGCTCCTTTTGCATTTTACCTGATTTCATGGATGTGAAATGTTGATAGATCGATTTATGATTGTGGACCATGCTGGGGGCTCCTGGACACAGGGTAGGTCTTAGTTAATTGGTTGATGGCCTCACTAACATCTTGAAGCTGGAAAAGGCCAGTAGAACCTTTCAATATGTTGTTCACCAATTTCAAGGTCAGACTAGAGGCTCGAGACTTGTTGGCTCTGCGATACTTCTTGGTGACTGCTTCCATGGCAAAGGTTCTAAAGGCATACACCTGCGCTTTAGATGACAATAAATTCTGGCTGTTTCTTGAACAGACTGTTGAAGCTTTTCCTGTTAACACATCATTGCATTTATCAGGGAGATAAGAAACTAGCCTCATCATAGAATGATACAGGAAAAGCTTCAGCGTTCTTATGGGACAAAAATAGAAATTAAGACAAATGGATTGTTTTTATAAGTGCTATTCTTAACGCAATGGTGTTCTGGTTCCAGAATGATTTCTCAGAGTGAATAACTCACAGAGCTGGTCTAATCACCTCTCCTACTCCCATTCCTAATGCTGCTTTTGGCGACTGACCAATTGTTCAGCATTCAGCTGTTCTGACAGCTGATAAGAAAGCAATAAAAAAATGGGTTGCTGAGTGATAACTTGAGCTGCCAGATTTAGATTCTGAAATACAGAAACAGGAGAGGTAACGGTTTGGAAATGGGGAATGTGGAAGGTGGAAAGACTTCATAGGGCATCCAAATGACTGGCAGACTTTGTATCAACTTTAAGAAGGGGACAGACTGCCCTGTAGCCACCCGCCAAAGGCAAGAACTGAGAATGCGGGCAGAACTCAGGAGAGAGGAGGTGGGGGAGGGAAGACTCTTAGAAGCCCAAATGGCCACATAAAAATTTCACTTGTTAAAACATTTCTTGTGTTCATAGGAGAGCTTCTGGTATATTATCTCATATTGGATGTACGATTCTAACAATCATTATTGCTCTGTGTAAAAACATATAACGAACTTGAATAGGGTAGATGGACTTCCTTCAGCAGGTATCCTGTGAAAAGAATGAGTTACAGACTGAAAATAAGAGTTGTTTTATTGATAAATAAGTTTATTTTATTATTATTTATGAGTAAATGTCAGTCAACATTATTATTAATAGCTTTTAATTATTAATTATTAATAAATAAATGATATATTAATTAATAGAATAAAATCTGCCAGAACTATTGATTGTGAGTTCATAAAATACATTTTATATACACTGTAGTCTATTTAGAAAGAAAAAGCCACGTGGTATTTTTTTTAGAAATGTTTCTACTTCCAGAATAATTAAAATGTGAAAGTTTTGTCATTACAGACTGACTCTTTAAAAAAAAAAAAGTAAAAGATAGCTACATTTATTGAACATCTACTTTGTGCCAAGAGTATCATACATTAATTCTAAGAATCAATAATCTTGCAAAGGATTTATTATCTTCCCCTGAAACCTAAACATACTGTGACTCAGAGAAGCTCGATTTTATGGCTTATAAATGACCAAGCTAGAATTCAACCTTGGGATTGTTTGACTCCCTAGCCAGTTTATGTGATCTCTCACCTAGAATATCCATAAGAATTTCTTATGGCTGAAATCTTATTTTTTTAACACGTGATACCTCCCCCCCAAAATAAAAATCTAGGTTGTGGGAAAAATAATTACTTTTTCTTTAAGTAACTACAAGAATTCGTAGAATAGTGGTAAGAGTGGGCCCGCCCACCTGCGTCAGCCCACCTGCGTGCTGCCTAGCTGTTCTGCTGTATGTCAGCGTGTGATCTGGCACATGTAACCATTTCAAACCCCAGTGTCTCCATCGGTATAATTTGTGTAGTAATAACACCTACCTTTTATAGATTCGAAGAGATTTTTCATGTGGCCTTCTAACTGGCACTATAAGATCACAAAAAAATGTTGGCTCATGTTATGTAACATTGAACACTCATATCTGAGCACCTGCTTTCTTCAGAACAAAGTTTTTAATCAAACAAAGATGATTAAGGCTTTCAGCCCCCAAGGAGTTGATAATCTAGTAGAGAAGAAATGCAAATACATATAATAAATGATTTGGAGGGGTATAATAAAAAAGTGTGAATATACATGAAAGGAAGAGTCAAAACATTTAGTTTTCATGTTTACCGAAAAAGGCTTTAAAGCCTTTCCATTTTGAAAAATGACATGTGGTATCTAAATAAAGCCGCCCTTTCAGGGCATATGTGCTGTTGCCTGCTTCAAATGCGTTTTCTTGGAGTGGTTCACATATGGATGAAGTCACTGCTTCTATTAAAATCCCTCAAAGTCCTTTTCCTATTATCAGGTAGCATTCAAACACATTTTTGCTATTTATTTTGCTACTTATTTGGAGAGAGCAGAATGTCAGGATATTACTAGTTGCAAATCCTATATTTCCCAGACACGGTTCTTGAGAATCTAATAGCAAAAGCAGGATCTATAATAGATTTCCCAATTCAGTGTCATACAGAGGCAATGGCAATGATGGGACAGGACTCCACAGCCAGGGCCCAACTTTGATAGAAAAGCAGATGGTTCTTGCTTGTGGTCCCTCTAAAGTGGTAAAAACTAGCCTTTAAGAAGCAAAGCCACCTGCTTCAACCTGAGGGCATGTGGCTCCCTGGCAATTAGTCGAGTGCCAGTTCTCCAGGGCTTCACTGAACGATGCCACATGGCAGGCTGCCGTGGTCCTTCACAGATGTGCTTTATGACCCTGGGCAGCACCGATCTAGTTCTAGTTGGAGGGGCCTGAAAAATTAGCCCTGGAGTGGATCGTTTGCACTGAATCATCTGCTCTGTCTTTCCACATTGATCAAAATCACTATATATTGGCCCATCTCCATTTCCTTTGGTGCTAAATCATCGTTTGAGACAAATCTCAGACCAAAGAAAAGGAGCTGCACACAGTAGAGTGGAGTCGGGGCTGGAAGGATGTGGCACCTTCCTCGGAGGTGGATATGTCTCCATGTTTAACCTTAAATAAAACATCATGATTTGAGGCTAATTAAATGTGGAATGCCAGCAGGGCCATGCTACTACAAAGGCTACCACCATTCATGTTTTGAAAATAAAATGAGTCATTTTAAAAAGGAATCCAAACTTCAGGTTCATTTTAGCAAATATTTTCAATATCCATAACCTGGCAACCTGAGCCTTCAGGAAGGCATTTTCCTTCACTTTTAAACATTTTTAGAGTCTGAGAGTCTTTTTACATATATTTTATGACATGTATGCAAAACATTTCTTTAATTAAAATAGTGAATGTTCACTGCAGAAAATTTGAAAAATGCAGAAAAAGTTTAAAGAAGAAAACTAAAGTCATCCACGATTCTACTCCTCAGAGCGAGTCATATTTAGGAGTTGCAGCCTTAGAAATTTTGAAAAACAAACAAATGAGAAGTCAATTTATTTAAAGAAATCATGTTCTGGCTTGATTTTCTGCTTCACTTCCACAGGAATAAAAATCAAATATGAAATGCCAAAAGTCCATAACATTTTGGAGGAGGAGGAGGTTCACACTTTGAAGGAGTAAAAAGTTAAAAATAACCAAACCTCAATAAATATATGAAAAATTCCAATTTATTTTTTTCTTCTATTTTTCCCCACTAGGAGGCCTAAATGCTTTCCGGCTAATTGCTGGCACTGACTGGGCAGGCAGAGGGTCGGGCCAGTACTTGATCTCTGGACACTTATTTCTTCCCTGTGCCAAAAATGACCTTTCTTCTTTAAAAGGTCATCTTTTAATATCTAGTCATTGTAGAAGCTTCACCAACTGGAATAAAGAAACATGCCCCACTTCCCCTTTGGACAAAAAAAAACAGCAGGACAATATGTGAGTGGATTTTTCATAATCTTTGAGAAACAGCTGTGAGAAATAGCTTCAAGTAAACATCAAGGAAAATATTCCTTTCCTTATCTTAGGAAATGGCTGTTTATACATTGCTGCATGGAATTATGAGTACTTGGTCTGTATTTTTTTTAGGTATAGTTATAGAAAGTCCCTTAGGTTATAGAAATAAAACATATAATAAAACTCCAAGATATTATAAAGATGTATCAATTTTCTACAGATAAAACCCAAAAGTTTAAGCACTGTGCTTTCTGAGGTTTAAGTGTTTATTAACATGTGTCTGAAGAGTTCTATTGATTCTGAAAGAGATTCTTGATGAAATCACACAGACTTAGGTGTTTTAATGGTTTGAAGTGTAGCCATGGCATGGTATGACAAAAAGAACCTGGTAGACTTGAATTCAAATTCTGTACTTTTATTTGCTAGCTTTTAGAAAATTATTTACACACTTTGAATCTTTTTCCTCACGTGTAAAACAGGAATAATACCTGTTTTAAGGGATTGTAGTGAGAATCAGAAATAATGAACACACAATGGCTAAAGTGTAGCAGATATTCAATAACTAGAAAATATATTAACATTTGTATAAGGCATTTAGAGAAAAACTAACCATTGCCTATGGAGAAAAGAGAGTTACTATAGCAGGCAATCTCTACTAACAAAAATACATTTTTCTCTGCCTCTTTTCTTAATCCCCTCCCGTTCATAAAGCCATTAGTGAGGTCTGTGGTGGGCCTGGGGGAGCTCAGTGACCCAGAACAGGACGCCAGTGCCTGTGTCCCTGCGGGGGAGGGTGGCCTGGCCTGCAGACTCTGAGCCTGAGAAGGGTGTCCATGCAGGGGCCAGTCAGGCAGGGATGTCAGAAACCAAGAATGAGGAGCATATCCATAGGGTGTAGGTGTTGGTAAATGTGCTGGGGAAAAGAAAAGCTTCCGTGATACACTACATCTGGGAAACACGACTGCTTAGAGCCTTTAATATACTAATTCACATTTTGACTCTCCAATAAGGAGAGTCTTGGCCATGGGACTCTCTCTTTACAAATATTCTCTTAGGACCACTAATCTATGATAAAAGACCAGTATTTATTTTCAAATCCTGTGTGAACTGATGCTTTTGTAAAGTACAATAAAAATAAATTAATAGAAAATGAAATAATAAAAACTTCAAAACTCAAACCCCCAATGTTTGTAAGATTCTTAAGATACAGAATCACCCTGTTAAATTGAGGTGAATGTTTCTTGATGCCTACTCTCAACTTCTGCACTAAACTTGTCGTGAACAGAACTGAACTGTCTCTGCACATGGGCATTGAACCACACTTTGAGTAAGACAACCATTAGCCACACCCAGTCTCCCTGTTTTACACATGAGGAAACTGGCACAGAGAGACAAAGTGACCAGTCCAAGGACACACAGCTACGGAGGGGAACAGCCATTACTAATACTCAAGTCTCCAAACTAACATAAGAATTCTCTTTAATATTCTTTGTGTTTAACAATAACCTCTGGGAAGGCAAAAGCTGAATGCATCTGGTCATTCTACCCATACTTGTTAGCATGATTCTTGACTATAATAGACTCTCAAAAAAAAATTTTTTTTGAGACACAGTCACCTCAAACTCCTGGGCTAAAGGGATCCTCCTGCCTCAGCCTCCCAAGTAGCTGGGACTACAGGCACGTGCCATCATGCCCGGCTAATTTTTTCTATATATTTTTAGTTATTCAGCTAATTTCTTTCTGTTTTTTTAGTAGAGATGGAGTCTCACTCTTGCTCAGGCCGGTCTTGAACTCCTGAGCTCAAATGATCTGCCCGCCTCAGCCTCCCAGAGTGCTAGGATTTACAGGTATGAGCCACCGCGCCCAGCCTAGACTCTCAATTTTAAATGAATGCAGAAATAAATGTCCAAGTGAATGATTGACCACCACCCCTATTAACTGTCTTCAAATGAACTGACTAATGTATAGTTTTTGCCAACTGGTTTATCTGCACACATTGAGCCCCTTATGTCGGAGCATTCAAACAGTATCTTCCTTTATAATTTTTATACACCTGTTATAAGACAATTTTCAGTGAAGAAAATCATCAGGCTGAGATCCGAATCATGTAAACCTAAGCAAAAAATCTGGAAGGGAGGACAGAGTGGGATGTGGGGAAGTGAGACAGGGAGATCATAGGCTCAACTATTGTGTTTGTATTTTTCAAGTCTCTCAAAACTAAATCGCTATTAAGTCAACTTAATTAAACTCTTTCCCCTCCAACCAGGTGGCTGCTTCCAGATAAGAGCAACAGACAGAAACAGTTTTATCAAAGGGAGAGCTGTTTCCCGAGAGTTAGAAGTCTTGTCAAAGGAATAATTAACACTTCTTCATAAGCTGAAGAGAAACTCTCTCACTCTCCTCTTCCCCAAATTAGTGTGTTTGTGTGAACAGTTAGCCAAGGGAGAAAATGTCTGATGTTAGTCTAGAATATACAAATATTTCAATGAGCTGTTTGACTCAAATTAAGAAGAAGAGGGATTTTTGTGTTGAAGAACAAAAGTCCGCATAGACATGCTTCATTCTTATAACTACCACACTTCTCTCTGCCGTTAGCACCAATGACTTAAGCTACACAATCCAAAGGTTCCTGCTGAACAGTTGCTTTTCTTACAGCACAGGGAGTTCTGCTGCAATGCATTCATCACTGATACAACACAAGGCACCCAAATTCTTCTGCAATAATGACCTCCCAGCATATCAGTGAGGAAATAACTATTAATATTTTGTTTAGTCCCACAGTTAATAAAATTGCATGGAAGAACTTTTCCCTATGCAAGTATATTTTTAACCATAGTTAAAGATAAATGTTATCACTGTGGACTTGCTACTGGGCTGATGCCTTAACATAACCTTTTTCTAGCACTGCTTTCCTCGTGCGTGCCTGGCCTTTCTGTCCCCAGATGTCTCCTCTCCATTCTAGCCACTAGTCTAAAGCCTAGGGGCCCAGGAATCCTATTAAGATGATAGCAAGTAATCCCAAGTCTATTGCTAAAAGCTAAGAATGATCCACTCTTGGAAACGAAGTTACTATAAAAAATAAATCTTCCTCCCAGCATTTCAACTATAAAATAAATGTTTTAGGCTCAATGGTTTCTGAACCTCCCTCCTAGCTCTAAAAGATTACAGCTCAATGGGGTACAGTATATCCCACTTATTTATAAGTCAAGCTTTCTGGAACACAGTATGAAGCACAAACTTTGGGAGAAATCAACTTTACCAAAAAATAATATCGTTTTCACAAAATCTCCATTAAGTCTAAGCATTTTAGTATCTTAAGTCTTTTTCCTTGATTAACATAAAATTCCTAGAAGGGGTACTGATATTTTTTCATGACTCTCTATGTGGCAGACACTCTACTTAGTTTATTTCATTTAATTCTCCCAATTCTATGGAGGAAGTATTTTACAAGTGAAGAAATTGATGCTCAGAAAGGTGTTTCAACCAAGGTTATTTAGAGGTAATTTAATGAAGATGATATCTATCTTGTACTGGCAGAGCTCAGAAGCAAAACTAGTAGACTGCAATGTTGTATAAAATATTTGTATTTTATTTTAAACACATGGTCATTGCAGAAATTTTGGGAAAATACTGTAAATAAGAAAATTCAAATTATTCTCACAATTCATAGGTAACTGCTACTAACATTTAAATGTATTTCCTTCCACCTTCCAGATAGAAACATATAAACAGATGTGTGTGTGTGTGTATGTGTGTGTGTTTTATATAAGTGCAGCTCCTAATCTTTCCCCTACACAATAGTAGTTTCCAAATTGGTTTATTTTTCAGTATCAAACTAGAAAGAGCAAACTGGAAGGAAAATAATGAAGAAAACAAAGTTGGACAAATTGATAGCAGAACAAATATCTATCATTATGAAATCAAACAAGAATAAAAAGAAAAGATAAAAGGTAGAAACAATTTGATCACTGCATAGAAAAGTCATTCTCATATGTATTTATGACCCAGGGGCATTAAGCAAAGGCTAAACAAAATGCGTTCTTTTGTCTTTTTTTTCTTTCAGAATATTACAGGGTACAGCTGTTTTGGTTACATGCTTTTGTACTGCTTGAGTCAGAGTTATAAGTGGGTTCCGTTCTTTTTTAAAAGGTACAAAAATACACACTTTTAAGAAAATTATTTTAGAAGACCTAAGATTTAGGGGAAAAATCATCACTTAAAGATATCAGCTTCAAGTAACCTGGAACATTCTTCCTCATGGTCTTCCTCTTCCTCCAACAAAAGTGATAATTTTTCCAGTGGTCTTGTATGGGGTCAATAACTTCAGGAGGTGTTTTTTGTCCCTTGCCACCTGAAGTCCCACATCACCTGTCTATAGTTCACACTAGGTCAAGGCTTATAAGTAAATTATAGACTAGCCCCTTGGGAAAACAGCAACCGTATTTGAAGAAAGTAGTGATGGGGGAAATTATGCTTTAATCCATTTCTTGACATTACAGATTAATTCAGACAGTCAGCTAGACCTATCTCTTTCAAATTCATGTACCAGGAAAAATAAAATCTTCTGCCATTATAAGCCTCCTAGAAACTAATAGAATTTTACATCCAGTATCCTGGGCCCCAAAATTCTTCCTTTCAACAGCTGATCTCTGGCATCTTAGTTTGGAAAATCAAGCTGTTAAACCTTTGTAAACACTAACATATTCAGGTTGATTGATACATCTGACTTGCAGGACTGAAATTGAGATTTTTTTTGGACAGTTGGCAAATCCTTCATAACAAATTAAATTCTCTGAACCTGGACACCCTTATTCAGGTATTATGTATTGGTTTTCCTGAAGCTCTAGTGCCCTACAGAAAGGTACAAATCCACAATTAGGCTCATAAAAGCCTTAGAGATATAGATATACCTCACTTCTCACAAGAGACATGGATTCTTAAGATTTAGTCATAATATGAAAATTATGCAAAATTATAAATGAGATTAGCAAATGGCAAATCACTGATCAGTTATCGACATTCCTAAAAAGAATCAACAAATTAACAGTCCTAAAAAGAAAAGCAAGTCCTTTTGTGATACAAATAATCATTTCTGTTCTTTTAATTTATCCTTTAAAAATAAATTCAAAGGTTTATATGCTGGGTTTGTTTAGAGAACACTTAACAACTTAACACTTAACACTTAACTTTCATATCAGTCACATTTTAGCTAGCTTCTGGAAAGCAGTTGCATTTCAAGAAATCTTACTAAAAACTCCGCTTTTTAAAATGCAGACAGCCCACTTTAACATCTGCACCTCAGAAAGGCAAGTTGTAGGAGCATGCAGGTCACAAGGTATATCCACAAAAGAGCTTCCTACTGCCCCAGGTTTTTCCATTTTCATTTGTGAAAGTTTCTCTCCTTAACCTGAACCTCCCACTGTAAAATTACTCATAATCTTCAAGGAGTTGCACCTTCAATCACCATTTATAAATATTAGAAATGGAAGGGGCCTTAGAAATGAGGAAATTCAACTCCTGGTTGTTTGAAATTGGAAATCGAGTTCCAGAGAGGTTAAGATAAAGTGTCCAGGGTTGCCTAGGGAGTTATCAGAAAAGCCACAATCAAACCTAGGATTTCTGATACTAAATAATGTGCTCTTCCTAATATAAAATGCTGCCTCCTCTGCATTACTTAAATCTCTGTAATCTATGTCTGTTTCTATATCTACCTCTGTAGGTCACAAATAGGATTAGAAAAAAAAGACACAGTCAAACTCCAACTCATGTTTCTTTTATTTGAGTGTGTTTTCAGGGTTCATTAGAAATAAAATTTAAAAAAATTTTAAAACCTTCTTGTTCCTGTTTATAATATAGAAAATTTGTTCTTGAAAAGGATGTTCACATTCTATGTACTTTCCAAACATTGAGATGCCTAAAATGGCAGCTGGCTGAACTTTGAAATATAATGAAGGTCTTGCAATTGAAAATACTCTCCAAGCAAATGAATTTAATCTGCTTTGTGTTTCTGAAATCTGGGTAAATGGAATATTTTTTTCCTCTTTTTTTTTTTATTTCAGCATATTATGGGGGTACAAACGTTAAGGTTATGTACATTGCCCATGCCTCCCCTCCCGCCTTGAGTCAGAGCTTCAAGCGTGTCCATCCCCTAGAGTGTGCGCATCGCACTCATTATGTATGTATATACCCGTCCCTTCTCCCCACTCCCATCTGCCCCACACCCTATAATTTTTTTTTAACATTTTGGTTACATTTTATATCTTTGCCTCTCCCTAGCAAGAGTTAGAGGTATGCCCTTCCCCTCCACAATGCTCTCCACGTCCCTCAGATGTGGGTCTCCCCCACAACCCACAAGGGGGAATATTTTCAAAGATAAGCATGAGACTGAAAGGAAATACAGGACCTCTGTTGTCTACACTGAGTTTTAGTGTCATGAACTTTTGAAAAGCTGTCCTGGAACAGGCACAATATAGCCTCTTCTCACTAGGGCTGAAAGGAGGCTTCTTCCTACCCCAGCTGTAGTATTTCTCAATAGGGCCAGTTAAGTAACACAATCTTTCCAGAAAGTCTGAGTGAGCCTGAGAACTTCCCCACCAACAAATCAGATAGAAAGGAAGTCGGCCTGGTGGCAAGCATCATGGAAAGAATTGGTTCTCAAACTTGACTGTTCATTGGAATAACCAGGGGAGCTTTGGGAGTACTAGCTGCTCACAAAGGTTGCAGACATTCAGTGCTGTTATGGAAATTTTTAGGAATATGTTTTTAAAATCCTGACCTATTTTTTTAAAATTCCTGTTTGATTAACTGACTTGTAAATCCATGTTCCATTTGTATGACTCTTTGTTTTTAATCTTTTGGAATAGTGTTAGTATCAAATGAGGTCTGTCTACAAATACTTGCATTCTTGGATGGGTCCCCCACTTCCACATTGTGCAAGGGCTCTTCTACATGACTGATAAAATGGTGCAGAAGTAATGATATGTATGATTAGGTTATAAAACATGCTTCAGTGTTCATCTTAATTGTTTTCTGTCACTCTGTGTGTTTCTCTCTCTATTTCCACCCCCTCTCTCTGATCATTTGTTGAGAGACCCTGAGCCAGAGTCATTTAGTTAACTGCTCCTAAGCTTTCTGGCCCTCAAAAATTCCGTGAGAAAACAAATACTTGTTGTTTCAAGATTTTGGAGTCATTTGTTATACAGCCATTGATAACTAATATGCTCTTCATATGATTTTAATTAGCAGCCAGAATTAAGCCAGGAAAACCATTGAGGTTTCTAGATAGCTTATTCTTATTGACATCTAATTTAATTTCACTAAGATAAGAAAATATACTGTGGAATGTGCTAGCCCATTGCCTGACCTAATATGCTGTATGGAAAGGGTGTAGAGAGAGAGGGCCTGTTACTCATAACTTCTTTTTAATAAACAGTTAGTGAAATCAGATGTCAGACTGTTTTGCTACATGGAGATCCATGTCCTAGGTACTCAAATCCTTACCAAGTACCTCTTTGCATTTCTGAATCTGTCAGAAGGAATTTTGTTTTCCATGTGTTTATAAATTGATAAAAAAAATAAGCAGATCTCCATTTTGAATATCTTCAGCAAAAGGTAGCATTCAGATTATGTATATTTCCTTTTATTGGAGGAATTTTGAAACTACATTGACAGGCTCACAAAGTTCTGCCCTATTCAGCATGTGCATTGTTAGAATCCATTTCTGGTGTTTGCATGATATCACTGATTCATTACACAAAAGAAAAAGAAAGAATGAAAGAAAGAAGGAGAGATACTGAAAGGAAGTGAGGGAGGGAAGGAAAGGGGGGGGTGGAGTGAAAGGGAGGAAGGAAGGAGTCTTACTGCACCACCACCAAGAACAGGAGGTGTCTGAATGATATTATATGGAGTATAGCTGACTTGACTATTTCCAGAAGCACATGTTTGGAGCACAAAAGACAAAGTGGAAGCTCATTAGATGAAAGAAATAATTAAGTCTTTATTTTAAAATGTCTAAAATTGTTTAACACTTATTACCTACTGGACTTAATGATATTGTGAGATCACTTATGAGACTCGATAACAGGCACCCATACATTTCTTATTTTTATTTCCATTTTTCAGTTAAACACTTTGCATGTAAGCTCTATAAATAACAGAGTCGGTATAATTTAGGTACCAGAAATGGATGTTTAATGTTCCATTAAATTAGAAACTGAAGCAATGTGATTTGGACTGTGCCTTGCTGGCCAGAAATCAGCAGAATCCAGGGAGATTATGGACACATTATGTGAGGTGTCAAAAGATTTGCCCACAGTCCTAAGAGGAAATACAGATGTATATCATACGGAAATGTATTGAATGTTAAATTAAAACTGTGTGTGTCTGTGTGTGTGTGTGTGTGTGTGTGTGAGACTTCTCACATCAGCATAACAATAAGACTGCACTAGAATGTTTTTGAAGTTGTGTTTTTGAATAACAAAAACTCATGCTGAGATGTGGAGAGCCATATGGTGGAGATCAAGAGAGCATGCATTTGGGGTTTTGGAATCTTTCATGTGTAAGCTTCAATTCTATCCCAAACTTCTACTCAATACTCTAAATTTAAACTCCTTTTCTCTCAGTACCCCGAAGCTCTTCCTCTACTGTCTTCCAGTGTTTAGTTCTATCAGGAATTTAATACAGATCTGGTATTATAAACTGCTTTTCTTCCTTCTGAAATCTTTGAGGAGACTCCCTTTATGTCTGAGTATCAGCAAGTTTACCAGGATGTCTGTTTGTCTGTCTATCTATCATTTATCTAATCTATGTGTGTTTACCCCATTAATCACACTTTGACACTTGGTGAGACCTTCCAATCTGTGAATTTCTTCAGCTTGAAAAAATAATCATCTTTTTAAAATTACCCTTCCCACCTATATTTTCTAATGTCTATGGCATTGGAACTTATTTTAGATGGATATTGGAGCTCTTCAACAAGTTTCCACTTCTTAGTTTTCTCCACATTTCCCTATTATTTTGTCTTTTTGCATGGCCTTTTAGGAGATTAACTTCACTTTATCTTCCAGATCAAAAATGTTGTCTTCATCCATGACTCCAGACCATTTACATTTTTGGAAATCATGTTTATAATTATATTTATAATTTCCAAGACTACTACTTTGGTCTTTGATAGCTTTCATTGCATGTACAGCATTATTTATACATTAGGCCTACAATATATTTGCACTCTGAGAAATAGCTAGAATTATTTTTAAGTTCCTTTCTATTTATTAAATTATCTCTATTGCTTCTGGTACCATTTCTGTTAGTTGATCAAAATCCTTCCCTTTTATTCTGTTTTTACCTCTTCAAATGTCTTATGGTTTTCTACTCTATATGCATTACTTAATTTAGCACCTAGTTGATTAGAAGAAGGCTGTGTTGATTTCTGCGATGTCTGAGTAGGTCTGTTTTTTCAACAGTTATCTCACCACTATATAGGACTGTATGGGAAGGACTTTGCATAAATCAGCAGAAAGAGCAAATATTGAGCACAAGGCCAAGTTTTGGGCTTCTTCAATTTTTGGTCCTCTTCAATTTACTAAGTAAGGACTTTGTTCTGTAGGATAGAGAATTCTGGAGTATTTCTCCCTTGAATGAGGCTGCCTTTCCTTTGTGTAATCCCTCTCTGTCTGTTTGAAGATCAGGAATCAAGTTCTTTCAGGCTCCTTTCTCAGTTCCTAACGTTTGCAGAGACTATCCTCCCCAGGCAGTATGAGGATTAGTGGTTAGGATGAATGCTGCCCCAGAAGGAGTCCAACTCTGTGTTGGAAAAGCAGTTAATCAAACAACTAAGCTTCCAGGCCCTTTTGCTGTTATTTGTAGTATTCACTCTCAAAATTCTGCTTTGTTCTTTATAGAGCCTTGTTCATATACAGTATTCTTATTTAACCATCTCAACAACCCAGCAATGTGAGTAGGATAAGAATTATTATTCCCATTTTATCAATGAGAATTGAAATTCAAAGAGGTAAGTAATTTACCCAAAGCTGATGAGGTGGAAAATAACCAGTTTTCAAATTTTTTGGCTTCTTTTAACCACCCCCCTCCAAACTCTAGAGAATCTAGAAAGAGCAGTACCTTACTTAAAATGCAATGCAATATAAGCAATTCTGACACTCTGAATTTGCCAAAAGGAAAGAAACTGAATCTGAGTGATCTCTTTGCAGCTTCTCTTTAGAAGATAGAGCCTGGTTTAGAACAAGGCTGGAATACAAAGAAAGATTAAAAAAAGAAAAATAAGCTTCTAAATTGGAATCTCTCAAATTTCCAGAAATATGCATAATGACAATTTGCAAAGAGCATAAAATTGCAAGCACTATATGTAGTTGCAATTTTAACTTCCAAGCATGTGTCAATTTTAAAACACAGCAATTTCAATGACATCCAAAGGACTGTCAGTGCCCATGCATAAATTGATAAACAATTTTGATCAGACTAAAGGTTTTCAGAATAATAGAAATGTTTCCAATTATACAGTTGGATGAATTAGAGGAACTGTGGATATATTTCTGATGTATCTGGCCCATGCCAAACTAGGTGAACCATTGAGGAAAAAGGATTAGCAGTTACAGTACAGATAGAACATCATTTTTATAATTGGGATTATATATTATTAATAATATATATAAAATAAAATTTGCCATTAACCATTTTTAAATGTACAATTTGGTGACATTAATTACATCCACAATGTTGTGTGACTGTAACCACTTATCTATTTCTAAAACTTTTCCATTACCATGAACAGAAAGTCTGTAACCATTAAGTAATAATGCTCCATTTCTCTTCCCTACAACCCATGGTAATCTCTAATGGGCTTTCTGTCTCTATGAATTTGCCTATTCTAGATACCTCACATGAGTAGAATCATCTTTGTTCCTTTTGTGTGTGTGTTTATTTCACTTAGCATAAAGTTTTCAAGGTTTATCCACATGACGGCATGTGTCAGTTTATTCTTTTCTATGGTTGAATAATATACTATTGTATATGTATTTCACATTTGTTTATTCTTCCATCTGTTGATTGAAACTTAATTCGTTTCTACATTTTGATCATTCTGAATAATATGCAGTGAACATTGGTGTTCAGGTATCTTTTTGAGTTTGTGTTTTCAGTTAGGAATGGAATTGCTCGGTCATATGGCAATTCTTTATTGAGCTTTTTGAGGAATCACCAAAGCATTTTGCACAGAGGTTGCACCGTTTTACATACCCACCAGAGGTGCACAGGGTTCTAATTCCTTCACATCTTCACGAATATGTGTTATTTTCTGTTTGTTTTTTTTATTATAGCCATCCTAATGTGTGTAAAGTTATGTCTCATTGTGGTCTTGATTTTAATTTCCCTATTCACTAATGATGCTCACCATATTTTCATGTGTTTATTGGCCATTTGTGCTTTTCATGTGCATATTGGTCATTACATCTTCTTTGGAGAAATGTTTATACAAATTGTTTGCCCATTTTTTAATTGGGTTACTTGCCTTTTTGATGCTGTGTTTTAGGGGTTCTTCATATATTGTGGAAATTAAAACCTTATCAGGTAAATGATTTAAACATATTTTCTCCCATTCTGTAGGTTATGTTTTCATCCTCCTGATGACATCTTTTGATACACAAAACTTTTTAATTTTTATGAAGTTCACTTTATCTGCTTTTTATTTTGTTGCTTGTGCCTTTGGTGTCATTTCTAAGAAAACTTTGTCAAACCCAGGGTCATGAAGATTTCCTCCTTTGTTTTCTTCTAGGAGTGTTGTGGTTTTAGTTCTTATATTTAGGTCACTGACTCATTTTCAGTTAATTTTTATATATGATGAGAAGTAGGGATCCAACTTCATTCTTTTGTATGTGAGAATCCAGATGTGCCAAACCATTTGTTAATGGGACTATCCCTTCCCTCATTATGTGAACTTGACCTTTGTCAAAATCAATTAGCATAGATATTTGGGTTTATTTTTGGTCTCTTAATTCTATTCCATTGGTTTATATGTCTATCCTTATTCCAGTACCACACTGTTTTGATTATAGTTGGAACATCTTTTATTGCATTGACAGAAATCCAATTCAAACCATTTGATTGAACCAAATGAAATTGGTGTTTTTGTCGGTCCTAATTTTTGAATGTTGGCAATTTCATGTGGTTTGACTAAATTACCAAAGCAAAAACAGAGAGACGAAGAAATGTATTGGTTTCCATAACTTAGGGTCATTAATTGCAATTGCATCAGAGTCTCAAATGACCTAGGACTCTTATTACTCAGGTCCGGGTAGTGTGGATGGGACATGACTACAGACAACCCAAATTTATATCATTTAAGTTTGACAACCTCTCCCCTGACCCAAATATAAAGTTGTCTCTTCCTTCCAGTAAAAATTCAGGTTGATCTGGCTCAAGTAATATACTGATCTATGAACCAATCCCTGTGGCCAGAAAGATAGACCCTAATGACTGTCAACACCAAGGTTATGTGGTCAAATTTGTGACTGGTAGGAAAAGTAGTATGTAATTAGAAATCTCTCCAGAATCAGATGGAATGAGTAGTGAGACAAGACGAGTTCTCCCAAGAAGGAATAAAATAAATTACCAGAAAAAAAAATAAGGGAAAGGATTCTTAGCAGACGAAAATAATGAAGGCTCATTACAAGTGGTCTCTGGACCACCTGAAGTAATATAGCTTAGCTCCCGGAGCTGGAAAGCAGCAGGAGGAGGCAATTGCTGACATTTTTCAGTGAGTAAGAAACATTTATCTGTTGGCTGAAATCTATAATTTAATTAAGAAGTGGTAGTTAACACCAGGTTAAGTCACTAAAGATGACTTATTTCTTCACTCAGTGGAGGAAAGAGACAAATTTTTGCCTTCGAAGGGCCTATAAGTTGATGGGATATTCAAGGTTGACCACAAAAAAACATTATATCACAATGCATGGCAGTAATCTGAGTTATCCTCAGGAAACAACAACTGTCAACACGGGCCCTGAAAGGTTAGTCTTCAGGAGGACTTCGGGTAGTTTATCAGAAAAAAATGTATATTTATGGAAGAAGGTGGCTCTAAACAAGACATAAAATGAGTATGGATATATTGGTATGTAACTCCCTACCATCACATCTGTATTAGTAAAAGAAAACATCTTTTCACACATCCATTTTCCACATATGGCCTGAAGAAATTTGCAACCACCATTCTTCCTCTTCCTGCAAAGACACACTGACCCTCAGAAAGCTAATCAATGTCATCATCTAAACAACAAAGGGAGACCACAAAAACATGGTGCACCTATATTTGGTTTTTGTTATCTTTGTTTTTGTGTATAAAACAGCCCAGCCACATGTTAGGAAGCCCACTAACATTCATCACAACTCGAGGATCTGTTATTTCTAAAGGTATGGCCAAAGCCTGCTAAAAAGAGACTTGTATGCTTTTTACAATATAGACTCATGAATTTTGCCTCTGAGATAATTCAGTACTTTTTAGTTTAGAAAGGTTAAACTTCCTGAATGCCTCTTAAGTTGTCAGTGACCAACGTTTGAGAAGAGACAAGAGAGAGAAATAGTGTACAACACCTACAGAAAGGTTTTCTTAAGTTCAGGTAAATATTCAGACTCACAAGATTTTCAGAGATTGCACTTGGGATATATGGTAAATAAACCTATCCAATTGCAAGTTTTTGATATTTGTGTATATGTATAAAATAGCACAATATAAATTCTAGATGGGCTGTAAAATGTACATGTGTATGTTGTAATCTCTAGCACAACCACTAAAAAATAGTGGTTTAGCCAAAAAGCCAATATATAAATTACAATGGAAATATAAAAATATTTACTACTTCAAAAAAGGTAGGGAAGACAAATCAGAGGAAGATAAAACAGAAAAAATAAATAGAAAAATAATAAAATGGTAGACCTAAATCTCACCATGCCAATAATAATTAATTATTTAATTAAAATGTTAATGAAGTAAGCATTCCCAACTAAAGGGCAGAAATTATCAGAGGGATGAGAAAGCAGGACTCAACTATATGCTGTCTACAAGAAATGCACTTGAAATACAAAGACAAAAATAAGTGGAAAGTAAAGGGCTATAAAATATATATCACTGGAACAGTAAGCATAAAAAGACTGGGGTATGAAACTTCTAGAAGAAAGCATAAGGGGAATGCTTCATGACATTGATCTGGGCAAGGATTTTGTGGGTAAAACCTCAAAATCACAGACAATAAAAGCAAAAGTAGACAATGGGATTCTGTCAAACTAAAAAGCTTCTAAACAGCAAAAGAAACAATCAAGAGAGTGAAGAGACAACCTACAAAACAGGAGGAAATATTTGCAAACCATACATCTGTCAAAAGGCCAATATCCAAAATATATAAAAAACTCCAACAACTACATAGCAAAAAACCAAATAACTCAATTAAAAAATGGGCCAAATAGACATTTCACAAATAAAGACATACAAGTGGCCAGCAGATATATAAAAAAATGCTCAACATCACTAATCATCAGGGAAATGCAAATCAAATCTACAATGAAATATCATCTCATCCCAGTTAGAATGGCTTTTATCAAAAAGATAAAAGATAGCAAGTGTTAGTAAGGATGTAGAAAAAAGAGAACCCTTATATTCTATCAGTGGAAATGTAAATTAGTGTAGCCATTATGGAAAACAGTATGGAGGTTTCTCAAAATATTAAAAATAGAACTGCCATATGATCCAGCAAACCCACTGCTGGGTATATATCCAAAGGAAAGGAAATGAGTATGTCAAAGAGATATCTGCACTCTCATGTTTACTGCAGCACTATTCACAATAGCCAAGATATGGAATCAACTTAAGTGTCTATAAAAGGATGAATGGAGAAAGAAAATGTGGTTTATATACACCATGGAATACTACTCACCCATAAAAGGGATAAAATCCTGCTATTTGTTGCAACATGAATGAATTTGGAGGGCATTATGTTAAGTGAAATAAGCCAGGCACAGAAAGACAAATACCACATGATCTTACTCATATGTGGAATCTAAAAAAGTTGATCTCATAGAAGTAGAGAATAGAATGATGGTTACCAGAGGCAGGAGTAGTTAGGGGGATGAAGGGATTAGGAAACGTTGGTCAAAGGATACAAAATTACCGTCAGATAGGAGGAATACATTTCAAGATATCTATTGTATTAATACAACAAAGTGACTATAATTAATGGCAAATATTGTATTCTTGAAAAATGTAAAAAGAGTAGATGTTATGTGCTCTCACCACAAAAATGATAACTATGTAAGATAATGTACTTGTTAATTAGCTAGATTTAACTATTCCATTGAAAACATACAGTGTTATCTGTCAATTTTTTTAAAGCTGGGTACATAAAACAAAAATTGAAAGAATGAAAAGGAAAAAGACAATTCTGTAACTATTAGTTACAAAACTAATATTAGTAACTATTAGTTACAGTTAGAGATGTCAATACTTTGATAAAACTAGAAAAAAATCACTAAAGACATAGATGATTTGAACATTATCAATTATCTTGATCTAATAATTACAGAACACTAGATCCAACATCTGCATAATATATATTTATTTCAAAACCATACATTGGCCAATAAAAATCATATGTGGGCAATAAAACAAGTCTCAACATCACTGGTTAGTGGAGTATGAGTGGATGAGTGATTTTGTTAAGGTAGATAAGATTTACGAAAACCCAGTATGAATTGAGCACTATCTAGGAACTTACAAAGGAAGGTGAAGACTCAGTTCTTCCCTCAAAGTTGCCAAACAATGTGATTGGCCCAACAAAAGGTGGACACATAATTATCAGTCACCCAAAAATGAACCTGCCTAATCCACAGGACCTTTGTTCAGGGCTGCATGCAGCATATATGGGAGGAATGTTTCTTGAAAACTAATTAGAATTGTCAGCAAGTAATTTTTTAAGGTGCCAGAAATTGCTGATAGCTGCATTTGTTTACTCTGTTTCAGGAAAATGGAAAAAGCTTGATATCATTTATCTTCAAATTTAGTGAAATTTGAGGTTAGGGAAATTATGAGAACTAGCTTCTTTTTTTCCCTCCAATTTACCCTCTAGAAAAACATGATCCAATAGAAATATAGTGAAAACCACAAGTGCAGATCATACATGTAATTTTAGCTACATTGAAAGAGGTGAAAAGAAACAGGAGAAATTAATTTTGGTAATACATTTTATTTAACCTAGTATATAAAAAATATTATTTCAACATGCAATCACTTTAAAAGTTACTGATGAATTGTTTGATATTCTTTATTTTTCCATGTTAAATCCTAACGAAATTTGGTGTGTGTTTTACATGTACACTGCTTCTCAATTCAGATTAACCACATTCAAGTGCTCAAAAGCCACGTGTGGTTAGCAGCTGCTATATTAGACAGCATGGCTCTAGTAAGTAGTAGACGGAAGCAAAACACTATTTCCTTTGCTCTACTCCATCTTCTACTCTGCCAGAACCCACCTTGGAACTAAGAAGACCCAAGCCCTATCCACCCTCTCACAACACAGATGTTGGTTATACCCAGAAGGCCGGGAAAGGAGCATAGGCCCGGGTCAAGCCAGAGGAGATGTGAAAAGTGCCTGCATTGTCTCATAGAGTCTCTCCCTTGATCACTCCTGTCCTGCCACCATGTCAAGAACTCTTGTGTATGAATTGCAGGGAACGGCAAATTAAAATACATAAATTTTTTTAAGGCGATGTAATTATTAAGAGCACTGCTTTGGAGTAAACAAACCTGGGTTTTAATGCTGGCTTTGTCAACGACTAGCTTTAGGACTCTGAACAAGTGACCTAATTTCTCTGAGCCTCAGTTTCTTTATGTGTAAAATAGGGATTATAATAGCCATTTTGTAGGATTGTTGTGAGAAGGAAATTTAGTTGTGTAATTTTTAAATTTCCTTCTCACAACAATTCTATAAAATCATATGTGTATATAATATATGTACATAAAATGCCTAATGGAATGCATAGCATATGGACATTCAATGATTGTCAATGTTGTTGTTTTTATTGATGTTAGTGCTCACAGAAGAAAATTTGTTAACCAAGCCTACTCCATAAAATGTATAACTTAGAGAATTTTTTGTAAAAATTTTCTGACAGTGATATGAGCATAGCTGACATACAAAGAAAATTTGGTGAAATAACATTTTCAGTGATGGTTTCTAAACTCATGTCCTAATAAAAACAGACCTACACACTTAGACATAGCTTATGTTAAAATCCTAAAATTTTAAATTTAGTGTCAGAAAATCCTTCCAATTATGTAAAACTTTCAATTTCTGCTTTTAATTTTAAAGATAATTGTCATAGTAACCTCCACACACTGCTGAAAATAGGACTAGAGAGACATGCAAACATTTCCAAAGAATGTTTCGATATATTGCAAAAACATTATACAATATTTAGCAGAAATGCTACAAGTCATAGTGAAGGGAAGTCCTCCCTGGAGAACTAAAATTGTACTTAGCCAGAAATTATAATTGGGGAAATTATTTATTTATTTATTTATTTATTCTTGAGGAATGTGGGGAAGGAAGGCATTGTTAACAAGTCCTTCTGAAAATATAAGTGAATTCCTGGGATCAAATAATAGTCAACTCAACAATCAGAAGAAAATGATGAAATGGGAATGACAGAATGAGACTGGGAACAATTTCTTCTGTGTTGTCAGATTAGAACTTGCTCAGCTATTACCATCTGGTGATTATAACACTGAGTTCTTGTTATTTTATAACAAAACATTTGCTCTGGGAAAGGTTGAACCCCTAGGGCCTGGGGCTGAGGCAAGGTTTAACAGAATGAAAGTCACTGTTCATAAGCTAAATTCAGGCTGCTGGGAAGAACAAGCCAGGATTTCAGCAGTTTATTGGTCAAAGCAACCCATGATTTGCCAAAGTGTATTGTAGAATGCTTAACCTATTACAATTTTTCCATTTGGTGCTACTATAACTATCCTGAGACTGGATAATTTATCAAAAACAGAAATTTATTTCTCACAGTTCTGGAAGATAGAAAATCCAAGATTGAGGTGCCAACAGCTGATAGGGCCTTCTTGTTGCATCCTCACACAGCAGAAGGCAGAAGCGTAAGAGAGAGCAAATCCACTCCTGCCAGCCCTTTTTATAACAGCAATAATCCAGGCATCAGGGTGGAGCCCTCATGACATAAACACCTCCCAAAAGACCCTACCTCCCAACGCTGTTGCATTGGGAATTAAGTTTCCAACACATGAACTTTGGGGGACATACTCAGACCACACCAAAGCATTAACCTATTAGAAACCTTAGAATCTCTGAGATTTTTAGAGCCTGTAACATACTATGTTCATTGTGATTCTCCAGGAATGAAAGAAGGTATTGGCACTTCCCAAACTTATGAGACCACAATGCCCACATTTCCTGGAACATTAAAAAAGCTGATTGGTGTTTCATGGATGCATTTTGAGATTCATAGCTACAGTCAGATAAACAGATGCAGCCTGAAGTCTACTTCCGAAAACTACTTCATACTTCCCCCTCCACCACTTCTCACACCAATACACAGCAGATATAGTTTTAAGGTGAATTATGTATATAAATTTAGCAAATGATTTTCATAGAGAGGAAAAGAAATATTTTCTTATTCTAAAATTTAGCTAATATGCTTACTATGACATATTTGTTATCTATTGTCATGTAACAAATTACATCAAGGGATGTGGAAACAACCCAAGTGCCCATCAATTCATGAGTGGATTATTAAAATTTGGTATATGCATACAATGGAATATTACTCAATTATAAGAAATGACAGTGATCTAGCACTGCTTATATTTTCCTGGATTGAGCTTGAGCCCATTATCCGATGTGAGGTGACACAAGATTGGAAGAATGGGCTCCACATGTACTCCCATCAAATTGGTACTAACTGATTAACACTATGGTGCTCACATGGTGGTAATGTTCTCCAGGGATTAGGGGGTTGGGGGGCGTAGACTCACAACTGAGGGACGCGGTGAGCATTGTAGAGGAGAAGGGCATGCCTCCCATGCCTCTTTGCTAGGGAGAGGCAAAGATATAAAATGTAACCAAAATGTTTGTACTCTCATAATTTCCTGAAATAAAAAAATATTAGCAGTTTAAAATAATAACCATTAATTATCTCACAGTTTCTGCCAATCAAAAATTTGGGTGCAGCTTAGCTGTGTGTTCCTGACTCAGTGTCTTTTATGAAATGTCAGTCAGAGCTGCAGTCTCATCTGAATGCTCATTTAGGGAGAAGCACACAGTGTTCAAGCCCATTCACATGGTTGTTGGCAAGCCTTGGTCACTCACCCCATGGGTGATTTTGATTTCCATTGGAATCAGTGTAGAAAAACAAGTAGTGTTGTGCTTATCTTATGATTTTTCTCTATGATATGTTTGATTGAAAAGAACAGAAGCAAATAAATACTATCCAGGAACAGAGAGTACGTTGAAAACATAAGAAAAATGTATTTTTCTGTCATTACAATTGGATTTCACCAGGGCTGAAATCACATTCCAGAATGATGAGATCAGTGATGGCTGAGACATAGCATGTCTCTCAGCTTTCTAGATTATAGGTGTACACTACAAATCTAAATTAGGTCAAAGTGTTCTGAAATAACCAGGAGCTGGGGTGGCAGAGGGATGAACAGGCAGAACACAGAGGATCTCTAGGGCAGTGAAAACATTCTGTAGATTATACTATGCTGTATACTATAAGTATAATACTATAATGTCATTATCCATTTGTCCAAACCCATAGAATGTACAACACCAAAAGTAAATCCTGGTGTAAACTATGGACTTTGGTTGATTATGATGGGTCAACTTAGGTTCATTAATTATAACAAATGTGTCACTCTGATGGGGAATGTTGATAATAAGGGATACACATGGTGTGGTAAGGGACTCTATGGGAAATCTTTGCTTTTTTATTGTTTTAATTTCCAAATATTAATATTAAATATTTTTAAATTTCAAAATATTTTAAAATATTCAAAATTTTAAGTGTTTTTGTTACATGGATGAATTGCATAGTGCTGAAGTCAGGGCTTTTAGTGTGCCTATCACCAAAGTAGTATACATTGTACCCCATACTTAAGTTTTTATCCCTCACCCACTCATACACCCCTTCTTAGTTTCCAGTGTCCTATACACCACTATATGACCATGTGTACCAATTGTTTAGCTCCTGCTTATTAGTGAGAGTATGTGGTGTTTCTCTTTCTATTCTTGAGATACTTCACTCAAGATGATGTTTTCTAGTTCCATCTAAGTTCCTGCAAAAGACAGTTTTTCATTCCATTCTATGGCTGAGTAGTATTCCATAGTATATATGTACCATATTTTCCTTATCCACTCATCAATTGATGGGCACTCAGATTGATTCCATATCTTTGCAACTGTGAATTGTGCTTTGACAAACATTCAGATGCAAGTGTCTTTTTGATACAATGACTTATTTTCCTTTGGGTAGAAAACCAGTAGTGGGATTGCTGGATCAAATGGTAGATCTACTTTTAGTTCTTTGAGGAAACTCCACACTATTATCCATAAAGGTTGGACTATAGTCCCACCAACAGTTTATAAGCATTTCATTTTCAATGCATCCATGCCAAAATCTATTGTTTTTTATTTTTTAGTAATGGGCACTCTAATAGTGGTATGGTAGTATCTAATTGTGGTTTTAATTTGCATTTCCCTGATGATTAGTGATATTGAGCATGTTCATGTGTTTGTTGGCTATTTGTATATTTTCTTTAAAAAAATTCTTTTCATGTTTTTTGACCAGTTTAATGGGGTTGTTTTTTTCTTGCTGATTTGTTTCTGGTTTCTGTAGATTCTGGATATGAGTTCTTTGTTGGACATATAGTTTGTTAATATTTTATCCCATTCCGTAGGCTGTCTACTCTTGTTGATTATTTCCTTTGCTGTGCAGAGACTTTTTAATTTAATTAAGTACATTTATTTATTTTTGTTATTCCTGTGTTTGTCATTGGAGTCTTAGTCATGAATTCTTTACCCAGACCAATGTCTAGAAGAATTTTTCCTGTTTTCTTCTAGAAATTTTATGGTTTCAGGTCTTACATTTAAGTCTTTAATCCATCTCAAGTTAATTTTTGTATATGGTGAGAGATACGGATCCTGTTTCATTCTTCTGTATATGGCTATCCAATTTTCCCAGCATCTTTTATTAAATAGGGCATCCTTTCCCCAGTGTAGGCTTTAGCTTGCTTTGTCAAAAATCAGTTAGTCATATCTATCTGGTATTATTTCTAGGTTCTCTGTTCTGTTCCATTGGTCTGTCTTTCTACATTTATAGCAGTACCATGCTGTTATGGTTTCTGTAGCCTTGTAGTATAATTTGAAGTCAGGTAATGTGATGCCTCTAGATTTATGCTTTTTTGTGTAAAATTGCTTTGACTATTCAAGCTCTTTTCTGGTTCTATATGAAGTTTAAAATTATTTTTTCAGGATCTGTAAAAAATGACATTGGTATTTTGATGGGGATTGCATTGAATCTGTAAGTCACTTTGGACAGTATGGACAGTTTAACAATGTTGATTTTGTCAATCCATGAGCATGAAATGTTTTTCCATTAGTTTGTTTCATATGTGATTTCTTCCTCAGTGTTTCATAGTTCTTGTAGATCTTTCACCTCCTTGGTTAAATATATTCCTAAGTATTTTATTTTCTTTGTAGGAATTGTAAATGGTATTGAGTTCTTGATTTGCCTCTCAGTCTGTTATTTGCATATAGAAATGCTACTGATTTGTGTCCATTGATTTTGTAACTTAAGACTTTGCTGAATTTATTTATTAATTCTAGGAGTCTTTTGGTGGATTCTTTTAGGGATTTCTAGATACAAGATCATAACATTGGAAAAGAGAGATAGATTGACCTCTTCTTTCCAATGTGGATGCTCTTTATTTCTTTCTCTTGCCTGATTGCTCCAGCTAGAACTTCCACTACTATGTTGAATAGAAATGGTGACAATGACGCCCTTGAATTTTTCCAATTCTTAGGGGAAATGCTTTCAACTTTTCTCTATTCAGTACGAGGTTGGCTGTAAGTTTGTCATATATGGCTTTTATGATTTTGAGGTATGCTTTTTATATGCCTAGTTTGTTGAAGGTTTTTATTATAAAGGGGTGCTAGATCTTATCCAATGCTTCTGCATCTATTGAGATGATCTTCTGATTTTTGTTTTTGCTTCTGTTTATGTGGTAAATCACATTTATTGTTTTGTGTATACTGAACCATCCTTGCATCTCTGGGATAAAACCCACTTGATCATGGCAAATTATCGTTTTGATGTGCTGTTGAATTTGATTTGCTAGTATCTTGTTGAGGATTTTTGCATCTGTGTTCATAAGGGATATTGGTCTGTAGTTTTCTCTTTTTGTGCTGTGTTGTTTTCTGGCTTTAGTATAAAGGTGATACTAGCTTCATAGAATGAGTTAGGGAGGATTCTCTCCTTCTCGATGTTATAGAACAATTTCAGCAAAATAAGTGCTAGTTCTTTGTATATCTGGTAGAATTCGGCTGTGAATCTATCTGGGGCTTTTGTTGTTCTTGGGAGATGTTTTATTACTGTTTTAATCTCACTGCTCATTACATATCTATTTAGGATTTCTATTCCTGGTTAAGACTTGGGAGGTTGTGTTTTTCCTTAAATTTATCCTTTTTCTCTATATTTTCAAGTTTGTGTGTGTAGAGGTTTTCATAGTAGTCAGATGATATTTTGTTTTTCTGTTGTATCAGTTGTAAGGTCTCCTTTCCATTTCTGATTAAGTTTATTTGAGTCTTTCCCTTCTATTCCTGATTAATCTATCAGGTAGTCTACCAATTGTGCTTTTTCCCCCCAAAGAACCAATTCTATGTTTCTTTGATTCTTTGCATTATTTTTTTGGTTTCCATTTCATTTTGTTCTGCTCTGAGCTTTGTAACTTCTTTTCTTCTGCTAGCTTTGGATTTCGCTTGTTTTTCTTTTTCTATTTCCTTGAGGTGTGACAAAAAGTTTTTAATTTGTTATCTTTCCGTTTTTGATATAAACATTTAAGGCTATGAACTTCCCCCTTAGCACTGTTTTTTCTGTATCTCATAGATTTTGGAAGCTTGTGTCCTCTGTTGTTCATTTCAAAAATATCTTAATTTCTACCTTAACTTCATCATTGACTCAAGGCAGCAGGTTGTTTAATTTCCATGACTTTGTATTGATTCAAGAGTTCCTCTTGGAATTGATTTCTAGTTTTATTCCACTGTGGTCTGAGAAGATACTTGATATGATTTTGATTTTTCTAAATTTGCTTAGACTTGTTTTGTGTCCTGACATATAATCTACCTTGGAAGACGTCCCATGTGCCTGTGAGAAAAATGTATATCTGTACGTTTGGGGTAGAATGTTCTGTAAATGTCTGTTAGGTCCATTTGTTCTAGAGTCACAATTAAGTCCGATGTTTCTTTGTTGATTTTCTGTCTCAATGATATGTCCAGTTCTGTCAGTGAAGTATTGAAGTCCTTAACTATTATAATGTTATTTTTTATATCTTTGCTTAGATCTTATGAATCTGAGAGTTCCTGTGTTAACTGCATATATATTTAGGGTTGTTATGTCTTCTTGCTGAATTGCTCCCTTTATCATTATAGAATGACCATCTTCATCTTTTATAACCATTGGTGATTTAGAGTCTATCTTATCTGATATTAAAATAGATACTCCTGCTCACTTTTGGTTTCTATTTGTGTGGGATATTTTTTCCATCTCATTGCCTTGAGTCTATAAGAGTCCTTGCAAGTTAGATAGGTTTCTTGGAGACAGCATATACTTACATTATGTTTTTTCATCTATTCAGTCAATCTATATATTTTGAGTGGAGAATTGAGACCATTTACATTTAATGTTAGTATTTATATATATATTTATATGTGAACTATTATGTTCATCAAGTTGAATGATATCTTGTTTTGTTTTCCCCTTTGTGCTACTGTTTTATAAGAGCTGTGAGCTTTAAGTTTTGGATGTTTTTAAATCAGTGAGTACTGATTATTCTGTTCCATGTATAGAATACTTTGAGCATTTCCTGTAGGACAGATCTAGTGGTGACAAATTCCCTTAGTGTTTGCTTGCCTGGGAATGACTTTATTTCTTCTTCATTTATGGCACTTAGTTTTGTGGGATACAAAATTCTTGGTTGGCAGTTATTCTGTTTAAGAAGGCTAAAAATGGTACCCCAATCCTTTCTGGCTTCTAAGGTTTCTCTTGAGAAGTCTGCTGTTAGTTTGATGGGTTTTCTTTGTAAGTTAGTTGTTGATTTTGTCTTGTAGCTTGTAGGATTTCTCCCTCATTTAGACTTTGGCCAGATGTATGACTATGTCTCTTGGTAATATCCTCTTTGCTATAAATATCCCAGGTATTCATTGACCACTTTGTACCTGGATATCTAAATCTCTGGTGCTACCAGGGAAGTTTTCCTCAATTATTCCCTCAGATAGTTTTTCTATGCTTTTTGCTTTTTCTCCTTCTCCTTCAGTGATACCTATGATTATTATATTAGTTTGTTTTACAAAGTCCAATGTTTCACTGAGTGATTATTTATTCTTATTTATTCTTTTTTCTACAATTTTGACTGAGTATGTTAATTTGAAATACTTGTCTTCAAGCTCCAAAATTCTTTCCTCTGCCTGGTCCAGTCTATTGTTAAAGCTTTTTGCTGTATTTTGAAATCCCCTATATGACTCTTTCATTTTTTTAAGCTCTACTATACCTTTTCTTATGTTATCTATCTCTGTAGTAAATTTTTCATTCATGTCCTGAATTATTCTTTTGGTTTCTTTGTGTTGGTTTTCAACTTTCTCATCAATCCCATTCATCTTATTTGCCATCCTTATTCTGAATTCCATATCTGACAGTTTGATAATTTCCTTTAGGTTGCAGTCCATTGCTGGAGACCCTTTGTGATCCTTTGGGTGTGTCAAAACAGCTTGTTTTTCATGCTGCCAGAGTTTGTATGCTGATTCCTACTCATCTGAAACCTTTTCTTCCAGCTTAAGATAAGTTTGCAGTGCACCTTTCCTACTCTGCTGGGGACTCTCCTACTTAGCGCAAGGAAAGAGAAGTCCCTGGATGGTGCACTTGTGTCCTACTCTGGAGGACTAACCTGGCAGGAGAGTGTCAGATGCACTGCGAGCATTTAACACTGCTACTCTTGTGCGTCTCCTGTCTCTCCATTCCCCTGTGGTTACCACTGGCAGTTTGCATGCTGCAGGGTGACTGAGTGCCCTACCTAGTTCTGTCAGCAGTGGTGATTGTTGGCCCTTGCTGGCTTAAGTGTTGCCCAACCCCAATCTGTGGGCAGTGGTATTGGTTGGCATGGTGGCTTGAGTACAACCACACCCAAATCTGTGGGTGGTGGTATTTGTGGGCTTGAGTATAGCCTTACCCATGCCCATGGCAGCAGTGATTGTTGGCCCACACTGGCTTGAGAGGTGCCCCATTCAGATCTGTGGGTGGCAGCATATCATGCCTACTTGGGCTTTCACTTTCTCCACCCATACAAACTGATGCCCCAAGAGATTACTTTGCATTCTCAACCTTTTTTCCAGTTCCAGCAAAAACTGTCTTATTCTAAGTCCCTTCCTCTCAGACTCACTCTCTGCTAGGACATTAACAAGAACTTTTAAGTAAAGCAGGTCTCAGTTGGTAATGGCAGAATGTTTTTCCTCTTACAGTAAGCACCAACACAGCCTCTCATGAAATAGACCTCAATTATTAGGTCACTGAGTAAAGTGACATTGAGGTAAATAAGAGTAACCTTCCCAAAATGTTCTCCTAAAAGGACTTATGCAGGAGCCAATGATTTGACACTGAAACTTATCTAAGAAGGAGGTAGCCCAGTGGAGTAGTAAGAAGGCTATGATGGGAAGAAAGTCATCAGAGTAAAATTCCTGACCGGGACTTAAAATGAACTTTAATATTCTCTGTTCTGGTACAATATAATTGTTGTTGATAGATCTCATCTAGATAGTATAACATTTATCAGAAATTACATTATATAAATAGTTGTTTCATTGGGGAAAAGAACTAAGAGATAAGAAAATATTAACTTTCAAGGATAATTTGATTTTTACTAGAAAAAATTTTTAAAATAATGTTTTTGAGATCATAAGGATATATGGTCATTTCAAGTTAAAGAAAATAATGTGGTGATGAAATTCAACTAGAACAAATCTAATTAACATAATAAATCTGGACTGTATATAAGATTGGCAAAATATATTGATTTTCTAAATTATTAAAATAAGCTGCACCACTGAACTCAACTTCCAATGTAAATTAAGGAAAGAATTCCACAGGAGTGGCCACTCCAAAACAAAGCAGCTCTGTGTTACTGTGTCACCTGCATGTAGCAGCATGCCCTCACTGAACCTTTTAACTTATGTCTTAAAAACGCTTTTTTCCCCCTTTTCTGCTTGACTGAGAGAGGGCTTAGAAAGCCCCCATATCATACTTGGGAAAGATTCTTATAGAGACACAGAGGTTCTTTCCCTTCCAGAATATAAGGGAATATAAGAACTCTCTAGAGGTTAAAGGTCCTCCCATTGTGGGCAATGAAAATAAAGAAATGTTGGTGTCTGGATAAGATGAGCTGCCCCACACTTGGGAAGTGATTCTTCATAGAAGGAAAAGGAAGAGTGGTTTCAATCTACAAGAGCAAGTGCTTGACTCACTTCTAATACAACATTCCTGGTGTGGCCAGCACTTCCATGGAATGGCTGTCAGTGGGACAAAATAACTCAAGCTCTAACAACTGTGACCTGGAGAACCAAGATAAGAAACACCCTTGGTGGTGTAGGGCACTGATGGATTGAGATCATTTTGCCTCAAAGACCTCTGACCACCTAACCTTACAGGGTAGAATGAATTTACAACCATGACCCCATGAGGCAGCCAGGAGTAATGGCAGTGGCCAGATGATGATATTTCATACCTTTTCCCTCTCATCCCTTAGTTGAAGCTGGGTAGATTTTTTTCCTTACAGATTTAATACATTTTCTAGGGGTTTTTTTTGTTTGTTTGTTTTTCTTTTGGACCATTCAAATAAAGGTGATACTAAAACAAAAGAGAGAGAGAGACACTATGTCTGATGTCAAATTGTTGTATCAAAGCTTGAGTTTGATTTTATTTGTTAAATAAAAAAGATTTGACTGCATTTGAGCCCCAGATTTGTATAGCAATTAATATTATTGCAAATAAAACCATTTTATACCTGCATTTCTTTATCTGCAGTATAATCTCCACTGCAATCACTTGATAGGTTGATAAAGTCCACATGTAAAACGTGTTTCCAAATTCAATTATCACATTTCAGTTAACATGCATTATTAAAATGACTGTCAATGCCTTATAGTCAAATACTACCAGGAACACACTCATTGTTGAACGAGTTAGGTTTATTGCTTGTTGTAGTGATGGAGAATGTACATCATTGAGAGGGTGTTAGAAAGAATATACTATAAGATTTGGGATTGTCTTATTTGATTTAAGGAGGAAATAAGGAAAGGAGGCTTTACTCTGGATTAAATTATTTGCATTAAATACTCTGGATTAAATGCATTAAATGAAGTAGGGGTAATTTTGATTATTTATCTTAATCTTATCTAGAACGAAGGAGGACTAGACCAAGGCAAAGGTATAATTGGCAAAAAAGCATCAGTCACTCCTATTAGTCAAGAAAGAGGGATATTTGGTAATTTCTGTGGCTTAGATAATATTTGTGTTTTGCTCTGTGTTCAGACATGATTATAGAGTGGTCTTGTTTTTGTCTTGATTGATCATGTTCACAGTAGCTTTGTCTGATGTTGATGTTTTGTGAAATTGTTTATGTTTAATAGGAGAACACCAAGGCTTAGCTGTGCCAAACATCTCATAGTAACACCAAGGCCTAATGATGATATATGGCCAGACCCTGGATGGTAGGAGCTACTTTTCTCTGTCTCACATCTATATAAACAATGTGCCAACATCCAATCCCAAATATTAACACAAGAAGTGGGTCATATATAGAAAAGAAAATCAAGAATCAGGAAGGAGTAATCAGATGTATGTAGACTATGAACAGGAGGTGCTTAAAAATAAGAGGATGGTGTTATGGGTTGAATTATATCCCCCCAAAAATATGTTGAAGGATCTCAGAATATAACCTTATTTGGAAATAGGGTCATTGAAGATGTAATTAATTAAGTTAAAATGAGGTCATACTGGAGTGGAGTGGGCCCCTAATACAATAGGACTAGTATCCTTATATGAAGTGGCCATGTGAAAATAGAGACACACAGGGAGAATACTATGTGACGATGAGGGTAGAGACGGGGGTGATGCAGCTGCAAGCCAAAAAAATGCCAGAGATTGCTTCAACAGAAGAGCTAGGAAGATGCAAGAAAGGCTCTCCTTACAGGTTTCAGAGAAAGTGTCGTCCTGCCAACACCTTGATTTCAAACTTCTAGCCTGCAGAACTATGTGACAATAAATTTCTGTTGTTTTAAGCCATCCAATATATGGCACTCTGTTATAGCACTCCTAAGAAACTTATATAGATGGACTGGAATTACACCTGACAGTAATTTTTTGTTTCAGTGGATGAGATACTCCACTGAGTGTGGTCTAGCTGGCCTAAAGGGTCAGAATCAGAAGCTCTGACTCTGTGGGGGGGAGGGGTTGGCAAAGGCATTATACATAACCTAAACATTTGTACCCCTATAATATGCTGAAATTAAAAAAATGAAATAAAAACAGAAAAAAGAATCAGAGATGATCTAATTCTAAGATTTTGGAAACAGTTGACATTTGGGGCTATTATAAAGACAGTCTCAGTTGGATATTTCTTTCCTAGGTTTATCTGAATCATTTCCTTTTAGGAACTGCCTAATGAATGCCAGGCTTAAGAGTGGTTTGCATACTTGGAAAACCTGAGGTAGGGAATAGGGAATCTCTGCTTCCCTACTCCTCTCTTCCCCCTCCCACCTCCTCCAGGTGCAGACTATAAACACACCCAGACTCCCCAGCTCCCCCTGGCTTATCAGCTCATCCCCTCCACTGGCAGATAAAACATCAGGAGCCCTACATAACTTAAATGCCTTTTCATCAACTTAACCTCACTGCAGGTCCTGGTTTGATTTTCTGTCTATATTACTGCACCAGGCTCCTGCCTCTTTCCTTAATTTACACCTTTACTTTGTATCCCAAGGCCAGTGACTTCTCCTTCATAACTGAAGTTTCCTGGAATCTAGTAAAGAATCTGGTACATATAAGCTCTCAACAATGGTAGCTTTTACAGGGAGCAGGTTTTGTGATCAATATATAGATTGCAAATGATGAAAACGAGACTTACAGTACTGAGTGACCAGCTTAAAGTAATAAAATTAAGAAAGAGTGTAGCTTAGACTGGAATCCAGATTTTCTGACCAAAATCTAGGGCACTTTCCAACAGGTTATGAATTTCTGCATGGACTTTTCTGTTGTATACAGGTGAGTCTAACACAAGCATGACCACTTCTTGGTAGTAATCTAGTTTCCAGATTTTGGTCTCCCTAAGCTGACCTTCCTCACAGCTGACCAATTTCTGAATTTCCCATACTGAAAACAAGATGGTGGCACCAATGTAAACTGAACTCCTCTGTCATGACCTCCACCTTTTGCCAGGAAGTTTCATAAATACAGATTTTGTAAAGCTAGAGCCCTAGAAATAATTTAAAGCCTACAGAATTGAAACTTAATTATGTGATCTGACTATTTGTGTGAGTTTGGGTTGAATCCATCACTGACTTTATGCTCCCACTATAGTAAACCTAACAAATCTCACCCTATTTGACAAGCTAATGGACAAATGATGCAGGCTGGGCTAATTAGTGTTGTTTACTCCATTGCCTTAGTTCAAAAGTTGGACAATTGACCCAAAATGGACCAATCAAAAATTTTCCATGGTATTTTTTCAAATTGGAGCCAAGATGGAGAAAACTCTTTTCTCTCCAGTTGAAAAGCCATAATTATATGAGCCCACAGCAGCTTATGGTCAGATTCCCTACCCCATGGGGAAAGCTATTCTCAGAGAACGAAGCCAACAGATCTAGACAAATACACACATGATGGAATATTCTGATGGTGTTAGATCTGGGTCTGGTCATATACTCCTTTCTTGAGGCTTGATTGCTCAATTCATCCTTGAATTATATTAACAGCTCTAGTAAATTTCTGCATCAGTTTCCTCTTGCTGTTGTTACAAATTACCAAAAACTTAGTGGCTTAAAACATAAATTTATTATCTTACATTTCTAGAAGTCAGAAGTCCAAAATGGGTTTCACTGGGCTGAAGTCAAGATGTCAGCAGGGTTGTGTTCCTTTCTGGAGGCTCTCAGGGAGAATCTGCTTTCTCATCTTTTCCAGCTGTTGGAAGACTGCCAGTATTCCTTGGCTCATGCCTCCTTTCTGTCTTTAAAACCAGCAGTGTCTGGTTGAGTCTTTCTCAATTTCATCTCTCCTTCTGATGCTCAGCCTGCCTCTTCCCCATGTGAGGACCCTGGTGATTTATTGAGTCCCCCTGGGTGATCCAGGATAATCTCTTTATCTTAATTAAGGTCAGCGGATTAGCAACTTTAATTCCACAGGCAACCTTAATTCCCCTTAATTTTCCATGTAACATAACATTCACAAGTTTAGGGAAATAACAGGATATAGACATCTTTGGGTGACCATTATTCTGCCTCCCACAATTTCCAATAAAAATATACTTTTTTCAAATTAGTTTTTCTGATTTTTCTCACTTTCAACCAAGAAAAAAAAAACAACAAATGTGCTATCTCATGCTTTCCTGACTCTTCCCTGCCTTTAATATTCTTCTGGGTCTACCTTGAGAATGCCTATTGATCTGTCAAGAACCTAATCAACTTCACCTTCTCTGTGTGTATATTCTCTGACTTCTCCAGGGTGAAAGAGTAATTCACTTTTTCTTCAACTCATTAAACATTGTTTGCACTCATCATGCTCTTTTGAAATTATTTCCTTACCAATATATCTCTGTCAGGAGTCTATGATTCACTTGAGAGCAGAGATTGTGAATTATCACTACCATATCCCCAATGTCTAGCACATAAGAAATTACTTAGTTCTTGATAGTGTTTTTTGAATTAATAAATTATGGTGTGGTGCCCCTTTTAGTGACCTTAAGGCTAGCATTTTTCTCACTTGATAAGAAAAATAAAATAGCTACAATATTAGATACTAGACTTGTGAATACTTTGTTCTGCCCAGATAAATATTTTTATATATTAAATTAAACAACCATTTTCCCCTTAAGATTTTGCCTTATTGCCTAGGACCCCTTCCCAAAGCATGAAAGCATAAGATTGGTCTGTCTTATCTTGGTAACCATGTTACTGATCAAATGGCAAATGGCTAATCTGATCTCATCATTTGAATGATTAAAATAGCTCGACAGTATGCAGGGTTGCTAAGGTAACAACATCAGGCCACTTGATCAATTCTAATTTCATAATTGACCATCATAGTGGCTGAAAAAGCAAATAGACAAACGTAAAAATTGATTGATTATGCTGAAGAGCGGGAATGAAGCTATGAGATAAAGGCCAACTCTTTTCTGTGCTTGTCTCACTTCCAGGGGAAACAAAATGCTCCATAATGAAAACAACATAAACACATTCACATATAAATGCAAATGAACAAGTGTGTTCTGGAATTATGTGACTAAAACAAAATGAGTAATTTCTTAAAGAATAGAAGGGAAAACTCCTGAACAAGGCAGACAAATACTAGCTGTAGACATTTGTGTGTGATAAATTCAAATTAGTTTAATGCAATTCATCAAAATAAATAAATGAAATAAATAATTTCAAATACACATTTTTCTTAAAAAGAAAATCTATTTCAGTTATTTATAGTGGACATCCTACTTAGTGTTAAATTCAACAATTGAGAATACTAGCTGTAAGGTTATAAAACTTGGATCTGTTCTGACAGAGTGAATTATGCTTTAAGGCAACTTCTAAAAAATAGCATCTCTTCAAGGATCTAATGCCCAGTGATATGTCATGCCATCAAAAAATAAGTTTCAGCCATCTGGATGATTTATATTCTAGGAATATTCTGGGTGAAAACTATGATATCTATTTTGTTGGGAGGCAAAACTATATCATTCTGGGGAAAGTTGCCCAAGGGCATCCAGATGTCAGTGACTGCAGATCATCACGTGTGCCTAGGACCCCTTCCCAAAGCAGGAAAGGATAGAACTGCCATTCTTCCTGGCTCCAGCACGTTGTTAGTGTACTGCACACAGATTTGGACAGCACGACCTTCTGCAAATGTTGAAGAGTCGGATACAGTCTATTCAAGTATGCATTTTCCTAACTAATCTTCTCAGAGCCGACTCATAACCATTCATATCTTTAAAGAATGTTGGAATCCACTGTTCAAACAGTGCAGTCATCCTTTATGGAAAATTAGTTGAGGTGGAAGCAACAGGGAAGAAAAATATTCAATCATGTTATTATCCTACTTACCTTAAAAACTAAGGCAGGGATGGAGGGAGTGGATCTTGATCAGGCAATTTCTCAAATCTTAACAAGTTTGGACATTTTAACAGTTTTGTATAGGGGGCCACATTTTGTCCCATATTAGAAATAGCCCAGTGGCAATGCTAGCAGATCAAAGGATGAAACATTTCATTTAAAATTAGATCAATATGAGCAAACACTCTTGCCATGTTGAACCACTCCAAGGATGATATTCACAGTGTCATCTGTGTCAATGGCTCCTCGTTGCATTATGCAATGCACAGCCTGCACAGGTGACCTTGTGTTTAAGGAAATGCATTGAAGTACAATTTTAAATATGAAAAACCTACAATCTAAATAGCCTTAAAATATCACTAATAAAATCCACTATATGGTATGTGTATACATTTATATCTATACATCTCTATCCTATATATCTATTTATATCTATATGTATCTTCACCATGGCTCCACCTTTTATTGGCTATGTATCCTTGGAAAATTTTTGAATCTCTCTATGCCTTCATCAGTAAATTGGGGATGATAATAATAGTATCTGCTTTATAGTCATCTTCAAGGATTAATTTAGTTGTCATTAGTAAAGAACTAAGGAGGAGTCTAATATTCATATGTACATTTCTGCTTATCTTCAGAGACTAGCTCTGGAAGAATAATTAAAAAGCTGGTATCAATGTTTACCTCTGGTAAAGGGATTAGCAAAATGGAGTGAGGGTTAGGAGGGAAAATATATTTCATTGTATCCCCTTTCATATATTTTGAATTGTTCTGTCTTTTGTTAAATTTCTTCAAACTTTTTTCAATCATTAACAAAACTAAGTCAAAAATAGATAAGGTGTAACTTTGGTGTTTCTCCTTAAATGTGGTCCCCTTTCTCCCACTTAGCTTCTAACCCTTTCTACATACCTATAGGCAGAACCAGAACCCAAGGCAGCCCCTCATCCATCCAACATTTTTAATTATCATGTTACCACCAACCATTGCAAACTTCCTGCCCTACACCGTAGCCCCTCCAAGCCTAAGATATCAGCTAATTAATGCAACAAACTCATCTACACTGAGGCTTCCAAAGGAAGGAGTTGGAGAGCTGTCCTAAGGTTCCAAATGGATATTTCATCCAGGGCTCCCTGGAAACAATGTTCTTTTTTTTTTAATCTGACCCATTAGTGTCTCAAATAGTGAGCATTTCAGGACAATAGCCCAGTGAGCAGAATCACTGGGCACTCTGAGCAAATGTTAGCAAATTATTATTAGCGATACTGAAAAATTATTCGAACTTATCTAATACGTTTTAAATGTTTGGGAGAGGAAAAAAATTACTTTCGGAATAAGCTATGAAGGAGCAGTTCTGCCAGAAGCAGCTTAGAAAATTGCAAGGCCTGCAGTCATAAAAATTCTTTCATACTGTAAAGACTCATAGAACAGAAAAGGCAGATAAGAATTTTGATTAAATGACTGACTGTAAAGTCCCCAAACAAGACTTGGAAGAAATTTGATCCCAATGGGAAAGTGCGCATGTTCCAGAGGCTGCCGACGTGTTCTTTCTTGATGTGCTATAGCCATGGGGATAAAAATAATTAGGAATAAGAATCAGACTAATCAATGTGTATGTTTTATATGTATTATCTTTAGTTATCATGATAATCTTTAAACAAAGATAAAGCACATTTTATGGATGGGGAAACTAAAGTTCAAAGGAGTTAAATAATTTTTTCCAAAGTCACACATTTTCGTAAATGGTGTGGCTGTGAACATAGGTAATCTGATTCTGGAGCCTGTTCTCTTACCCACTATTGAATGACTTTAAGCTTGTGATGGACATGAAAATATGCCACTAGAATCTTCCTTAAAGGATCTCTTTAAAGGAAGAATACCCCAGTTGCTGAGAGTGCTGTATGTAAGCAGGCAGCCTTTAACATCAGCCTTTCCTTTTGGGAATTGCATTAGTTGAAGTGAGCTGTACCACCTAATGTTATGATCTTTTTGGATAAATCTACTCCACAACTGATGGAGTCAGGATTTTAAGGGCCCAAAGAGAAAGACTTTGATGAGCACTTTTTAGCTCTAATGCATGATATAGGGCCTACATTACAGCTCAAACTCTCCCTCTGCCCAATCAATTCTGCTTCCTTCACCCTACTTCCTTCCACAGGAATTGATTCTTCTTAAAAATTATCCTGCATGCTAAATCACAGTGATGATTCTGCTTCCTGAAGAACACAGTCTTGTATAAGGCAAGATGCTTAATCTCTCTGAAAAAAAATTCTATGGAAAACTTGCTCAGGATAGGCAATATTCTTTTTTTTCTTTTTTATGCTTGTTTTTTTTTTTATTT
>VBSM01003143.1:24543853-24564769 GCA_008086735.1 Cheirogaleus medius
AGGAAAAACAGCAAAGAAAAAATCAAACAACCCTATCAAAAAGTGGGCAAAGGATAGGCAATATTCTTTATCTACATTAAGAATTAGTGACTATTTTAATGGTTTGCAATTCAAACTGAACAATATAATTATTTGGAGATTTTTAATATACTGATTCCAGAGCCCCACTTCAGATCATTTGACTCCTAATCTCTGGTAGAAACACTGAATTCCTTGAATTGCCTACATGTATTTATGCAATATTCAAAAGTCATGTGGCCTATAGTAGAGATGGCTGACTGCCCATAAAAATCTACCTTCTCTTTCATCCAAAACAATTGCCCACCCAAGAACTACATTTCTCAGACCCTGTTGTATCTACATAGGTTATATGAATAATCATCAATGGAATGGGAGAAGTGATGTGTGTCACCTCTAGGTAAAGGTGATTACAGACTGTATCAATGTGCCTTTTTCCTTCATTCTTTTTCCAGGCTGGCTAAATGAGGAAGTATCTAAACTTCTAGAGAATAGAAAAGGGATAAGATGGGAAGCGCTCCAATTTCTAAAGCACTACATGAAGGGAAGCATTTTCTGCCACTCAAAATGCTATTATTGGATAGATAGGTGTGGAAGGAAAAATTCTGTTAAGTTAGTTTACTTCTGGGGATTATGTGTTAAAGCAGCTAACACTACCCTAATACATGGAGCATCAAGTTTCTACTCCAAGATTAAGTTGCCTCTTGACACCTAAGCTAACATAAATATGTACTAGCAGTCTCAAAAATTGTATGGAATTTCAAATATGTTCTATGTAATACTATTTGTACAAATGCTTTGAAAAAAAGGAAATTTGTTTATGCTACAGAAGAGTACTTATTTTCACAGAAAGTATTTTTTAAATAATTTTTAAATGAATAGAGTATATTATGAAGTAATATGTATTCAATAATCTTTTTGCTGTTGGGTAAAAATATTCTGGATGTATATGTGAAAAAATATTTTAAAGTAGTTATGTCTGGTAATGGCAACAGGATGAGATTTTCTTTTTCTTTTTCTCTTTGGTTTTTGAAAAATTATTTCAAACTATTAATTAAGGGGATGTAAGTGTTTTTTGTTACATGGATATCTTGCATAATGCTTAAGTCAGGGCTTTCTGTGTGCTCATCACTATTCTCCCATTTTCTCCCATTCTGTAGGTTGTCTATTCACTCTTGGTTATTTCTTTCATTGTGCAGAGGCTTTTTAATTTCATTAAGTTCCAGTTATTTATTTGTGTTGTTGCTGTATTTCCCTTTGGGTTCTTAGTCATAAATTTTTTGCCTACGCTAATGTCTAGAAGAGTTTCTTCTACATTTTCTTCTAGAATTTTTAAGATTTCCTGCCTTACATATAAGTCTTTAATCCATCTTGAATTAATTTTTGTATATGGCAAAAGATAGGGGTCCTGTTTCATTCTTCTGCATGTGGCTATCCAATTTTCCTAGCACCATTTATTGAACAGGGCTTCCTTTCTCCAGTGTATATTGTGGTCTACATTGTTGAAGATCAGTTGGTTGTATGTAAATGATTTTATTTCTGGGTTCTCTATTCTGTTCTGTAGGTCTATGTCTCTACATTTATACCAGCCACATGCTGTTTTGGTTACTATAGCCTTAAAGTACAATTTGAAGTCAGGTAACATGATGCCTCCAGATATGTTTGTTCTTTTTGCTTAAGATTGCTTTGGCTATTCAGGGTCTTTTTTGGTTCCAAATAAAGCTTGGGATTATTTTTTTCTAGATCTGTGAAATATGATACTGGTATTTTGATGGAGATTGTGTTGAATCCGTAAATCACTTTGGGCAGTATGGACATTTTAACAATACTGATTCTACCAATCCATGAGCATGGGAATTTTTCCATTTATTTTTCTCATATGCAACTTCTTTCTTCAGTGCTTTTTTGTAGCTATCCTTGTAGAGATCTTTTACATCCTTGGTTAAATATATCCCTAGATATTTAATTTTCTTTGTAGCATTGTATTCTATTGAGTCCTTGATTTGAATTGACTATTATTAATATTAGTATATAGAAATGATATTGATTTATATACATTGATTTTGTAACCTGAGACTTTGCTGAATTTATTTATCAATTGTAGGAGTCTTTTGGTGGAGTCTTTAGGGTTTTCTAGATACAAGAGCATATTATCAGCAAACAAGGGTAATTTGACCCACTCTTTCCCAATTTGGATGCTCTTTATTTCTTTCTCTTGCCTGATTGCTCTGGCTAAGATTTCCAATACTATGTTAAATAGAAGTGGTGACAGTGGGCACCCTTGTCTTCATCCATTTCTTAGAGGGAATGCTTTCAACTTTTCCCCATTCAGTGTAATGCTGGCTGAGGATTTGTCAAATACGGCTTTTATAATTTTGAAATCTATTCCCTCTATGCCTAGTTTGTTGGTGGTTTTATCATGAAAGGGTGCTGGATTTTATTGAATGCTTTTTCTGCATCTATTGAGATTATCACATGGTCTTAGTTTTTGTTTTTGATTATGTGGTGAATCAGTGGCAATGTTATTGCCATTGACAATCAATCAATGTTACATAGCATGTGTCCTGGTGCATCTGAAATCCTAGAAGTCAAAACCTTTCAGATTTTCTCTCTTAAATATCAAAATAGGCCAGGACTGAGGAGAGACAATGGTTTGAAAAGAATCCACAATATGTGAAAGCCATGTATGACCTTCAAGATATCTGCTTAACACTGTAGTACTTGGAAACTTGGCTACATCAACAGTAGGCAGAAGAGTAGGCTCATCAGACACCACCCATAGGAGCTCAATTGACAATGTGGAACCCAAAGTCTGTCAATTTCTTCTCTGCTTTGAACTAGGACAGGCAATTATGGAAAACAGTACCTCCATGGAGGAATTCTGAGAAAACATTCCCAATGCTTAGAACTGTATTGTGTGAAGAGGTATTTGAAAATGTTTGAAGTACAAACAACAAGGTGAATTGTGGTTCCTAATGGAAATTTCTATGAAGATACCAATTATTTCTTACATAATTTCAGTTTACACAAAAACTCAGCCACAGTTCAGTACCCCTCTGACAATCCCAAAGTTGCTTTGGAAGGAACATTTTATGTACAGACAGAGGGATTTAAAAATTAAATAAAATTCTGAAGCTATGCCATTTTTTGGAGAAATAAGCAACAGATATTAGGTATATTTATTAAAAGTTGAAAAGTCTGTACTTAGATCTCACTTCTTGGAGAGTTGGCTACTACAAAGCTTGAGAGTTCACTCAAAAGGGAGATTTAATTATGGTCAATGGAAAATGCAGTTATGAGAAAACATAAGAGAGTAAAAAGATAGTTGCACATTTAGCTGAAAGTGAATTGAGAAGAACTAGGCAGCCAGATACTAGTTCTCTTGATAATAAATAATAAAATAGGCTAAGAAAACTATATGTCTAATATCTTTAATATAAAAACACTCATGCAAATCAATAAGAAAAATATTACAGAAATTGGCAATTCACATAAAGAGAAAATTCAAAAATCATGCACTAGGATAAGTAAACTCAGAAAATTATTCAAAATCATATATCATTAAGAAATGAAAAATGAAATAGCTGCCACTTATATATCTAATATATAAATATGTACATATATTAATATATTTATCTATATATAGTTAGATATCCTATATTAATATTTAAAACTCATGGTAGGCCATGTGTAACCATCATTTTCATTTATTGCTGGGAGTAGCAATTTGGAAATATATTATATTATTTCTTATAAATATTTCTTCTATCTGACCTAATGATTCCAATTCTGTGAGTTTTTTCCTAACTAAATAAATCAAAGGATAGAAAAATATGTAACAGAAAAATTAATAGGGGCACTATTTATAATAGCAAGAAACTAAACATAAATTAATATTGCAAGATAAATAAATGGTTAAGTAAACTGTGATACAATTCACTCAATTATAATAATTTATAGTCCCCAAAAACAATATTTATGAAGTAATTTTAATATAACATTAGAAAATCCAACTATGTTAAATAAATAAACAAAACTTATACATAGAAATATGACTGAATATAAATACAGAAAAAGTACCAGTTATTGGTTGGATTTGAACAATGTACATTTTTTTCTTTCTGTCCAGATTTCTGTATTTCCAGCTTTTTATAATAAACTGTACTGCTATTATGATTGGAAAAAAGTAAAATTAATTTTTAATGCTACATCCATAATGGCATTAAGATTACTAAAAAAGAAATACAAACTCAACATAGAGTCAGAGTCAAAATGGTATATACTGTTTTTCCAGCTCCTAGGCTCTTGTTTGTCTTTTTTCTTTGTCTCCAGCAGCAAAACCACCACTGATACAGAGACAGTTGGCCATCACCTGGTCACTGCCTTTGTGGATGGAGGAAGCTTTATTAGTAACTGCGCTGAGACTGGTCAGTTGAGTCCATCAAATGAAAATCTTAGTTCAGTCTCCACATAAGCTTGTCACCTTAGTTCTTTTCCCTAACAACCTGCTCTACTCCTATGAGGAAGGATCAGGCAGCTTATCCCCCACCTACCACCACATACACTATCTCATTGTAAACTCACAACCTTGTGAACTGCCTGTGAATTGCCATTTTCATAGATTTAAAAAAATTGAGTTATAGAGAAGTTAAATAATGTTGTTAACATACACAGTTAATAGATCTGGGACACAAACTAATCTATTGATTCTAAAGACCTTATTCTTAATCTCTAGATAAGTATAATCTTTTATACTTTATATTTATAAATATAAAATAAATACTGAGTTTTTATTGTGGTAGACATTGCTCTGTGCTTTACATAAATTATCTCAATTAATCTTTGCAAAAACTCTGGGGATATTCTTTATCCTCATCTATAGGTGAATGTTGGGTGATACTGCAGAAACAAACATATCCTGCAATTTCAATTCTTTAACACAAACCAGCTTTATTACCCTAAAGGCTGGTGTAGGTCCAGTGTGGGTTGAGTGACTCTCCTATGCTGCTCTTCTCCGGGATCCATTCAGGGGTCCAAACTTCTGCCATCTAGCAACCCCAGTTCTGCAGGAGAGAAGAAAATGAGCTGAGGATCTCAGGGCAGGTTTTAGGAGCCATGCCTGGAAGTATTCATATCCCATTAGCCAGAACTTCTCACATGGCCTCACCCCAACTCAGAGTATATACGAGGTAAGTAAATATAGAGAAGCATGTAGATGTTTCTTTGATATTTAGTGAGCAGAAAATTAGCTCTGCTAGGTCCTTAGCCTCTAGCTGCACAGCTTCTACAAATAGTGGACTAGTCATGGACTTCAGCAATGTTATCCCACAAAGCCTTTCATTTTCAAACTAACTCCAGATCTTTGCCAACTCTTTCATTTTGACTGTCTCCTCTCTATTTCCCAGTTTAAATACTGTGGTACACTGTATTACTGTTTCCAAATATTTATCCCCTTCCATATAAAAAGAGTATATAACACTACCCCTACCCACACCTGACTTGCAGAGCTTCTGTGTTGGTGGCAGATACTTCCTCAGACCTTTGACCAATCGAATGCAAGCAGTTGTGACATATGCCACATCTGAGGAGAATCTTTAAAAGTGGTTTTGTGCTTTGACACCATCTCTAATGTATCCTTTCCCATGAGAATGTCTTGTTTTAAATAGTAGCTTCTCCTTCAGCCTGGATCTTGAAATAAAGACATGTTGAAGCAGAGCTGCAGTTAACCCACAGCTAACATGAAATGTGTGAGAGAAATAAGATTTTATGGCTGGAAACCACTGAGATTTGGGGATTATTAGTCACCACAGCAAGTTACTTCTCATCTCGCCACAGCTGATAGCTCATTCTCAGGCATCTCAACCACCATTTGAGTCTTGGGCTATCCTCTGGAGGATGTGAAATACCCATTCTTTGCCAATTCTTTATGAGGATGCTTTCTTGGAGGATGATGACATCAGCTGAGTTTGATTATTCCTTAACAAACCTGAAATCCTGTTGATTACCTCTTAATTAAATACTTTTCCTGTATGTAATTGCTTGATTAAATTCTCAGAGTTTTATCATGGGTTACTATATTTAGTTTGCAATTTCTCAAGATTTGAGAATCCTTTGACATGTCATCCATTGCTCCTTGTTCATATTTTCTGCCATTCTAATTTTAGAAATTTTTATTCTGAGACTGTATTCTATAATCTATCTTCTCTAGTAACAATCAAAGCACACAAATAAGTAAAATCTTACATTCATTTTTATGAAAGGCAGCCAGGTAATTTTGGCCCAACCAGCCCTACATTTGCCCAATCTACACCTTGTTTTTATAAAAAGAAGAAAAGTGTCCAGGAAACATGTTAATATTGAGTATTAATTTTAGAAAACATCTTCTATGGCACAAACTTAAGTAACTAAAGACTCAATATAGTTTATCTGCTATCTTTTTGATACTGCATAGAAAAAAATTGATATTTAAACTGATCCAATTTTATGCATTTTGATTACAAGGAAAGTAGTACATTCATTTATTAAATAAAAATGTATAGAATGACTTCTATATCTATCAGTGAGCTAGGCCTTAGGGCTATAATGATAAGAAAGACTTACCACCATGAAGGCCCCTCACAGATTTGGAGATACAGGTTGGGAAACAGGAAATTAGAGGCCAAATGTAAATGCTGGATTGAGGAATGTATAGTCTGCTTTGGGATCACAAAGGAAACTTGTTCAACTGGGTTGGATGGAGCTCAGAGAGGTAGGAGAGGAGGAGGCAGGGCTCTTCGATGAACCCAAGGTGATGCTGTGACCTGAAGGATGATCATGAATTAGTCATGTGACGAGAGAGAAACTGTCAGAAAGACAATGGTCCCAGCAAAGAGGCTGCAGGTGCAGAGACCTGGAGGCAAGGAGGTACACAGGCTTCTGCAATCTGAAAGTTATATTCTAATTAGAGAAGAGACTGAAGAGGAGGAGATGGGTATGTGGATGGTGAGGTTGGGACATAGCGAAGACAGATGGTATATGACATGGTGTCCATTTCTTAACTATTGTGACTAAATGAGAGTTCACTGTATATGCGTGAACTGAATAGCAATGTACGCAATTAATGAAGATTCATGAAGTAAAATTGTTTTGAGCAATCACTTGCAAATAAATTAGCTTAAAAATCTATTTACATTCTAATGACACTGTTTGATTAACAAGAAATACTTATCATGGGGGAAGGGTAGAGAAGAAAAAATTCTGCTAATCAAACCAACTGAACGTTTATTCCCAGTCATTAACGGAATAGAATCCGTGGACTAATTTCATAAATTTATATCTAAAAAATATGCAACGTGTATGGTAAGTGTCCAATGGACATGGGATTAAAGTAAACCTGGTTAGTGTCCTAGATAGATTTATATGCTACTGAAGTTTTGCAAATACAACCAGCCTAAATCAGCAGTTGTCAAACCTTAATGTGCACACTTTGAGTAGCAAGGACGTAAAGGATATATTACTAGACTAATCTTCCTCAGTCATGTCCGTAGGTAGAAAAATCTATATCACTAACGTTTGTTGCTGTTCACTTTACATTACTGGATCCTAAGTTAGCAACAAGGCTCAAAGAGTCTACTGTTTTATGCTTGAAGTTCACTGCACAAGTTTGGCCTCATTGAACAGATTGGGGAAATGATTTTGGAAGTTATAGGCTATTTTCATGATGTTCATTTTTAGCTTTTCCCACATGTATGCATTTCTACCTATGCAGGAGTAATCACTGTTCATGCAATTGCACTTTGAAGAAGGTAATAAGAAAAATTCATTGCCAGGATAACAATAAAATATCAATTGCTTTCTTTGTTCACTTTCTAACAGTGTCATCTTGTAGAAGGAATTACAGGCTTAATACAACATTCAGAAACTGAAGAAGATGAAATTCATGCATCCTTGAATTGATCTTGATCACTTCTGCACAATTCACCAATCAAGGAAAGGGCAAAAAGATGGCTGACTTTGTGGGTCTGTAATTTGCTAGCTGTTTAGTATGCCTGATTTTCAAATTCAAATTGCTGCTATATTTTCAATCTTAAAAAAAATTAAGAAATAATGCCTCTGGCTTACACTGTATGATAGGATTTTTTATACTATTTAGGATGACAAAAGTATACTGAGAATTTGTAATTGTATTCAAGGAAGTAAAGAGTTTTTGTTTCTTGAGTGATACTCATGCATAGAGTTATTCTTTAAAGCTCTGATAGAGGTGAATCAAAAATTTTAAGCAGTAGTTTTGGCCATATAGTAGGTTATTTCTATGAGATCTAAATATTTTAAAGTCATCAGCATGAGAAGTCACATATAGGACACTGTCAATCTCTGAGCTATGTGCCATAGAATTTATCAAAATTAAGGACACCTCTCTGACCATGCTTTTACTTTGATTCCTGTAATGACTGAGTGAAAAGTGTTCCTAACCCTATATCTCCCAGTCAAGACACTACAAGGAAACATTCAAATGCCCACACTACCTGTGAGACTCCATGAAAGCTAGAGTTTTAGTTTTTCGAGGTCTGACCAGTCCTGGATTCTTGGCAACAGTGTTCCACTTGGCATTCAGAGTAAATTGTTAGGGGATTTGCCCATTATCCAAAGCTGTACTCTGTAAACAAGACTGGCCAACTGTTTCTAACAGGGGACGTTCTCTGTCTCCTTTCATTAACCTTAAACTGGACAAAATTTATGTTTCAAACCCAGACACTTATGAAAATAGTAAGGGAGTAGTGAGTGGGGAAGGCACTCGTAACAATTACACCAGAACACCGGGCAGAAACCAGGCCATCCTGGACAGACAGGGACATTCTATCACCTCCATCTGAACTGACATACAATCACCATCTCTTATCTCATGTGGGACACTAAAGGATATGCCATCCTCCCTATTCTCTAACTAAACAGAGAAGACAATAAGCATTGTAATAAATGACATCCCTATATAGACGTAAAGGCAAATGTGTTGTGATTGCTTCTTATAATTTCCTCCATTTAAAGCAAATTGATGAACAAATAGGCTACAGATCATACAGGCAATTTTCCATGGATTTTATATAATTGTGCCTTTGGTAAAAACTCAGACATCAGATAATTAGAAAAATGTCCATACTACATGTATTGTGTATTGTTGATTGTTGATTCTGGACAGTTCTTGGTCATTAAAAATCAGTTGACAAGCAAAAGAAAGAGGTTGATGTTTTCTGAAAATTAAGGCACTCAGCCAAGGTTTCTGTTTGTGTAGAGACCACTCCACCCTCATAGGTTGGTGGGAGTTATTCAGACAGAAACATTATCTAACTCAGCAAAGAGTTTTAAGTTAGTGCCAACAGAGAAAAAATGACTATACCAAGCTCATGGTTCCAAAACCACAGAGTATGGTCACAATGATGATTATGGCCCAGGCAATTTAAAAATGGAACTCACCAATCTCCCTTAGATTCACCATAGAAATAGCTTAATGATGAGCACATAAAACTTTCTAATGTAGATATATATATTAATAGTTTTCCAGTAAATACTCTGAAATAATTGCATTGTGAAATAAACTAAATAGCCCAGCCTTAGAGAGTTGGTAGCATAACTTAATGACATCTTCAAGAATATCTGACAGAAATATTGATTTAAGGTTTGAGCAATTGACCCCAGGCAACTCTTTCTGTTGACCTTCTTTAGATAATAGGATGGACTTATTTGTTAATTTGTGACAATAAAAATATAGTATTAGTTTAGAGGAAGCAAAATATTTCTTCTCAGCATCATGGGAGTACCTATTTTCATCATCCCCAAGTGGCTTCAAATTATTAACAAACAGTTAAAATGAAAGGAGGCCTGAAAAATAGCTGCCTTCCATTTCTGAAAATTATTAGCTGATCTGTCAGGGAATGGTTTCTGATGGCTGTTTTTCTTAAGACCACATTAAGATTCATTCAAAACAAATGGGCTCATCTAGATTAGCTGTCAGCTCTGTACTTCCTTGCATTATTTCCTGAACACAAGCTGTTACTTGGTGGATTCACTCAAGCAATGAATTATTTTAGGAAAGAAAAAAATGAGTAAATCTGGTTAAGGTAAATGAATAATTGTTTGAAATGACCAGGAAACAGAGTGGTAATGAATAATCCAGGAATTCCACATGCAAAGGGCTTCTGTGTTTAATAGCTCCATGAATAAAAAGTGCCTAGTTGCTGTGAATAACAGGAAACAGTGATTTAATATAGCTACAAACTTAATATAGCTGTTCCCAAATAGCTGGAAACTTGTTTTTATAAGACAAATATTTCATTTGAGTTTGAGAGGCTATATTTATTTTTTGTAATTTCAAGGAATGTTTACCATTACAAATTCTCAGACCCACTTATCATCACATCATATAAAGCTATGGTGTTTATATGTGTATGTAATTAGGAGAATAAGAAGATATGACATAGAACTTGGTGGAACTTTCCTTGGAGGCTGGAGTTCAGAGACTTTGGGCAAATATGGGCCATAGGAAAAAAATATGTATTTTTACTCAAGAAAAGGTGTGAAATCAATTTATAGGGTGGATATCACCATTTCAAAAAATAGAATAGAGTGGAAAATATCCATTTCACATGTTGTAGGGTGGTAAAGGTAAGTGATTTTTTTCAGCTTATATAAATACATAGGTATATGGATACTGGGTTATAATGTTAAATGTATTTCTTTCTGTAGGATACATTCAAGAATGTTTGAGCACTCTGATTTAGAGAAGCACATGGTATGGTAATGGATATAGAGATGGAGTGGGTGATAAGGTGCTTTCCCTCAAAATCCTTGTTATATGGATGGTTCAAATAACCATCAAAGTGGCTTTTGTTGATAGAATCTCAAATGCAAATATAGGGTAAAAGTCTAATAAGATATAGGAAGTAGGATATGTCACATTAGAGAATAGGAAGTCTGAATGTGTAGCACTATAGATGGGAACTTACATGCTGTTCTAGTTTTCTAAGGCTGCAAACAAAGTACCACAAAGTGGGGAGTTTAAAACAATGTAAATTAATTGCCTCAGTTCTGGAGGCTAGAAGTCAAAAATCAACTTGTAGTCAGGGCCAAACTCCCTCTGAAATATGCAGGGGATAATCTTCTGGTGTTTACTGACAATCCTTGCAGTTCCTTGGCTTGCAAGTGAATTATTCCAACCTCTGCCTTCATCTTCACATGGCCATCTTTCCTCCGTGTGACTCTTTCTTCATATGGCATTTTCCTCTCTTAGAAGGACCCAAGTCATATTGGATTATGGCCTACGTTACTTCAATACTGACCTCATCTTTACTAATTACATCTGCAATGACCCTATTTCCAAATAGGCCATTTTCTGTCGTACTCGGGGGATAGGACTGCAGCATGTATTTTAGAAGGACACAATTCAACCCAAAACACATGTCAATAATAAAGATGCTGGATCACTAGCAATTATCTGCTCCTCTTCCTTTTCTCTTTTTCCTAGGAAATCCCAAATATCAGAACACAGGATAACTGCTTCCATTTGCTCTCCGCCAACGTAAATGAATTTTTATTAACTTATCTGCCACTTTCAGATTTAAACTGTTGTTCCTGATGTTGACTGTCAGGTTACCACAGATTCATTTGTTATTCTAACTATACTTCATTTAAATGTAAATGTTAACCTAGGCAGAGAAGCTAGGACCTACTGTCTAATAGTGCTCCTCAAAATATGGTCTGTGGTCCAGTGGTGGGATAGATTCCTCTGATAGTGAATTCCACAGATAGGACATTAAATTCCCCTGATAAATCATTAGATTATTAATTTCTTCATGACTCCAAGTTCTCTTTCCACTGGAAAATGGGAATGAGTAGGGACAGTTATTCCAGAGGAGCTTCTCTTTCCCCTAAGTGGATTGTGATATTCTACATTTGAGATGAGTGGTAGAAGTTTCCAGGTTGGCCTCGAGTCTATATCATGTTCTTTAATGCAGCTTAACTAGATATTTGCATTGGGATATCAGGCATTTCCCAATGTTAATAAAACCCAATTATCCACTTTTTCTGTATGTATCTTTTTTGGTCAAGGCAATAGAAGAAAAAAGAGATCTTGATGTTAAAAAGAGAGAGAAAGAGATAAAGATAGATATAGACAGAGAGAGAGAGAAAGAAAGTATATACCAGTACTTAGAACAAAATATGTGAACTTTATTTTATAGGTTTGATAGATCAGAATTAGTAATCAGTGTGAACTCATTATTGAAAAAATGCTTATACACTGTTATACACTGTTGGTGGGACTGCAAACTAGTACAACCTCTATGGAAAACAGTATGGAGATTCCTCAAAGAACTAAAAGTACACTTGCCATTTGACCCAGCAATCCCAATACTAGGTATCTACCCAAAGGAAAAGAAGTCATTTTATCAAAAAGACACCTGCACTTGAGTGTTTATTGCAGCACAATTCACAATTGCAAAGATGTGGAAACAACCCAAGTGCAAATCAATTCATGAGTGGTTTAACAAATGTTGTATATGTATACCATGAAGTACTACTCAGCCATATAAAAGGACACATTAATGCCTTTTGTAATAATTTAGAAGGAACTGGAGACCATTCTCCTAAGTGAAGTATCTAAAGAATAGAAAAACCAAAACCACATGTACTGGCTATTAAATTGGAACTAACCCATGAGCACACATGTGCACAGAGGGAAGTAAAAGTCAGTGGAAATCAATCAGGGGGATGGGGAAGGAGGGAATGAGTGAAAACCTACCTCATGGGTACAATGAACACCATTTGGGTGATGGGCACATTTATAGCCGTGACCCAAGTATTCCAAAAGTGATCCATGTAAGCAAAATATTTACACCCCTTAATATTTTGAAATTAAAAAAAAAAAAAGATGGCTATGACGTCCTATAGTTTTTGTGTTCAGGGTAGACAATGTATCTGAATCTTTTTTGCCATGGTCTTCCCTGGCCAGGCTCATGGCCATTATATGAGTATCCTACACCAGTTGACAGCATCCTCCAGAGAAGAAAACAAGTAAGCAAATGCTATTTCAGCACCAAGCTGAGTTGACTAGGTGTATTCAACACGCACTATCCGCGGTGAGCTTGTCTTCTCTCTTGGTCTCTATAAACTCTGTCTCCTTCTTGGGAACCACTGACCAGGGCTCCATCACTTATTCCTATAGCTTTTAGGTGAACTTTTGCCCTTATTCCCAAAGCACAGGCTGCATCTTTATCAACAGCTCATACATCTTCCCAGGATCTGCCCTGGCGGCTTACAGGAAAGCACCATATTATTTAACCACTTCGGTATGAGCGTCGACTATAGTCGACAGACACAGATGAATGCGCACAGTCGAACATTGACTTTAGTCGACAGCCAAAAGCTTTTACTTTTACAGCTTTTATCTCTGCAGTTCAGTGTGTACGTTCAGCCAATAAGTTACTACGAATCTGTGACCTTTTAACAAGTCCTTAGTAGGAGTTATTATAGTTATTTTCCTAAAGCTGCCTGAAAAGTAAAACAAGCTTTCAGTGCTTTAAAGCTTTCCTCATCACACAAGAGCAAAACGGATTCGTCGTCAATGCACAGCACAAACTATCGTGCGGACTATGAGTGCGGCTGTGGGCAAGGTTTCGCGGCCAGTGAGTGCGGTACCGAAGTGGTTAATAAGACATTTTAAAAGTAATTGATGTTTTTAGTTAATTATAGGGCATGGGTAAGTGAAGAAATAGTAGATACCACTATGAGCCACTTCTGAACAAGCACACAAAATGATAAATATATATTCTAGAAAGACAAATTTAAAAATTTTTAACTGACAAATATTTTGAAATTTTCTTTTGAAAGAAATGAAACTGACACTATGCCAAAATAAATATAGCTGCTGTATAAATTGCAGGCATTCTGTGAAATGTCTTCTAGGAAAAAAAGCAAAACAAACATGGTGTGTGTAAGAAATATTAAGTCTAGAAACAAATAAAGGTCAAGGCAAGCCACCTGGGGATTGGACTCGCTTGAAGCTCTGGCATGTGGGGGGGGAGGGGTGGTAGGGGCAATGTATGTAACCCTAACAATATTTGTACCCCCATTATATGATGAAATAAGGGGAAAAAAAAGGGCAAGGCAAAAATTTGAGGGAAGGAAATGGCCTCTCTCTTCTCTCTCTCTTTTCTTTCTCTTTCTCGCTATCTGTGTCTCTGTTTCTCTCTCTTTCTGACACCCATAAACACATTCATGTGGTGTCCCACCATAAATGTTTCGTATTTATGTGTGTATGTGTGTGCAATATAAAAATTTTCTTCTTGCTCACAATAGCACAGTGCTCTCAGCCTATGACATCGGAATTATGTCCCAATTATTTCTGATATTCTACAAGAGGTATGACGCAGGTAGTGTAACAATTCTGCCCCTCCTTGCATCATTGCCCATTCTCCAGAATCATTTTAACTCTAAAAAAGAAAAAAGATCCTTTATTGAATGTTGTTAAAGGATAAATTTCTTAAAAAATATAAATTATGACTCATATAGATATAAAATGAACATGTGTTCAAAAATTGACATATTAATGAGGGAAGAAGAAAGCTGTTAGAACTGGTTCAATGAGAATTTGATTTAGAGAGATTCATATTCTCTACCAAACAGAAATCAATGGCACAGATAAGAAGAGGAAATATTCCCATTGCCATCAATTTTCTACAAGTTAATATTTATCTCTGCAAAGTTGTATCATAGCCTGGTCAAAAACAAAAACACCCATATCTATAGAATAGATAATCTCCAAGACTCAACTTCAGAGCATTCCACTGAAATATCCAATCATCTCTTTTGCCCATTTCAAAGTCTTAAATTTTTCTTTACAGAGTAATAGACAAATATAGATAGACAGATGGATAGATAGATAGATATCAATAGTAGATTTTTTTAAGAGATTGTTGATGGAATTGTATTTTCAACTGTTTATTAGAACAAACTCACTTTTGATAAAGTCAGGTCTCAAATATTTGTGCAAGCACTAAGGACTCTACATACATCTAGACCATGAACGAAGCTCAGTGCTCTCTAGTTGGCCCTTCTTTACCAACTTGCAAGGTCATCAAAATCAGAGCCGTTTCTGATACATCATTTCCCAATACTTGTACATCAGAAAAAGGGGTGACTTTGCCTTGGTTACACCTAAGACTCACTGGAAGAACTGAGGTATAATTTTCTTTTAAACCAAGTTGTTCTGTTTTGCTTGGAAATAGGTTGAATAATTTTAAAATATTCGTGTGGTTAGGTCTCAGTAAACACTGCAAGGTATATCTAATTCATCTACTCTAATAGTACATTTTAAACCAAAGCATGTTGAGTGTGACTTTTCATTCTTCTTTTTCCTAGGAGAATTAAAGGTGTTTTCATATCCTTTAGAAAGTTTGACACATTCCTTTCACACATCTTAAAATCCTTAAGATATGCCTTCTGCAAGCTAAGGGAGCTAAGATAGTAAACAGTTTTGGTTTGGTTTGGTTTTATCTGAAATTATAGAAATTATAGAACTAGTTGTATATTTGGGAAGATCATGATTAGTACAGTAAAGAGAGAGGGTGAAGTTTAAAAATCCTATTTAGTCCTGGAAATAAAATGTTGGTAATGACCAGAAATTCATCCAAAGATTGAGCAACAAGAAAACGCACAAAGATGTGAATCAACCACAAAAAGATCTAGCTCTACCTGGGACTAGTTCATTTCCAATCATGTCTACATTCCAGATGGATGACAAAAATCACTAGACTTCTGTATTTCTTCTGTTTAGTAAACATCAACTCAATATTATCTTCAGGGAAAAAAAAAAGGTTTGGATCTCTCATTTTCATGGACTGCTTCCAAAATTCATGTTAAGTCATTTAAATACTACGTTAAAACAACACAGTTATATGATGTTTTACTATCATGATTTTTTTAAATGAGAGTACTTCTGTATTACAAATCATCTCTGTGCTAAGGAACTCTACCTCTGTAGTTTATTTAATTCAGTATACCTGAATCTTCGTTGAAAGTCATATGATAAATTTTGATCCAAAGCAACAAAATAGCCAGGCATATGCTTATGAAATTGGCCTACATTCCAAGGAATGAGAAGAAATATTTATAGGCAAGTGATAAAGAGTATTTAATATGAGAATAAGAGTTTAGTTCTCCATTCAGCTGACAATAGAAAGGGTTATATGGAATTTTAGCATTTTTTAAAAACTGCTTATGAGATATTTCTCCCCTTCGTAAGATTCTGGCTTCTCCTATAATGGAAGCAATCAGTATTATTTGTTAGAAAATTGCATTTGGGATGGTAAATGTCTTTTTATATGGCTAACATTTCTCAGCTTCTCTCCAATTACTAATCCATCTCAATTTACTGCTTCATATGATTTAAAAAATATAGTTGTGTGATTTTATTATAATATATCCTAGTTTGATGATCTTGTATTTGATGTATGAAATGACAATTACTTTTCTGGAACTGATTACAAATTAGGCATAAGCACCTATTCTAGAGTCACAAAAACTTTGAAACCTTCATGTTTGATTAGTAGTAAGTGACAGGTTATATTTCACCAACTGTACTGATTATTAAAAGAAATGTCAGTGCATCTATTTCTCTTCTTTATATGGGAAGATATTCCGAGAACCGGCCCACAAATGTGATTATAATTCCCAGCCTACATTTTCCTGGGGAGCGATAATGCAGGTAGATGTGCACAGTCATGCTCTTAACCTTGGGCCCTGTCCATGTGCAGAGCACCCCTGGGAAACCCACACAGGGCAGCCACAAAAGCATCAGTAAGGCATGCTTCCTGATGCACAACTGTGACAGAAAACAAGCACTTTTTGCACTGGAAGAGAAATAGTTTAGGTGCTAGTAAACCTAGAATTTGTTCTATCCTTTATCCAAATACAGGAACTCCAGCCTCCCCAGTACACACGTACACACTGATAACATCACTCGGAGAGCAGAAGTCAGAGGATGTACAGTGCAGGAGAGGGAGGCTACTGCTGGTGTGACTGGTAGTTGTAGATAGCTTGTTATAGAGCATTTGTTGGAAAAGGACCAACCTTCCTCATGTTCTTATACTAAATAATGATGTAAGTTGAATTTAGGAGAGCCAGTTGAAGCCCTTTACCAAAAGTATATACTTTGAACAACTACAGAAGGAGAGAATTCTCTATAAAATAAAACCTAATCAAAATGAAGTACCCTTTCTGACACATTCTTTTCTGGGAAATGGTATAAGCTGGAGCAAGAATCAATGAGTAATGAAGGCCATAGATGACATGGGAAGAAGAGGACACAATGAGACAAGGTCAGAGGCATTTCTACCAATCCTTTGGGAAGGGGGATGGACAGTTAGCCTTAGAACCACATTATGCATTATATGTCATTTGCTAGATTAGCTATGTGGAGCACTGCATATAGTTTATACCATCAAGCGGGTTTAGTCATTCTTAGCCAACCCTAGTATGGGTTTTAGTGGAAGATACATAACTGACTGCAGTCAAGGCTCTGGTTCCCAATGAAACGTTAACATAGCTAAACTGTTCCCTGCCTGAGGCATCACACAAGTTCATAGCCCATAGTAGCACCTGGAACAGGTGAGGAAAGCAGTAGAGATGACCAATCTTCTGGTTACAAGAGGGGTCTTGGAGTAGGTATGCTCTCATGAGTAATTGGTGAAGTGATGATCAATGCTAAAGAGTCCTGACACAGCTCATTCACAGAAACATCATTGTTTCAATTAATTATTTGCCCACATCCAGTGGAGATAAAGACATGAAGAGAACTTTTAGAAAGAAAACAAAGATGGAAGGAACATTTTTAAATATTTAGCAAGATGTGAGTACTAGCAATTCATTTTTTATTAAGAAATAGTGAATTTGTCCTGCTTGACTTATTTACCACATCGACGAATTGCTCTTTTTTTTTTTATTTCAGCATATTATGGGAGTACAAATGTTTAGGCTCGTGTGTTGCTTTTCCCCCCTTTCCCTCTTGGAGTCAGAGCTTCAAGCGTGTACATCCGCCAGATGGTGCTCATCGCACTCATTATGTATGTATATGCCCATCCCCTCCCCCCCTTCCACCTGCTTGACACCGGATAAATGTTATTCCTATATGTCCACTTAGGTGTTGATCCGTTAATACCAATTTGCTGGTGAGTACATGGTGCGTCCAAATATAGGCTTACAAAAATGTGAAATTAGTAGAGGAAAGCAAACAAAACAAGACAAAATGAACAACAAAAATTGTCTCCTTTTCCCCTTCAGTCCCAGGTACACTGAAGGGAAAACAGTTCATGTCACACAAACTCCATGAAGCTGTTGGCCTTCCTGTTGAACTAAAGAAATTGCTTAATTACAACCTTCAAAGATGCCCTCTGAAATACCTGTCTTTCCTGTATTTGTCTTGCATGGGGTGCTTTTTTTATGTTACACTTTTGTCTCCATGATTTGAGGGATAAAATTTATTCTAAAGTGATAATTTAAAAAAAGACCCCACAAAGCATAGTAGAAAGTGCAATACTGGGAGCCTGTCTGTAGTGGGCAAGAATGATATTCTTTAACCTGCTCTTTGCACCCCCGCCTTCTGCTTTCTGCTTCCTTCTTGCTTCACTGCTAAATGGTCCTACCTACGAGGATTACTCTGGAGGGAGGAAGTGCCTCGACCAGCCACAGACTGACTGATGAGGCGGCACAAAACCTTAGCTTCGTTGCTTGAAAGCAAAATCTAAATCTGAAACTTCATTGAAAATTGTGCCTTGCCTGGTTTTCTGCCTAGCCTAATCTGCTTCCCTACTCCCTTAGTGACTTCTCCTCTTTTTAATCACTTGCACTCAAATCCTTGGCTCAGGGTCTGCTTCTGGGAGAAAATTGCCTATAGCAGAGTTAGAAAACCCCACTTTTTAACTTCAAAATATTCAGGGGGTACAAATGTTTTTGTTACATGAATACCTTGTACAAAGCTCAAGTTGGGGCTTTTGGTGTGCCTATCACCAGAATAGTGTTCATTGTACCCCACAGGTAAGTTTTTGCCCCTCATCCTCTTTCCACCCTCCCCACTCTTTGGTTTCCAATGTCCTGTACATCTCTTTGTGCCCATGTGTACCCATCATTTAGCTCCCACTGTTAGTGAGAATATGTGGTGTGTGTTTTTCCATTCCTGAGATACTTCACTTAGGATGATGATCTCCAGTTAAATCCAAGTTTCTATGAATGACATTGTTTCATTCCTTTTTATGGCTGAGTCATACTCTATGATATATAGTATACCACATATTCTTTATCCATTCATGAATTGATGGGCACTTAAGTTCCACAACTTTGCAATTGTGAATTGTGCTGCAGTAAGTTTCCTTTGGGTAGATACCCATTAGTGGGATTGCTGGATGAAATAGTGAGTCTACATTTATTATTTTGAGGAATCTCCATATTGTTTTCCATGGAGGTTGTACTAATTTGCAGTCCCACCAACAGTGTATAAGCCTTTCTCTGCATTGATTTCAGCATCTATTATTTTTTTACTTTTTTTTTCATGTGTCTGTATTAATATTCTTTTTTAGGTTTTTTTTTTATATTTCAGAATATTGTGGGGGTACAAATGCTTTGGTTACATATATTGTCTCTGCACTGCCCAACAAACGTGCCCATCCCCCAGACAGCATGCAGCGCATCCATTAAATGTGGATTTACCCATCCTCTCCTCCTCCCTCCCACCTGCCTGATACCCTATGAATGTTACTTTCCATATGTGCACGTTAGTGTTGATCAGTTAGTACCAATTTAATGGTGGTACATGTGGTGCTTGTTTTCCATTCTTGTGCTACTTCACTTAGAAGAATGAGATTCAGCTCAATCCAGAATAACATAAGAGGTATTTAGCTTACCACTTTTTATGGCTGAGTAGTACTCCACAGTATACATATGCCACATTTTGTTAATCCACTCATGTATTTATGGGCACTTGGGTTGTTTCTATATGTTTGCAATTATGAATTGTGCTGCAATAAATATCCAGGTGCAGATGTCTTTTTTATAGAACGTCTTTTTTTCCCTTTGGGTAAATACCCAGTAATGAGATTGCTGGATCATCCAATGGTAGTTCTACTTTTAGTTCTTTGAGGTATCTCCATACTACTTTCCATACAGGTTGTACTAGTCTGCAGTCCCATCAGCAGTGTAGCAGTGTTCCTATCTCTCCGCAGTCAGCATTTGTTGTTGTTGTCAACAAACAACATTTGTTGTTTTGGGACTTTTTTATGCCCTGAACGCACCTGATCTCATCTGTTTTTTTCACTTTTTAATAATGGCCATTCTGACAAGGGTAAGGTGATATCTCACTGTGGTTTTAATTTATATTTCCCTGATGATTAGTGATGTTGAGCATTTTTTCATATGTTTCTTGGCCCTTTGTCTATCTACTTTTGAAAAACTTCTGTTCATGCCTTTTGCCCACTTTTTGATGGGGTTGTTTCTTTTTTCCTTGCTGATTTCTTTGGGTTCTTTGTAGATTATGGATATTGAACGTTTGATGGAAACATAGTTCATGAATATTTTCTCCCATTCTGTAGGCTATTTACTCTGTTAATTATTTCCTTTGCTGTGCAGAACCTTTTTAAGTCAACTAAATCCCATTTGGTTTTTTTTGTTGTTGCTGTATTTGCCTTTTGGGTCTTAGTCATAAATGCTTTACCTAGGCCAATGTCTAGAAGGGCTTTTCCTACATTTTCTTCCAGCATTTTTATGGTATCATGCCTTACATTCAAGTCTTTTACCCATCTTCAATTAATTTTTATATATGGCAAAGATAAGGGTCCTGTTTCATTCTTCTGCAGAAAATTCCACTTTGCTTTTTTTTTT
>VBSM01003143.1:24566043-24618821 GCA_008086735.1 Cheirogaleus medius
TTTGTAGCAATCCATATTCGGAAGTCTTCCTCCGTCAGTTTACTCAAATCATGTTAGATGGTGTCAGATGATGGAGAATGAGTATTTTGCTTTGGAGGTGACTTTCCTCTCGGCTCCTTCATGTTTCCTGTGAACTTTCGCTGGTTTTTTCTCATCTGTTTGCTTTATCGAGGATCAGAGGCGATGGGGCTGGATTATGAGGTAAAATCTAGAATTCAGGAGGAATGATCCTTGGCAGATCCAGGGATATGTGCTCTGGACCTCTTCACGCTGACTTCAGTCACTTCCCTGCTTGCGTGGGTGTGGAGGTCGGCGAAGGAGAAGTCGACCTGCTGTAGCACAAATCACACAGTCCCGTTCGGCTAGCCGCTGAGCGCGGCCAACTTGCCCTCCAATCCCCGCTGCACCACTCGGATTCTCGGAACTTCATGGCAAATCCACTGCGTCACTTTCCTCTTTTTCCCAGCACTGTTGCCCCTCGAAGCTTCCCTGTAATTCCGTGAAGCTGATCCTGTGGGAGAACTACCCCCTCGAGTGATTCAGGTCGCCTTCTCCACCTCCCAGTCCTGCCAGTACCTTGATCTTGGGCTTCTCAGCCTCTAGAACTTAGTAGGCTCCTTCCGAATATCCCTTTTGTGCCCCGGGCAATGCGAGACCTGGGTGCGTGGGATCTGGTCCACAGATGGGATGCGTGGGATCTGGTCCGCCATAAAATGAGTTAACAAATGAACTAAAGAAATTCAGAAGTTGCTTTTGTCCCTAAAAAGTGATGGCTATCTGCTTATGCAAAGTACAAGGACAATTTGAACAATCTTCTGGGAAATTCAGGACTCCAAAAAACTAAAGGGCTGAATTTCTGAATTTCTCTTTAATTTTCTCTAGTTCATTAGTTGTATGGACTGTGCCTTTAAAAATTATTTGCATAATACAGTCCTTGGTACCCTGAGACTGGCTCTCTTCTTTATTTTGGAGAATGGCAGAAAAAAAAAAAGCCCTCCCCCAATTATGGGCTTGGCTTGTGTTCTGAATTTGAAACCCTGAGAGCTTAAACATACTTTGAACTTTCTTTGGGTAAAAATAAAGATCCATTTTCCACCCTTTGAGGAGATGCATCTAACATAAGATTCGGGCTCTTGTATAGCTCTCAGTGATTTGTGATCCTTTAGCAAGTTGCCCGGGTCTATTTGCATAATTGTCTTTTCCTTTATTCCTGAAATAGCTAGTGACAAAAATAAAAAGAAATAATTATTTAATATTCTCAGGTTCTATACTTTGGAAGGGCTTTAGACATCCTAGTGGCTTTCAAATGTCACAGTTCTTAAAATAATAATATGTTATGAGTATGGGTTTTTAGAATATGTAGGGTTTGATGGCATTGATTTTTCAACCCTATTATAAACATGTTTCCTTTTATGAATTTTATTAGCATATACTATTCAAATATTATTTGTATTTACCTTCAGCTGTTGAAAAAGGACATAAAAATGAAAAGTTTTATGAGCATAAAATTGCATTTAAATTGTTATACAAACATTAAGGAATAATGTTCCCCTTTGAAAAGATAAAAACTGTACATTTCAAAAAAGTTATTGCAAGGCCAAATTACAATGGCTAAGTGGTCTTGCCTTCAGTGATGGAACCCAAGATAATTGTAGAAAACAAGCATTTGAGAATTTGCCATTATTTTTCTAACTCACCTCAATCTTGGCATACAACATACAATTGATGGTGAGTCCAATTTGAACATTTTTTCTACTGTTCAGGGCAAATTTCCAAATATTTTCATAGTGCCAAAAATAGTGTAGTGTGACCTAAGATCTATTTATCCAGTCTTCATCACCTAGGCCTTGGCCATCTCAGTCTTTTCCAATCACATAAAGAAGAGCAGAGTTGAGCGATGATGTAGGGTCTGGTGACATCATCCAGAGTCAGGATGGACATTGTAGGTGAAGCAGAAGGGCCTGATTTGGAGAAAATTAAGGTTTTGAATTTTCAGAAAGCACTCCAGGAATCTGTGGTCATTTAGGAAAGAAATTTCTATTGCCTTTTAATGAGAATTGAGGAGAAAGGACCATGATGTCAGCAGCGAGTGAAATCTGGTGCTTGTCTCTTATTCTATGTGGTATTGTTTGTTATAGTAAGGATGGCATTATTTTATAGAAAGAATTCAAATTTCACCTAACCCATTCCCAATTGTATGATTGTGAGCAAATTACTTACATTCCTTGAGATTTTGAGTTTCCATAAAAATTCAATGAGAAAAACATGTGAAGCTTTTAGCAGAGCAGTAAGTGCTTTGAACTCAGCAAATATAGAGATTGATGTGCATATTTTCATTGCTTAGACAGCTTTTTTGGATGGAGTTTGCAATATAACTATGGAAAATAAAAAGGCCACCCAGAATCAAGTCTTGAATATACTTCTTTTTAACTTTTTTAGACATGTAACGAAAAGACTCTAGCTATACTAGGTGCTTTCACAAACATAACCTTCTTAAACTTGGGAGGAGATGATGAAGAGAAGATAATAATGTTCAGTATAATTGGCTAACTACTAGCAGTTGTTTAGCATTAACTCTGCCACACACTAATCACACATCCCATGGTATTTTCTCTGTATTCTAAATACACACACGCATACACACACACACACACACACACACACACACACCTACTCATCCTAAGTAGGTATATTATTATTTCTAATTTAAGGACAAGAAAGTTGAGGATGAGAGAGGTCAGGGAACTTTCCCAAGTTAAAACAGCTAGTAAGTGCTAGAACTGAACAGGTATTCAAAAAGAATCCAAAGACTAATCTCTGTGCCAAGAGTCTATGCTGCTTGCCCACTTAAATGTGGGATGATCACATGATCACCAAGCCCAACTGGAGGTGCTGATTGTGCTCTGGAGCTAGCCAGAACATCTATGTCAAGTTTGCTTCACTCTCAGGATTTCCTTAGCGCATTAGACCATTCACTACGTCAAAATGGGTTCATACTGTACAGATGACTGGAGCGTAAATACAGACTGGATCACATCCACAGCACAGTCCTCATACCTCCTCAGGAAGCTGCCAACTCAAATAAACAACTTGGATGGCTTTCTAAAGGTTTGATGTAAAATTGTCTGGTATCATAGTGACTAGAAGACTACAGCTATGGAGAAGGGTGGTAGCAAACTTGTGAAGGGCAATCCCCTTCCCTAAGAAAGTGAAGCATACACTGCAAATAGTCTAATTGGTGAATACGATGATTCTCAACAAAATGTCTTGTCCACTCATTATCAAAGAACTTGGTTTCCCCTTGAAAGAAACATGAACATTTGTGTCTGAAGAGGATATTTAAATGCTTATAGGATTCTCTTTCATATGCCATTTTTATAGCAGATTTTTAATTGCAGAGATCTTGTCAGGAATAAAGTTGATGTAATTTCTATTATAAAATCCCCCAACCCACCTCAGATGTTTCCACACCCCTCTCGTGGTACATGGTCAATCAAATAAGAATCACTGGGTGATGGAAAGAGCACACAGGGTGGGGAAACCTGGACCTCATCCTAGCTCTGACACAAGCTGGCTTCCTGATCTGGAGAAAACCTCTTTCCCTCTCTGATCATTAATTTTGACAAGGAAATAGATAGGTAAATTAGATTACTTACAATCTTCCTTCCAAATTTTAATTCTCCATGGATCTTTGGTATATCTTTAGTAGAAAGGTTCTCATCAAAGGAAAAGGTCCTTGAAAGATCCAAAGTGGTATTTATTAGGTGTATCTCTTACAACTACAGCCAGTGGACATATAACTGGTCTGCCATGGATTGGATGTTTGTGTCCCCCAAAATTCGTATGTTGAAATCCTAATTACCGGTTGATGGTATTAGGAAGTGAAGACTTTGGGAAATAATTAGGTCATGACGGTGGAGCCCTTATGATTGGAATTAGTGCCCTTGTACGAAGGAACCCCAGAGAGCTCTCTTCCTTCCTTCTACCATGTGACAATACAACATGAATTTGATGGCTCATTCAGAAGGCTATCTCAAACCTGGAAGATGGATGGCCCTCACCAGCACCCAACCTTCTGGTACTCTAATCCTGGGCTGCCAGCCTCTAGAACTGTGAGAAACAAACTTCTATTGTTTATAAGTCAACCCGTCTATGCTACCTTGTTATAGCTGCCTGGATTAATATATGGTCCTTCCTTCTAGGAAACCACAACAAAGTGTTTTAAGAATGAGGCTTTGACGTAGAACTAGAATATTCTAGCAACTGAAACACCAAACTGAGGAGGAAGGGAATGTTCATTTTGTATTGCTGTAACAAAATTTCACAGACTGGGTAATTTATAAACAATAAAATTTTTTGACTCATGGTCCTGGAGGCTGAGATGTCCAAGATCAAGGGGCCACATCTGGTGAGAGCCTTCTTCCTGGATCATAACATGGTGGAAGGTATTACATGGAGAAAGATGGTGAGAGAGGGAGGAGAAGGGTGGCAAACTCATCCTTTTATCAGGAACCCACTCCTATGATAACCAACCCACTCCTGTAATAACAACATTAATCTATTCATAAAGGCAGAGCCTCCATGACCTAATTACCTCTTAAAGGCCCCATTTCTCAACACTCTTGTGTTGGGGATTAAATTTCCAACTTTATGGGGCATTCAAACCATAGCAGGATAGCAATCAAGGCGAGGCTGAGGGAGAAAGAGTGAGAAAAGAAGAGGAACCAAATGGGAATAAAAGAGGAGGGGTAAATAAAAAAAAAACAAGAAGGAAGAGGAGAAAGAGGAAAAGAAGGAGGGGCAGAGGGGCTGGCAAGGGGAAGGAAGAAGAAGAAGAACAGGAAAAGAAGGAGGAGAAGGAGGAAGAGAGCAGAAAATAGAAGAAAGGAGGAGGGAGAGAGATGGGAAGGGAAATTGAGAGAAAAATCAAGTATGGAGGAGGAAGAAATAGATTTAGGAGGATAAGTCTGCATTCAAGGCTCTAGGTTTGGGAAATCTGAAGTGTAATTCCAGGAAACCATAGGTACCTGGCAGCTCCTGACTGGACCTCAAATGGGTAGCCCCAACTCCCTAGCCAAGCCACTAGGGGGGACAAAAGACCCCAGTGAACCTCCTTTGCCTTCTCACCAGCTGCAGACAAGTGTGGTATTGCAGGCTCTAGCCTCAAAAGAATACACTGCTTTTCTGCCACCCAAGTAAAGTTTACCCACCTGTAAAACTTGGATTAGGTAACACTAGTCCTGAAAACAAAATTTTCTCAAGAGAGGAAAGTATATTTCAAAGTTGACCTAATTCACGAGTTGTGTGATCATCTGTAGCATAAAGCAGCAATGCAGTGTGAGGAAACTCCCACCTAACAGAAAACAGGTGAAAAGCTTTCTGGTTCTAGAGTCTGGGGAGCCTTATGCAAATACCCCCTTTATCCCAGCTTCTTCCTAGCCCCCTTTGAAAGAGAGGAAATGATATAATGATACAGGTATGCTGTGGGTAGAGGGGAAAGCTGAACCCAGAGGGGGCTTGTGCCCCCTTCCTGAAAGGAGGCAGCCTCAAGGAAACAGCCCCAACAGAGGTAAATGGTGGTGGTTCAAACAGAGAAAGGGCTGCAGAGAGGGCACCATAAGATCCTGGGGCCTTATGGGGGACATACAGGTAGCTAACGGTTCTGGTGCAATAAATGTGCCCAGGGAAGGATCACTGCAATGGAGCAGACAGATGGGCCAGGCTGATGCCCAGTTAGCAGGGAGATGGCTAAGCTTCCAGGGAAATGCTGCCTGTGTTGAGATAATATAACATATGTTTCACCAGCCATGTAGATCAGATAAGAGCTGGTCACTCAGTGACTCTGAAAGATAAGGACATTTCAACCAGAAGTCAGTAAGAACTACAGGACGGGGACCTATGCACCCAAGAGTTGCCCCTGTCTTCCAGAGGACATGACAGATTTGCCACTTTTCCAGATTCCATTTTGGAGAAAGGGAAGATTGGGAATGAACACATGAAAGGCAAACCTAGTAAGAAGATGAACTTTGAATCCAAAAGAGACTGAACCAAACAGGAAGAATCTGTTTGATCCTAGCAGAGCCTGCGATACATTGAATTGTCAAGGTGAAGTTTCTTCTCACAACCTCCAGCCCATTTGGAAGGAGATATTTCTGATTAACATAACCATAATTTATATCTATGTATCTATATATATGCCTATTTTTTAGAAATCTAAGTATATTGTGAAAAAATTTGACCACATTATATCTGTATAACTTATATCCAGCAGAATGCTTATCACATAGTACATACTCAGAATATATTTGTTGAATAAATGATTGCAGAAATAATGTAGATTCTTTGTTTAAACCAAAAAGCAAGTTAATAACACCTTGTACTATCTTTGTATACAGAGATAACATCTATAGTAATATGTTTCTGTATATGATAAATATATATATTACATTTTTATTGATATATAATATTTTTATATTTTCATGAGGTACATGTAATATTTTGTTACATGCACAGAACGTGTAATGATCAATTCAGGGTATTTAGGGTATCCACCACCTCAAGTATTTATTATTTCTATGTATTAGAAACATTTCAAGTTCTCTGTTCTAGCTATTTTGAAATATACAATACATCATTGTTAACTATAGTCACTCTACTCTGCTATCAAACATTGGAACCTATTATTTCTAACTAACTGTATGTTTGTGCTCACTGACTAGCCTCCCTTCACCCCACCCTCCACAGCTTTACCAGCCTCTAGTAATTATCATTTTACTCTCTACCTCCATGAGATCAACTATTTTAGTTCCCACATATGAGTAAGAATATACGATATTTGTCTTTCTAGGCCTGGCTTATTTCTCTTAACATAATTACCTCCAGTTCTACCCATGTTACTGCAAATCACAGGATATCATTCTTTAGTATGGCCAAATAGTATTCTATTCTGTATATATATCATATTTTATCTATTCATCTGTTGATGGACACATATTGTTTCCATATCTTTGCTATTGTGAATAGTGCTGCAATAAACATGGGATGCAGGTATCCCTTGGATATAATGACTTACCTTCCAGTAGTGGGATTGCTAGATTACATGGTAGCTCTATTTTTAGTTTTATGGAAATCTCCATACTGTTTTCTATAGTGGCTGTACTAATTTACATTCCTACCAGAAGTGTATGAGTTCCCTTTTCTGTACATTCTCCTCAGAGTGTTATCTTTTGTCTTTTTTATAATAGCTATTCTAACTGAGGTAATATGATATATCAGTGTGGTTTTGATTTCCCCAATTGTTAATGATATTGAGCATTTTTTCATGTATCTGTTGGCCATTTGTATGTCTTCTTTTGAGAAATGTCTATTCATGTCCTTTATGTGCTCTCAAATGGGATTATTAGGTGTTTTGCTGTTGAGTTGTTTGAGTTCCTGTATATTCTGCATATTAGTCCCTTGTTGGATGAATAGTTGGCAAATATTTTCTCTTATTCAACACGTTGTCTCTTCAATTTGTTGATTGTTTCCTTTGCTATACAGAAGCTTTTTAGTAGTTCAATTTGTCTATTTTTGTCTTTATTGCCTGGGCTTTTGAGGTCTTGGCCATAAAATTTTTGCCTAGACCAATGTCATATAGTGTTTCCCCTATGTTTTCTTCTATAGTTTTATAGTTTTAAGTCCTATATTTAGGTCTTTAATACATTTTGAGTTAAGTATTTCATATGATGAGAGATAGAGGTCTAGTTTCATTCTTCTGCTCTTGAACATCCAGTTGAGAAATATATTTTTAAACCAAAGTTGGAAGCTAAAAACATTTTACAACTGATTGAAAGCACTTACAATGGCTGAGTAAAAACATTCAATATGAAGTAAAGAATAAAGGTTATTATCTAGAAAATAGAGCCCCAAACCTCATGCACTCCTCAACTCTGCAACTATTTTGGGAAGATGTATGTAATAGCTTTCCCTATATTTTCTGTTCTTTTAAAAGATTCTCTATTTTATTTTATTACTGAAAATTAGAAGCCTTTAGATAATTCTGAGTTTCTGCATTGCCTATAAACAATAGGATAAAGAAAACTGTATATGAAAACAAAAGGCAAAAGTAGGTTTAGCAAAATGCAGGAGACAATAATCTTCATATTTAATATGTTAACTACAATCAACTGGCTCCTCCAATTTTTTTGCAAAGGAGGAATGAATTTCATGCAGTGACACCTCAAAGCTTTTAAGACTTACACAATAAGCCAAAGAAATATTTTTAAAAGAATAAAATAAAACTTGATAAAAATTATCTACCTCACAAAATGTCTAGTAGAAAATTTAATATTATAAACAAAACTTTTGCACAAAAAAAGTAGCTGAAGTTCTCCCTCAAATCAAAGCAGTTTAAATGAACTCAGAGAAATGACAGCTCTAGCAATGGACTTCTGTCTTGATCTATTAACTTACAAGGGCAAGGTTAAATAAAATGAAGTTCACAAATGGCACATTTATCTTGAATTGGTTGTTGGTTTGGATTGTGTGATTGTTTTTGCAAAATGTCATTTTCCCCAGGCACCAAATAAGATATCAGTTCCCAAACTGCAACTAAGCCCATACTGATAGTGCAAGGCAGGACAGTTTTGAGTTACCACATCCATAAAATTGCCCCAATTCTTTCATTTTACTGAGGGGTTTAATTTTACTCAACCAGATTATCATTAATCTTCCTGCTCTAGGATTCTACTATATTATGATTCAGATATTATAGTGAACCTTTTTCTAAGGAGAACACTGCATCTCTTTACATATTTCAACCTTATCAACTAGTTTGAAGGATAATTTAGTTTCTTCCCCGTCTAAAAGCGATCCATCAGATCATGAACTGTTGGTACTCTGTGCTGTCAAGTTATTCAAACCAAGTTAGTAATGGGGTCAACTCACAAATGTGGAAGTGTCATTCAACTGCTTGACAATTTTCCACAATAAACCCCCAAATGATCAATGTGCTATCCCACTGAGGAAATCTATAAAAATATCTTGTCAGTTATACAACTTTGTTGTGGCCATACAGACAAGCAGGAAGGATGGAGAGCATAACTTTGCACTTGAAATTCCTCACATTCAGCTGCACAGATTGTAGGCAATCGTCCAAGATCCTAAACTCAACTGGGCAACTAAATTCCCATAAGATCTATAAGCCTACAAAAGATTTTTTTTCCCAAAGCTGCCTCTCAGGCTTTTCTGTTGCCATTCTGTCCTTGTGTTTCCCTACATTCTTAACTGAGAAAATAGAAACTTATATCTGAAGTGATAAAAACATGCAACTCCATAACAATGCAGTAAAGTCAAAGACAGATAAGAGAATTTTTCAGGGCTACTAATAAGGATGTTTTACACTTGATCCTAGCCAAAAGGCCGAGAAGTGATAATAAAGATGTTCTACAAAAATTCTCTTACCTTTAAATTTAGGGACTAAAAGGGAATTCAAGAGTCATATGATCCACCTGGAAAACAAAACCCCAATCTCCTCAAATAATCCCTGCTTACTAGGCATGCCTGGACTTAAATCATTCAAGGACTCACTTTCACCAAAGACATTCCAAACTTGAGTCCTTTCTCATTTTAGGAAACTATTGTTCATGGAACCCAGGTGTTCTAGGTGTCACCAGTCAACTGAAAGTGCAACCGCTGTTCCATCAATCCCATAAAACTGCTCTGAATATTCCTCATTACTCTTTAGTTAAAAATACTCTTACCCGGAAAGGAAGGTTGACCCTCACAAATATTTCTGAGAATCCTCCAAAGTACTTGCACCTATTGTCCAAATGTTTCCTAGAAGCTGTGGATCCTAGATAAGGTCACTTTACCTTCAGAAGTCCTCGGGTGAACAGGTTGAAGGAGCAGAGGAGTGAGTGATATCACATGTATAAACCAAACTACTGCAAAAGCTTCTGTCATGTTTCCAGTGTCACCTGGAGTCCCTGCTGACCTCCCCCACATCACTGCACTTTTACTCTCTGTGTCTTGCAAGGAAAAGCAAGGACTTTGTGCCTTGGGAGTGCATCTTTCAGAGGAGATTCTCTGCACAGAGCCATTGAGACCTCATTGGCACAGTTCTTTCTTTTATTTCACAGCTCTTTCCTGGCCATGTCCTGCAAGCACCCTCTGAGCTGGAAGGCTGGGTGCTGGTTTCAAAGATTGTCAGGTACTGTAAGAAACCAACAAGAACTTATTTCTGGCATAACTGCAAAGGGCATCCATACAGACTGTGGCAGGGCTGCTGATGGACGCCAGATAATGGAAATGCCTGTGTAGCATATGTTACGTCGCCCTGTTACTTATCCAGGATGTGTCAGGAAAATGTTTGCACAGAGTTGCATAGTGTGAAAACTGCAGTTGATCGTTGGTGGAGAAGCTGAGTCACTGAAGGGGGATATCCCAGGCCATCCGGAATGATCTCAGCTGAGGCTGTGCAATCGGCTGTGAATGACAAGGAAGTTTTGGATCACCAGGCTCTTAGGCAGTCCACTCCTGGTGTTCAATTGGACAAAACCCAAACTCTTCTCCAAATAGCTCACATCACAGAGGGACAGCATGGGCCTGTGGAAGGCAACTCTGAGTCAGGCTTTCTTCCGAGGAGAGGCAGGCAATTCATGGTGGTAGTGGGTCCCTCAGAGAGGTCACAAGAGACTTTGCTGGTAACTGTCCTGCAGCATATTTGAAAATACTTACGTTGGTAAGACCAACTAATGTTTTTGTTGTGCTGTGTGTGAATAAGTACATTTCACCCTACACCTGTAACCAGAGCACCTTCTGCTCACTCTTTCCACCCTAATGGGGGTATGTGTGTGTGTGTGTGTGCATGCACGTGTGTGCTCCCTTACTTAGTTTTACTTCTAGGAAAGGATTTCAAGTCCCCTCCTCACTGTGACCTCTCTGCAAACCTTTCTCTATTTTAGCCAATTTCTCATTCTGATTTTTTAGTTTATTTGTGACTATTCAAGAGAATATGAATTAAGCAAATGAGAAGATTTTCTTCTTGCCTTTAAGAGTCTATCATTTCAACATCTAATCAGCCAGTATTCATTTGGCACCTACTTATATCCATCCACATGGTAAGTCTCAGAAGCAACACCAAGAAATAGAAGGTATGGTCCCTGCACTTGAGAAAACTACAGGCTACTTGAAAGAAATGTTTAGAACCAATGAAACAAAATATGTGATTAAATGTCCAGGGTGTATTAGAAATGATGCCTCAAACAGGGCTTCAGACAAAGTAGAGTTTACCATGGTTTTCTGGAGTGATCAAAAACTTTTCAAAAAAAAGGTGAGACTTGAGTTCAACCATAAGAGTTGGCTGTGGGTTTGACTGATACCGAATCATGTGGAAGAATGCAACTTAAAGAATGAATTGGTTTGGGAAATGGGAAACTTAATGAGACGTTATCCTAGTTGACCATGTGTAAGGTAATGAGTATCTGAGCGAGGGTGTTGGTGAAAGGCAGAGCAGATGAGCAGGTCCTGGGTCTGCTCCCACCGGACACACTCCTTGCCCTTCCTCCACTCTGCTCTCTTGCTTTGTTTCACAGGCTCTTGTGTCATTGGCTTCAGGCTGAGTTTGATGGGCAGAAGTCCGGCAGGAAGCAAGTGGGTAGGAGAGAGAAAGAACCCAAATTATTTTCCCTCTGCTTCACTGTTTAGAGATTGTCTTGGCAGTAGCCTTGTCTGTTCTAAGGCTCCATCTCCTGACAGGTAGGTCTGATGTAGATTCTACATTCTGCTTTCTGACTGGTCACTCCAATCCCTGAGCTACAGTAACCCCAAATTCTTCCTTTGTCCCCACTCCATCCCTGCCTAGGTAGAAGCATGGTAGAAGCATCTTATTGTTGCTAATCCATGAGTGGTTTTCTTGATCTCTTTATAATTTTTCAGCTTCGTTACTAGTGATACCAATTCACTCTGTTAAATTTTAAATATGCGCAATATTTTATTTTCTGGTTGGATCTAGACTTATGCAGAGTGTAATAAATGGATAGAAAACTTTATGAGGAAGAATCAATAGAACTGGCCAAATCTGCTGGCTAATTGATTCTCCTAAGAAAGTATAATTGGAAAAAAGCCACCCTCCTTTGCGTGTGCATTGTCAATGGCTGCTTTTGGGCTATAACAACAGAGTTGAATTGTTGTAACACATCCCATATATTTCTCAAAGTCTAAATTTATCCTCTGGCTCTTTACAGAAGAAGTTTGCTAATCCCTGCTCTAGTTCACATGTAGCAGCTCACGCGCCCTCGTGATGAACTCTCAACATTTCAGAGCAGAATCTGTGCTATTGTGACTATTTTTTATACACAGCTTTTATAACCAATCACATTGTACCCTATTCATGACTGAGATTGCCTTAACCATCACCACCTCCCCTACAGATTATAGCAAAATCCACCTTGTCAATCCATTTCCATCTAGCCCCATGCACAAACTGCCAGAGTAATCTTTTAAAAACATGAACAAGGCTAGTTCAATGTTCAACACCCCCTGCCAGCTCATATCACATTTAGGATAAAATACCAATGCTTTATCATGGTCTTGAGGTCTCTACCTATGTCTTTGACCCCTCATTCTACACAGTCCTGCTCCAGCCACTTAAATCTGCTTAAGGTGCTTCCAACACGGCAAATGCATTCTTCTCCCAGGGCTTTTGTAATTGTTGCTCATATGCATAGAAACTCCTATTTCAGATCCTCTCAGCTGCCTATTTCCTGATATTCAGATCTTAGCACAGAGATCACCTAATCAGACAAGCCACCCTTAATAATCTTAAAGTACCACTCCTCCTACTCACTCTGTATCAATTCACCCTGCTTTGTTTTCTTCATTGCACTCATGGGCATCTAAAATTATCTCATTTATTTGTTTACTCATTTGTTGTTTATTTCCTACATTACAGTGTGTAAGTTTAACCAAAGTAGGCACCTTGTGTCTCAGGTTGATTATTGCATTCCCATTGTCTAAAATCATTCCTAGCACGTCGGTTCTCATATAGATGTGTCAAATAAATGAATTAATGAGTTGTATAAGAAGTATTTATTTATTTGCATTTTGCCTCAATTAGGCTTCAAGCTGTGAGAGACCCAAGATCATATAATTGTTAATGTCTTTAGCGTACAATGTGGACAATATGGTGCCTGAAATTCAATTCATATATTTAGGAAATGTTTGTTAGACAAATAATTGACTCTTATGGGAGTTATTGAGTGAGTACTTAAAGAAAATGAAAATGCATACAACCACAAAAAATTGGTGTTTCCTTCTAGAAATAAGAAAACTAAAATTGGATTAGTTTAAACATTAAAGTATTCTTATTAGATGACAGATATTGATAGTATTGAGCTATACAAGTTTTGAAAGATTTCAGATAATGGTCATGGTTCCAATTTACCTAATTGGCTAATTATTTTTGCCTTCAAACTACAACAAACATCTGCAAATATGTCTGATTTGTTTGTACTAGTATAAACTCAACTATAGGTAAAACCTACAAATTCACTCAACTGGTAAGAAGAAAGATTGCAAACCCAAAATCTTCAAAGTGATTCATGTCAGGCGGGTCTTGGTGGTGCACACCTGTAATCCCAGCATTTTGCAAGGCTGAGGTGGGAGGACTGCTTGAAGTTGTAATGGGCTCTGATTGTGCCACTGCACTCTAGCCTGGGTGATAGAGCAAGGCCCTGTCTCTAAAAAGAAAAAGAAAAAGTAGTGCCTTTCAGATTCAGTCATGGAGTTAGATGTCTGACTGTATTGCAATGAAGCAAAATAAGAAAAAAGTCTATTTCTCCCTAAGTTTTTCCGTTGATGACACTAATCATATGTGCTTTTGTTAGTTCAAGCTTGGTTGAAGATGAATAGGGAATAGAGTAGCCAGATGAATGTCATAGTCTTTTTCTTTTTAAGGTAATTTACCCACTGAAGAAAGAGGAAAATCAGTATTTGCAGGTGCAAATTCATTCAAAGTCAGCTATACAAAATCCAAGTTGTTATAAGTGGAGAAGCTATGCTTGAAGTTCAGATCCCTGCTATTGAAATCAATTTCTAGTGAAAGAAGAAATTGGTCCTAATTCCTTAAGAAAAGAAACCTTAGAAAGGGCCTGCCTTATATCCTACACATGCACGTTCAAATCTGATGAAATTATGTGCCAGCACTTGCAGTTCAAGAGTTGGTAAATGTGTCATCTGACCAGGCAGCTGGCAGGCCTGGCAGGGCGCAGTCACTTTGCAGGTCACGGCATCCCAACATCTGCTCCTCAGCTTTGCAGATCCAGAAAATGGAATGTGTCAGTGTGCTAGTGGTTGATTAATCCCTGGGAATTTACAAGAGACCAATGTATAAAGCAGAGTGCCAATTTAGCAATTTACACTAAGAAATGTAACTGTCAAGTGGTCCAGAATGTTTAAGTCAATGGGAGAATGCAGCCTTGTAATGACGCGAGGAGGTAAATCATAATCAGAGCTTGCTGGGTGAGCACAGGCTTGGAGCAGAAGGTGGAAGTTGGATGACCTTAATAACCGGTGTCATTAAGCCTGAGATATCCATCTCCAAATTGAGATTTAGTTGCCAAGAAAGCAGGACATTCAGATTCACTGGCCAGTGATGGAAATACATCGACAATTCTTTCTCACTGGCCTTTCATTTCTCTAGATTCTTTGCCAGACACCCAAGCATTCTTTCTTCACATACATTAATGCTATTGAACAGAATATGTCTTTCTTGTACATTCAATGTGGCCTCATTAACAGTAATGAGCTAATATTTATTGAGTGGTAATAAGACCTAGATGCATGCTAACAACTCTACCGTCAATTCTGTTATAATGCTTGTTTTGAAAACACAAACTTGCTCCAGGACAAATGACATATTAGGGAACAATCTGAACATAATGTGAATTTTGTTTGCTTATGCACAATTTTTTTCTGCAAGAAACACTAGGTGAATACAGAAAAACTACACTCAGCAGACAAACAAACTGCTAGGAGTATACGAAATGCATACGAGGAATGCTTCGAACATCTACCAGCTGCCTCTGTTCATGACATATGTGATGAGTCATGTCATCCATATCCAGTGTGACAACATTTTAGCCAATTCCAAAAAACTCTCCATCTACCAGTCCACAGTAACTCACAAACTGACACCCTCCTGACACCCTTTCCACAAGCAAACTTTGGGTCTTTTTCAAGGTAAAGGGCCATATTTGTTGTAGTATTTGTGTATTTCCTAACCATTTAATATGTGTAAAACAGCACAACTTTTTCATTTGGGTCCTGTCCCTCTCTTGATGTGCATCACTGATGTTTTAATGCTATGCCTCTAACCCTATTTTCCCCATAAGCCTTGTGGTCTTCATTGTGTGAATTTGCATTACAGGGTGATTTTTAAGAATGCGTATTGTATTATAGCAGAAGTGACTGTACCTTTTTATCTTATTTAATCCTTAAACTATTATTTCTCATTGAGGAAAATGAAATTCAAATAGTTTGAGTAATTTACCCAAGAATAAACAGCTTAACCAGTAAATGGTTAAGCTGTCTGCTCTAACATGTTATGAAAGCCTTGGGTTTCTGATTTGATACAGGAGTAAGCCTGTCTTTGGAGGTGTTTTTTGTCAAGATTTAATGATACACTTCATGCACTCAGAGGCAGTGCAGCGAGGTACTTAAGAGTATGCCCTCTGGAGCCCTGCTCCCTGGGTTCAGATCCTGGTTCTGTAGCTTGTGATAATGTATGACAATGGCAAGTTACTTAGCATGGCCTATTGTTGCAAAATAACCCCAAGAATCTCCTTCCTTATATCCTTGTCCTTTGCAATGTGACTTGCCATCAAGAGACAGATCCTATTTCCTCACCCCTTGAATCTGGGCTGGCCTTGTGATCTGCTCTGATAAACAAAATATGGCAGGACCAACACTGTACCAATTCCAAGGTTAGGTCTCGGGAGCTCTGGAATGCTTCACTTGTCCTCCTAGAACTCTGCCACCTCCATGGAAATATGGCCAGACTATCCTGCTAGGGAATGAGGGATCACATGGTCCAGTATCCCCAGTATCCTCAGATGATGAGTCAATAGCCAGAAATGTGAGTGAGACCATTGCAGACGCCCCAGCCCCAGTGAGCCAACAGCTAATTGCAGATGCATGAGTGAGGCCAGCCAAGATCAGTCAAGCCAGGCCCAGATGAGAAGAATTATTATTTTACACTGCTAGATTTGGAAGTTATTTGTTATACCAAAAAAAAGCCAGCTGATGCATTTAACTTCTCTGTACATTAATTGTCCAATATGTAGGATGCTGAAATAGGAGGAAAAATAAACAATCTAAAACTGAGTTTATAGATATTGACATAGAAGGAGCCCAGGAAGAGGGAGAGAAGGGAAGAAAAAGTATTCTTGTTCTGAGTAACTATTAACAATCCCAGAAAAATATGGTTGAATGTGTGTACTAAAAATGTAAGCATAAAATGTCCAAACGAAATGTCTTATGGCCTTGGTACAAGGAAAGATTTCATAAATCAAACAAAAAAGAACTAACCAGAAAGGAGGGATTAAAAATTGAGCTACATAAAAATTAAATTAAATTAAATTAAATTAAATTTATCAAAAGACATTAAACAAAAAACTATATTTGTAATACTTACATCCATAGATGATTCATATCTAGAATATATAAAGAGCTACTACAAAGCAATAAGCAAAAAGGCAAATATCACAATATAAATACTAGCAAAGACTTCACACAAGAGTTTATCTAAATGTCCAGTACATATGGACAAATACTCAACTTCATAGTCATCAGGGAAATGCAAATTAAAAAATGATGGATATTATTATTCCCTCACTAAAATGACTAAAATGGAAAAAGATGGAAATAAACTGTTGGCAAGGACGTGGAACAACCAAAACTCTTGTATACTAACTACTGTTAGGAATGTACAACCATTTGGTAAAGCAGTTCTACCGAATCTACTCAAAATTTACTAAAGCTGAACATACACAGTTTCAATGACACTTGCAATTTCACTCCTTGGTATATACCCAACTAAAATGTGTAATGTATTCACTATAAGACAGGTACAAGTAGGTGCATAGCCTCATTATTCATAACAGCAAGACATAACCCAAATTCATCGCCAACAGCCAACAGTAAAATGGATAGCTAATGTAGTATATTCACACAGTGAAATACTATATATGCTATACAGCAATGAAAATGAACAAACTATTGCTACATGAAACAATATGGCTAAATCTCACAAATATCACTTTAAGCAAAAGAAGCCAAACACAAAAGAGTATGATTGGATTTATATAAAGTTCATAAATATGCAAACTGAACTGATATAGGGTGTTTGAACTAAAGACAATGGTTTCCCTGGAGAGCAGTACAGTGACTCAGAGGACACAATAGAGAGGCTTCTGAGTTGTTAATTTTTCATATTTTCATCTGGGTGCTGGTTACACAAGAACATTTGGTGTGTGAAAATTTCTTTGCATATGTTTCTGTATGGACATTGTAGTTACTTATAAGTTTTACTTTTAAAATAAAAATAAAACCAGTAGGACATAAAAAAGTAAAGATAAGCAATGGATGAATAGAACAGGAGATATAATTTCCAAGTCATTAAAGGAAACAATTGGTCAAAGAAAAACAACCAAAGAAAAAGCAGAAAAGTAAGAATGAAAACAAAACAACAAAAAAAAACAACACAGTAACTAGATAACAAAAAATTATAAAATAAAATTAAGTTAAAATATAATAGAAATTATAATAAGTATAACTGAATAAAAATCTATTGAAAGACAAAATTTTCAAAGAATCTGATAAAGTTAGCAGTGTCTACCTCTATGCTGTCTACAAGAGACATACATAGAACAATGACACAAAAAGCTTGAAAATAAAGGAAGGGGAAATTATATTGTAGATTAGCACCATCAAAAGGAAAGCAAGTACAGCAATTTAATTTCTGATAAAATTAATCGGGAGGCAAAAAACATTCAAAAAGAAATGGAAGAGTATTTCCTGTACCTAATTGAATGATTATAGATTTGTCAAGTTCTCCTTGTATCTCTACCAGTTTCAGTTTATATATTTTTGAAGCTATGTTATTAGGTATAGGAGATACTCTTCTTTTTCTTGGTAGTAATATTCATTGCGGGTTGTGGGAATGGGGGTGGATAAACTCATAACTAATGGATGTGGTGAGCATTGTATGGGGGAAGGGCACACCTCTAATCCTGGCTTGGGTGAGGCAAAGGCATAACATGTAACCAAAGTGTTTGGACCCCCATAATATCCTGAAATAAAAAGAAAAAAAATCTATAATCATTGTGGGAGATTTTAACACAAAAATCAAAGTGGTAAAATAATTAAATAAGTATATAAATAAATAAATAGGAGGCGTTCCAGTCTTTGATTAACACACTGTGATCACAAAACTTGATTAGAGAGAGAAAACTGCTCAGCAGAAAATACAGTTTATTCTCAAATACACATGGCAACTTCACAAAAACTTAACCATTTATTAGTCTAGAAAGAAAATCTTAGTATATTCTAAATGAGTGATCATATGGGCCACATGTCTTGACAATAATGCGATCAATACAGTCAAGAAGAAAAGAGATTTTGAAAAAAGTCCATCTAATATGAATGCATGTGTTGGATATTTAAGAACCCCTGACATAATACAGCTTTATTATTCATTGAAATTCCATTTCCCAGATAAGCACATTTGCTTCTGCTCATTATCTCCTAAAGCAAGCAGGATTGGTATACTCCCCATTTCACGGTTGTGTGATTGTACCTAAGACCCACAACTTGTAAAAGTCACAGGACTAATGTGACTAATACACACGAAATAAAACAAGTTTTATTTCCTCCAGTTCACTAACTCTTACTTTCTCCCACGAAATCCTCCAGATGGGTCAGAGTTGCCAAAACCTTGTGAGTTTGTGGTGACCAGGCTTCAACACCATTGTCTTCAGTTATCAAGTCTAGATTCAGATGATAACTATATTTTGCTACCATTATTTTTCTAAAAAATAAATTTCATAAAATTACTGAATAACAGAATTTCTGAATATTCAAGTACAGCTACCTAAATCTTTCCCTTTTTGCCACAGATTCTTCAAAACCGTGACCTCTTTTATGCCTGTAGTGACAATTCCATTCACACAGAGCCCCAGGTAATATCTAAGCAATAATATTATATTCAGTGCTTGTCATGTCTTTTCATTTCGCTCATTTTCAAGTTCTATTCTAGCGCCAATTCCAGTTTCCTCTTTCCCTGTTCCTTCCCCATTCCTCCTTGGAAACTTTTGCCACATTCCTGTTTGGGTTTGCCTGGGGTGAAACACACTTATGAATTAGTAGCCAAATGCAACAGAGGTGTTACTAACTGGAATGAGAAGAGCAGAACTAGTAAATTAGCTTGATTCAATAATTTCACAATGTATACCTATATCAAAGCATCATTTTGTATGCCATAAATATATACAATTTTTATTTTTCAATTAATAAAAAAAGAACAAAAATAATAGATGAAATCTTGATTTATGCTCTGTTAAACCAGATTAGCAGAATGGTAACAGTTCAAAGTATGGTTTTCTAAACAATCCTTCACAATTAAGAAAAACACTTAAGCATCTTATTCCAACAAATTATTTTCATACATGTACAATTCACAATCTTGAATTGGTGGATATTTTTTCACATCATTTATTTATTCACTCAGAAAATCATCTAACAGTCTTATGATTGGATATATCCAAAGAAGTCATTGAATGCTGAAATTTGCAAGCCTGGCTATGCACAAAAGTCATCTGTGGATTTTTTTTAAGCTTCCATTTCCATGTCCATCTACTCTTTATTTTTAACAACCTCCATGTGTGATTATGACGTACATCCAGGCTTGAGAACCACTGGTTCAGTCCGTCTCTTGCCAAATTGTTAATCTTTGATCTTGAGAAATTGAAACTCCAAAAGTGTGAATGCTTCTAGTGAGAATCATCTTCTTACTCATCATTTAAGTATTTCAGTTTAAGAACACAGAGGCTCTCCTTGAAGGTTATAAGCTGTTGAGACTATTTTGCGGGTACGAAGCACATTACCAGAGCCATTATGTACCAGCTATGGGTCTCCATTTTGTGTGATGGGAAAATTATGAATCAGATGCACCAAATGTTTCAGCTACTCCTTAAATGTAAAATGCTGGGTAAATTTCACTTTTCAAAAATTGTATTCATTCTTTCAGATCAGTTGGTTACAGTCCAATAAAATTTAGCATCTATGGTCAGGGTCAAAAATGTAATTTTTTTTTTCAAAATATGTTGAACTTAACTGAGAATAGTGACCTTATTAAAATTCTGACCTTGGCAGGAAAAGAGGAAGCAGAGATTCTCCTTCATTAAGGAGAGGAGAAACATAAACAGGAAATGCACAGGCTGGAGGAGAATAATCCACTTACATCTCAGACAGAAACTGTCAATGTCCTGAACCCTTTTTCTTTCTTCCTTCCTATACTAGAGTCATTGCCCAATCATATTGCATTCTTTCCCGCTGCAATGCCTTTGAAAACTGTTTCCCTACTCTGTGATGAAGTACTTGTCTTATAAGATCTGGCTGGAATGTTAACTCTTCTGTTCTCCTGGTCCTTCCTCTATCTCTGCAAAGTCTCTATTTAGCCATCCGACAATGCAGTGTAGCTATTGGTTGTTATCTCAGCCTTTCTGCCTGCCTATCAATTACCTGAGAGCATCTCTGTGTTTGCAATTCCTAGCACAGTGCCTGGCACCCAGAGGGGCTGAATAAATGCTCCATGAATAAGTGAAAAAGAACTTTCTTAATTAAATTTTCATTTCACTGGACCTAATTTACTTTAATTGCCTTGGAAAGTGACAACCAGAGAGAGAGAGAGAACTAGGTGTCTCCTTGGGGTCCATGACACCACAATAAATCTGCTGACCTTTTAAAACAATAGACCTAAGTCACTGTCTGGCATCTGCTTTCAGCAATTTGCCAGCAGAATTCTATGACTGGGTAGCTGTGGTATGGATCCAGAAAGAGAGAGGGGAACCTGGAGTGAAGAACCCAGGAGTGTGTAACCAGGTGAGGCAAGTGACTGTTTCAAAACTCAGGCATGTTAGCTGTGGTCTGGCAGCAGGTATTGATCCTGCCTCAAGATCAAGAGGACTGGGGTCAAAGGTCAGGACACAGACATAGATCCCAGGAAAGAAACTATACAGGGCATGGAAAATAGGGAGCAATGGTCTCATATTCCTAGGACCAAGGGACCATAATAGCCGAAACTCTGGTTATAAGAGATAAAATCCCAAAACAAATGTAACTGCAAGAGAAGATGTGGAAGAATATGTGATCTTCCTGCAAGAACCCAAAGCCTGCAATGGGTGCCTTTATAATTTATCATATTGTCTCTTTTCCCCACTAGACTGCAGATAAACCCATTTCAACTAATTCTTCATTCTATCTTCAATACTCACCAGAAGCCTAGCACATTGTTTGACATTTAATTTATAATAACCATATTTTTGCTGTCACACTGACCTCTAAGAATGGGGAATCATCTAGCTTAAACTCTCTTAGTCCTAGAGCTAAAGATGAGATTTTTAACCCAATGTGTTTTACCATATGAACTTCAGGCTATTTCTAGGAGTTCTTTGATCCTGTCATTATAAGACATTTTTCTCCTAAATCTTGTGTGCTGACTAGAGGACCATAGGTGGTAGAAATGAACAGTTATTGAGAGAATGGGGTGCGGGGAAACACAGAAAGACTCTACCTTTTCTTGGTGATGATACATTCCAACAGTGTTTTATCTAATGCCTGAGAAAGTAAAAGCTTATTCAATTACACTGCAATTTTGAAAGGAAATCTGCTGCTATTCTGACTGCTCATTGCTCCAGACAAGCTTGGATGTGCTGGCTAGTATTTGGTATAGCAACTGTGATACAGTGCAAGATTTCTGAGTGGCAGAATGATATCAGCTTTTTGCAGAAGTTAGCTCCACTTTTATTTTAAAAAATGTTATCTGGTGAGATTGAGCAGTAACTGCATATGCATAAAAATGCCCCAGCAGTCAAAGAGCTGTAAAGTATCCACTATATCAAATTGACTTACACAATAGAGAAAGAAAATTCCTGCTTTTCTTTCAGCCTTAAATATCATTAAATGGGCACTAGAAAAATTCATTGCTTTCCTTTCTTGATTTTTGTCACTGCCAGTTCAGACATAAGGTTATTCTTGACAGTAAATGAACATCCCACCCTATAGCATTTCTTCACAAGGAGAATATGAAATTCTTACAGGTATCTCCTCATTCATTCCATGTGTTTAATGCATCGATTACTATTCTATATCAGACATAGGATATGGAAAGATGAATCAATCAGAGTCCTGGCTTTCAAGGAGCTCAAAGTCTACTAAGAGAAAACAGAGAAAACAGTCAGCATATAATATCATGAGTGCTACAACAAAGGTTTCACAGGTAACATGGTATTATGGAAGAAGAAACCTCTAACTTCACCTTGGTGGGGAGATGGGGATTTGGGAGGACTGAATATGTTGAGAAGGATGTCATGGGAAATTTATCTGCAGTGCATTGGGAATTTTGGAGGTACTCTCACTTTGGGGTCTCCTAAGATCCGTATGTTCCTATTCAAATAATAAATCAGTAGAAGAGTTCATTGCTGATTGCAAATATATATAATTCTAGGTAAAATAAAGATGGTAAACTATAGGTAAAATAAAGATGAATTTTCTCATTTAGCATGAACTATGCCAACAAACCATGACAAAGTACTAATTTAATTCACACAAAAACAAGATGCTTTAACCCAATTGCCACAGAAATTGTTTTTCATGACCTCAATCAATTCCAGGTTTACTCCCTTCTAAGTACCTAGCCAAAACAGCAGTGAAGGTTTAGTAACAAGAGTATAACCCTGACGGGGTTAAAGTTGGTAAGCATTAGGACACAATGACAGCAGGAAACCTGGACACATACTTTGCCAGGACATCTGGCAAAGCAATGGTTGAGAACAATACACTTAGGAAAATTATAGAAATGGTACAACTGGTGGATGGATGATATGGATTGTTTGTCATTACAGCCCAACGTACATGGCTGTTTGATCTTTGCTCCATATCATTACCATCAGATTGCATGCATAATGAAAGTAGGGAGAGAGTCCGCTGGCCCCATTCACAGAACTTAAGGACCTTTGGTAGTTATTGGTGATACCAGTACAGGAAAGAAGATAGAGGAGCTTTTTCCTTATGGGAGTTCCCTTCCTTTGATTTTATTTTCTAATTCTAATTTGGTTCTCAGTTCCAATCTATGGAAAAGAATTCTAAGGATCGCTACCTAGTATCCATACCAAAGTGATTCAAGTCCATGAAGTAGCTAATAAAACAAATCTACTTTCTGAAGAAGTTATTCCCCATTATCTAAATAATTATCACATGAGATAAATATATTTTTAATAAAAAATTTTAATTTAAAAAATTAACATGTACCCTATAACACTTTAAGAAAATATATATTTAAAAGACATGTAAGAAGATATTGTGAAATCGGAAAGTATTAAGATGTGTAAAAAATCTTTAGCTCCTAAGGAAGTTCCAATTCCAAATTCTACAGCAAAGATTCTGGCTATGCTTAGGATGGTCATTGTGGCTTACACTTTGGGGTGAAGTGGAAGGCTTTGAGCCATCCCAAAGCAGTGGTGTGTGGACCAACCAACAATTTTATTATACAAGCAACACATGTTCATTGTAGGAAAAGCAGAGAATATCAAGAGGCAGAATGATAAAAAGGAAACATCTGTAATCCCACAACCCATTGGATAACCATTAATATAGCCTTTTAAGGTATATTTTCTAAAAGTTTTCATATGCTTCAATTACCAAAAAAAAGAAAGAAGTATACTCTACAAACTTTTTGCAACCTGTTTCTATTCATTTGGCAGATTATTTCAAGCTGAATGTCATAGTATTTTAGGAATTTATATTATAATTTATTTAACCAGCATGCTATTGTTAGATATTTGGATTTTCCCCCATTTTCATCAATCATAAACAAATCCACAATAAACATGCTTATAGGTAATGAATCTTTGTACACATCCTAAATTTCATTATGGGAGAATTTTTCGAATTGAGAGACAAAGGTGTGGGACCATTTCTTAAATTTTTCCAAAATATTGCCAAATTTCCCTGCAGAAATTTGGTATCTACAAAATATGAGACTGCTCACATCCACAGTGTGGTTACTTATATTCATGGACATTATTTTTTCATCCTAACTGGCCACCATATTCCAATAACCACTGAAGGATTCTTGGATGGTCCAAAGCTCACCAGAATGATTGAAAAGAAAGTTCATTTCCTTAGAAAGCTTTCTTTTTCCTGAGTAGTTACATAAGGCTATCCTGCAATCCTTTTTAGATTTCCCCAATCAGTTTAACACAATTGAGAATATTTCACTTATGGATTGTCGCCACAATAGGCTACAATTTATGCTAAGTCATGTGGAAGACTTCTTGATGAGAAAAATTTATATTGAGTACAGGTTTTGAATGATTTAGCATTTAAACACCGGCATTGACACATGGCACTATTTGAATTATGTAAGAATTTGGTTCAGGTAAGAGATGCTTCAAAACCCCTTTGTTTCCCTTTAAAGCTAGTACTTGAGCATGTTTAAATGGTCATTGCATTAAAATCAATTAATTTGTTAATTTCCCCAGCCACAGAAGAAAATGTTAAGAGGAAAAGTCGATTTTCAATCTGTGGAGAAAATGACTGCAGTGCCATTTTTAACAACCAATTACAATCATTGTCCTACAGAACACCTGGGCTGCAGTCTCAACCTGGAGTCCTTGTGCTTCTTTTTTCTTCTTTTCTTTCACTTTTTTTTTTTTGAGAATAAAAAAGAAGAAATTACAAGAAGCAATTCTGTCTAAGAAAAGGAAAGGATTAAAAAAGAGGGCTTCGTTTTGAAGCATCCACAGGACACCATGGACAGCTCCCAAGCACTTGAAAAGAAAATCTCACTCCACAGACAAAAATAAGAATAAATTCTCTTTGGATACAGCTAAGACAGGATGGGGAGGGAGGCGGAGGTGAGGAAATCATAGTACATTTTTAAAGCATGGGCTTTGTAAGTTGCATGCCCTCAAAGAAATAACTTTAAAGAATTGAGGTGAATTCAGCAGGTGGAGATTTTGTTACTCCCTTCTTATGTTTCACGATCTTTTAATTATGGTAAGATCTGCTGTCTGACCCCAGAGTGCAGAGGTTCTACCTTTCTTGGCTGTTTGAAGAGACTTTGTTTATCCAAGTACATCCCAACCTAACAGCTAAGGATGCAGCCAACATGACCCAGGACTGAGCTGAACAGAAGAAACTGCACAGCCATGGGTAACACAGCCAATTTAACTTAAACTTGGATCTCTTAGTTTCCAGTCATGATTTTTGAATCATTTTATAATCAACTTTCCAAACTATAGATGTATTTTCAGTGTTTTCTCTTTATTCAAAAGGGTTCTCTGTTTTCAAAATTTCACAGGCTCCAATTTCAACTTAAAGTTATTCTTCAAATTATAAGATTGGAAGAATAGGCTCCACATGTACTCGCCATCAAATTGGCACTGACTGATCAACACTATGGTGCTCACACAGTAGTAATATTCTCCAGGGATTAGAGAGTGGCAGGGGTAAACTCACAACTAATGGACGCGGTGAGCATTGTGGAGGGGAAGGGCATGCCTCTAACCCTCGCTTGGATGAGGCAAAGACATAAAATGTAACCAAAATGTTTGTACTCTCATAATATCCTGAAATAAAAATAAAATTATATTCTACTCAATTAAAGTTTAATTTATAAATCTTCCAGAAAAAAAGTATCTAACAGCCATCAGATAGATAACACAATTCAGTATCTTTATAAAAAAACACCTTTTTAAATGTAGTTTAAAAATAACCACCATGTAGACTAAACCCTTTTCATTTCCAAATTGCTCATAAAAGTAAATCATAAAAATAAATCACAAATTCAAACAATTTTTTCCATCAATGAATCAACCATTTTTCACCTGCAAAATTGCCTTTACTTCCTTGGTAGCAAAATTAAGATGATATCAAAAGAATAAAAAATGAAAAACTTGTTATGTTTTGTTTCCATAAATTATTTGTGATTTGTTTGCTAATTTTGCTGACTGTAAAGATATTTAATACCATTTAAAAAAGAAAGTGGTTTGTCACAGAGATAACAGTAACATTCATCATCCCTTATATGTATCTTATGTTAAAATGCATAAAGTTGTTTATTAGCTATTTAAGCTAGTAATAGTTCTTTAAAGCACTATTTTCCCCATTTTACATGAGTAAACAAGCTCAGAGATGTTAAATTATTTGCTGGTATGTGGCAGAGTCAGATATAAACTCAGATAAGGCTCTAAAACATGTTATAGCTGATGTGTCACTAAAACAATGCCACTAAGCTTTCTGTGTCATAATTTCCACATGGCCACCTCCACATTCTTCTGAAAATGGAGAGACAGTTTAGAAAACATCCTAATCCTTCCTTTTCATCCTTTTGTCTACTCATATATTCATTTTTTCAATAAATAATAATACTTAATATATGATTGCTGCATTTGCCACTGTAGAATCAAGATGACTAATTGTATGGTCATGACCTTCAAGATTGAGTTTGATGAGAAAAATATACATATTTTTAAAAATTAATTAAAAGAGCCAAATATAAATGTATATGATGTCATAAGGAACAGTGTACTATGGGATCCCAGAGGAGAGGATGACTAAATTAAAGAGACAGAAAAATTTTCACCAAGGAGACACCAATTTTGCTGAGTTTTGGAGCATAAATAAGAGCTTGCCAGTACTTTCACCTTCCGCTTTCAATAATTTAATAATTCAACAGGTAACTAGACAAGTTTAAAATATCTTTCATAAGTTGCATCTTCTTTATATACATTAAAATTATAAATAGTTTCAATGCATTTCCTTTGGTTATTCAAAGGAATAGAATAAAGACAATTTGTTCTAGAGAAATGCCTGAAGAGTTTGTCACACACTATCAATTGATAGGAAAAGAAGACGGAATTTCTTTCAGAGAAGCCTGGGGTCCCTGAGTTTGAGTTAGAGATTTTTGGGTCTTGTTTGTTTTATTTTGTTTTGTTTGTGGCTCATTATAAACAACGTCTAGTTTCCTTGATATCAGAGTTGTCTAAGGAATTAGGACTAAGTAATACATTAAATCAAGAGAGGAGAGAAGGAGAGAGAGAAATGTAGAGTTTCTTTAACAGGGTTGTATTTTGCTCTTTATATTTCTTTTGCTCTACTAACCATTTGCATAATGTTTCTCGTTATAAAAAGGAAAAGTCTTTTTATGGATCTGCTAAATGGGAACGCCTAAAGAAAGAGATCATGTCTTTTTTGAGCCTTTCATGCTTTGCGGTGGGCTTTGTAATGTAGGTGCGTAATAAATGTAGGTTGATTTAACAGGAGATCCCAATCTAAGCTTCCTCTTTTCAGATTTCATTTCCATTCTCCCACTCTGCCACCTATTGACAAGAGAAACATCCTCTGGGTGAGCTCATTTTAAGCCCTCAAACTTCAATTCAAATGAAAATTATCCACCAAAAAACTGATATACATTATCTTTTCCACTATATGTTATACAACAGGAGAGGAAAATACTGATGACCAGTTAATTCTGACAAAGCTTGGTTGGTAATGTAGGTTAAAATTGTGGCAAAGGTGAGTTTTGAAGTTGAGAAATTAACATAGAATTCTCTGTGTATCACATTTATAGTCCGGTACTGAGCATCTAGACCCTGATTTATACTCTAGTAAGTGATTCTGCCTCTATGACCCTTAATTTTCTTCTACATCAAAGGGAAAAAGGATATCTTTACTGCCAAACTCACAATGAGTTTAAAAGACAAGATAATAGAAATGTGACCACTGAGCTATTTATCCCCATGGATTTTATCCCTAATCTCCACTTTTCTCCACCTACCCTTTCAAAAACAATCCTTTGAAATAGCTGTTACTTTCATTTTTTCTCATTTTCCAGAGGAGACAACAGAGTCCTGGAAAGGTGATGATGATCCATGAAATGCAAGTGAACTTGGAGACAAATCACACATCTGGCCTTAATGGCTAGAGCCAAGAAGTGGCTTAAAGAACCATAGCAGAACAGCTGCAGCCACTCGCATTTATTTACCTTTATTGTGACTCTTATCACATACTGAGCTATAGCGTGTGTGTGTGTAACTGTGTCTCATATTCACATAATGCATTATACAAATTTGGCTCTTTATAAATGTTAGATGGATATACTGATGAATTTAATAACTTTAGAGATTATTTAGCACAATCCTTTAACTATACAAATGGGTAGACCGAAGCCCCAGAAGTCTCAGTGATCTGTCCAATAAAACAGAGTAAATCAGAACTGGGCTAGAAGACACTTTGAGGTTCTGACTCTAGATCTCTTTCACTTTCCATCATCATTTACTCTCCTATTCTACTGGGAATTCTGGATTGCCAGAGTCCTAAAGCAGATTGGACCCTTATGGTCCTCTAAAGGTCTAGAAATTGTAACTCTCTTTCTTTTCTCACAACCCAAATGAACCATCAGTGGCTGTGCTGGAAGGGGAAGGTCAGCAAGGGTGGGAAGTCGTGGAGCTCGCCTTAGTATAATAGCAACGGGAAGACATTAAGTACAGATACTGGCCAAACCTACAAATGGCTGAAGGCAGAGGGTTTGGTGTGCACAGGACTGAGCACAGCAAATAGGATGACCTATGCCAGACAGTGACCATGATTATTTTTGGTCTGGGTAATTTTCAGTCCATAAGAGTAGGGATTAGCTGAAACAGTACAGGTGTTTTGCTGTAACATATTTCTACCATGGGAAAGACCATTCCAGAAGTATCTTTTCTTAATCATGGCCATATCCTTTATAAAAAGAAATGGCTTTTCCATATGTATAAAGCTGGTGACTGCTCAGCTAGCACTATTTATGAAAGTAGACTATCCTAACGTACACATGAAGGAAAACCATACCTGATGCATTTTATTGACAGTGGAGCAAATTTACTGTTAATGATGACTTAAGGATCAGTTTGGCCATTGTGTATGCATCTCTTTGAGCACAAATTATAATATCAATTATGGCATAAATAGCATTGTGCTAAATACTTTATGCTTCATTTAACCATCACAACAACCCTATGTAGTTTATTTGTATTGCAGATGAGGAACTCCAGCTTCAGAGAGGCCAAGGGACTTGCCTGGGGGTGTACAGGTGGTAAGTGGTAGAGACAAGCACAGAATGCAAACTAACTGCTGAGCCCCTGCCCTTAACCTATCAAATCCAACCTTAAATTTCTTTTACATGTGCACTTGACTTATCCCTTCTGCTAGACTGCAAGCTCTTGGAAACCAACGATCAAGTCTTACTCTGTTCCCTCAAAAACATCTGTCACAGTGATCTGCAGGAATGTATCCTAAAATGGCGTTATGGCCAGACCCCAAGGTTTATCAAATAGATGGATAGATAGATAGACAGACGGAAACATACAATTATTTGAAGAAGGGACAATGAGAGGAGGGAGAGGGTCAGTGGGCTAGCACAGAGAAAAAAAATAGCATCTAAAATTTAATACTTGAGTTCTAAGTTCTTTCAGCCAACTCTAATAATAAGATATGTCCTTGCAGAGAAATGGCTCCTGATTTACACATAAAAGGATTTATTGCTATTCTCGCCTCTGTAAAGCAATGTAAGATCAACGGGATTAGTGGCATTATACTATGCTCTCCACAGAGTTTAATGCCATTTCAGGCTGTTAAAAAATTTATAGAAACAAATAAGAGAGTCCAATATCAGCTGAAGCTCTAATCCCCTCGAAGTGAAGAATAGCTCTCAGGCTGCCATTTCCTTTGAAAATATAAACCCAGGTGATTGCAGTTTGCAGGTGACACTAACCTTCCTCTTGAGCTTTGACTGTAGAAAGGCTTGCTGAACAGATGTGGAAGAGTGTCTGAAGACACTTGGGTGTACAGGCCAAATCCCATTTTCATTAAGCCTATAAGCATACAGGACAAGCAGTGCAAGGGTGACAGTGAGACGATCCTTCCTCCCCAAGGACAAAGGAACTTGGAGATAAAGGAGGTAAAACTGCCCTATGAATATTAAGGTCCAAAATCATCCCATAAGTGTGGACAGGCAAAGTCCCTTGAAGGAGACACAATGGCTTCTAAGCTATTAATACTTAATAATTCACCCATTCATTTGTGCATTTATAAGTTTAAAAGATAAAATATGTCTAACAGAAGGGAGATTCATTACCAATGAAGCCTAGAAAACCAAGTTTTTCTTGGATGTACATTCACAGTGTTCCACCTAGGGAGAAGAAACTTTGTCCCAAAGATACCAACTTGTCTGCTCCCAGGGGCAATTGCACATTTTCATGGAAAGAGAAGCATCAGGACCACTCCGACATGTGATTCTTCTGATTCTCTCTCCTTAGCATATAGAATCTCAGACTCAAAGATGCACATCATTTTAAATATCAGTAAAGAAGAAAAAACAAGCTGCAATTATACCATGATATATCTTTCTTATAATAGAGACCCTTTTAAATATTAAAGTAAAGGGCTGGTTTAGGCTTTGTTTTGTGTATCTTCCTTTTGCCCACTGCCACTGCAAAATCTACTCTCCTCCTTTCTCCTTACTGCTTTCTGCCACAGATGCTTGACCTGGGTAGGCTGCCTTAGCAGTTATCAAAATGTGGTCCCCAGACCCTTGGACCTCCAACAGATTTTTTCAAGAAGTACACAAGGGCAAAACTATTTTTATAATAATAACTAACACAGTATCTGTCTTTTTCACTGTGTTGGCATTTGCGCTGATGGTGCAAAAGCAAAGGTGGATGACACTGCTGTTGCTTTAGCAGGCATCAAGGCAGTGGCACCAAACTGTACTAGTAGTCATTGTGTTCTTCACTTGCTAAGAATTCTCAATTTTAAAAAAATGCCAATTTCACTTAAGAATGCCTGTGATAAAGTAGTAAACACAGTATTAATTTTATTCAATCTCAACTGTTGAGTCCATGCCTTTTTAATATTCCGTATAACAAAATGGGAGCATGAATCAGGCGTGGCGGCATGCGCCTGTAGTCCCAGGAATTCAGGAGGCGGAGGCAGGAGGATCACTTGAGCCCAGGAGTTCAAGGCTGTAGTGCATGATGATTATGTCTGTGAATGGCCATTGCACTCCAGCCTAGACAACAGAGCAAGACCTTATCCTTGGGGAGGAGGGAGAAAAAGAATGATTTGTCAGAATGGGAGTATGCATAGAGTACTTCTGCAGCATACCAAAGCATGATGATGGTTGCCTCCCAGAGAAACACAGGATTGTTTGAGCCACAAGTTGAACCACCTGCTTTTCTCATGGAATACCATTTGGGAAAAAGACTAACAGACAAACTGCAGTTATTCAGAATTAAGTATTTACAGATATCCTCTCAAAAACAATGCAGTGAGTCTGTCACTTCAAGGAAAGCTACTGATGGTATTTGTTGCCAATGATAAAATTTGAGCTTTCAAACAAACATTAGAATTTCTGAAATCTTTTATCTGCTACAATGAGGTTGATAACTCCCAAGAGTTTAAAGATTTTTCAGATGAGATCAGTGGTGACATTAACAAATGTGATTTTGTATGTTGTCAGATGTGTCGATATTTAGTAGATTTGCATAATTCACCAAGCCAATATTTTTTAAATAACTAAAGCATGAAGCTACAAAATCATGCATGGGTAAAAGGTGCATTCAACATACAATCTTGATCAATGATTTTTAATGTAACCAGGTATAAAAAATGCATTGATATATTTTCAGATTCCACATTAGAATAACCTTTAAGAAATTACTGGTTGAACTTTGGTGTATTATTAAGAAGAATATCCATGATTATTTAAAAAGGTAGTTAAAACACCCTTTACTTTTCCAACTAAACACCTATATGAGGACAGGCTTTCTTCACACACATGGATCAGAATGATACATCACAGCCTTTTGAATGCAGAAGCCAATATGAGAATCTAGTTGCCTTTGATTAAGCCAAATATTAAAGTCATTTTCAAAAATACAAAACAATGCCACTATACTCATTATTTTGAAATATGTAACTGTTTATCATTAAGACATGTCATTTTTATTAACATGTTACGAGTTTTTTATTATTTTTAATTGAATTAATTATTTTTTAGTTTCTTAGATTTCATTTCCAATATGGCAAATATCAATAGATTTAAGTCACATAAACAAAAGATCTTTGGGGTTCTCAATAATTTTTAAGAGTGTAAAGAGTCCTGAGACCAAAAAGTTTGAGAGCTGTTGGATTATATCAATGCATACTCTAACTTCTGGATTCCAACTGGGTTTGATTAATGGGGAGCCCCAGCAAGAGATCAGAAATATATCTATATCTATATCTATATATAGAGAGAGAGAGAAAGAAAGAAAGAAAAAGAAAGAAAGAAAGAAAGAAAGAAAGAAAGAAGAAAGAAAGAAAGAAAGAAAGAGAGGTGGGGCTATTTATTCCCCCAGCTTCCTCCTTGAAGGGTTACTTGGGCCGGTAGGATCCCTTCTCCTCATATAGGTATCACACTAGGCCTCTTCTCACAACTCTCTCCCTCTGGCTGCTAGTAGCATCACCCCTCCTTCTTCCTAGAAGTGGCAAAGGCTTTCCTGTTACCAGTTCCAGGTCGCAGCACTATTCCATGATCTCTATGTTTCCTGTTGGCTCTTAGCTGATGGAGACTGATTTAAGCATTTTTATCTTGTACACACATAGACTTGAAATTTTAAGGAAAATAAAGATTATTTCTAAAATTTTTTCATGGTACCAACGCGATTCTTCCCAACCACTTTTTGCCTGAGAGTCACTGATGTTCTTCTTTCTCATCCCCTATGCCATGACAATCACAGTGAGTTCACATTTCTTTTCTTTTAAAAAATAGCTCTGTTGAGATATAATTCATATATCATACAATTCACCCATTTAAAGTGTATAATCCAACTATTTTTAGTTTGTTCACAGTCGTACAACCATCATCACAATCAATTTTAGAACATTTTCATCACCCAAAAAAGAAGCTCCAAAACCATTAGCAGTCATTCTCCATTTCTCTCTCCCTCTCACCTTCCTTATCCCCCATCCCCTTGCCCTAGACAGTCACTTATCTACTTACTGTCTCTCTATGCTTGCTTATTCTGGACATTTTTTTCTTTTTCTTTTTCTTTTTTTCACATTTCTTAAAAGAGTGATCCATATTTGTCTGCAGGATTTTCTCCCAAGGTGCTGACCCATTTTGCAAATTTTGATGCTGATGCTTTTGATTTTATGCCTATACAGACTTTAACAAGCTGCATTTTGATGACTGCCTGGCTAACAGCAATTGTAAGACACCATTGTCTAATATATATCAGAATTTTGGAGATGTTAAAATATGAGAATACGTATGTCTTAGAATTAGTGAAACACAGTCATTTAATTCCATGCTCAGCAAGCAACCTTCTAATTATTTGGCTTCACATGATGCTTCATCCACTCCCAAAATCCTTCCATTATTCTTCACAGGCACTTTAAAAATCAAGAACAACTTGCAAAATTATAAGGGATTTTGAAATTCTTGGCTCCAGTGAAAGACAGGCATTACCAGCCCTACTTGGCATGTTTTAACAGATGATTTGGACTTTCGGTTCAGGGCTTTCTCACTCCCAGAGGATAGAGGATCCTCCTCCCTGAGCTTAGAAGATGCCTGGCCCTTTCTGGTGAGAACTGGTGTGAATTCCCAGCCTCACGCATAGCCCCAGGACTCAGACATCCACACAGAGGAACTGCCTGGTCTCTCTCCACCCCACAAACCGTAGTCCTGGGACAGATTCCACAAGAAGATTCTCTTTTTGAATTTTTGTCAGGTGTTGCTTAATCTCTACCTCTGACATGCACACACACCCTGTCTCTCTTTCTCTTTTTCAAAAAACAAATATGTTATTCTGGGCAGCCAGTACAACTGCTCCTCTTAATTAAATTTATTCTGTTTACCTCGGGCCCTCTCTTCATAATTAGTTTGCAATTGCTGCTTTCCAACATCAGTCACTGTCTCCCCATATCCCTCCAAATCTAAGATGCAGAATTGCTGTTTTCCAATTTTTGTCAGTACATTCCTGGCCCATCATAAAGCCACCATCCACAAAGCCATCTTTGTCATCAACATGCATAAACTTATTTTTCATACAGTGGAGAAAAGAATGTGGCTACAGTGTGCATATAATTCAGCACAAAGCAACATTGTTTTTAACATTTATTCAGTGCTTACCAGGCACCAGATATGATTGTGCTGAGAATTGGGTATGATTTTATCATACACTCCTTTAAAAAAGCAACACACACAAACAAACTTAAGTAATGATAAACATTGCAGCTTAGAGATTGATAATTCATCCTAAATTTCAGGGCTGATAGATCCAGCAGCCAGGATTGAGCCTGTGTTTCTGACTGCAGGGAATAGACTCTAGGGCGCTTTCCTACCTTATTGACTGCATATTTACTAACAACTACTTTGAGCAAGGCTCTGTTCTAGGCACTGAGTGGGAGACAGAACACAGGCAAGATGTGCTCCCTCCTCTCAAGGTGTTTGTTTATGCTCCAGCAGGAAAATCAGAGCTGTGTATGATAACATTAGCACCTGGTACGATGCAATCTGCACTCAGTGAACGCCAAACAAAACACAGAGAGAGCTCAGAGAACTCCAACTGAGGAAAAAGTAGGGCTTCCGGAGGAACTGGTATTTGAACTGCACTTGAGTGATGGGTAGGGTATAATGAGAAAGCTGGAAAAGGAGCAGAAAGTAGGCTGAATGCCTAGGGGTCTCGGGGAGGGAAGAAAGGGAAGCCGAGAAAGAGTTATTTATCACCGCCTGCCACTGTGTGTGATTTTGCTGCTTGGATTCACGGTCAGCCCAAAGTCAGAACTAGGACGGGCAGCTCTCTCCGCTCAGCGCCCGCCACCGCCGGTCGCCAACCATCTGCAGCTACGCCCTGATGCCCGAGGCTGGCAATGAATTCTTAAAAGGTTTCTCCGTCTCCGGCTTGTGATTCCCTCACTCCGGCTCACACTCTGGCTGTCATATCATGCTTCGCACTTGTCCAGTCTGAAAGAGGTGGACTGAACGGAACAATGGAGTTATCACCGCAGACTGTCAGAACAGACGGGGCCCTGCAGGATCTCTGGGGCCAGGGGGACAAGTCTCCGTGGGGCCACCGGGCCCACCTCGCCTTTGCGCCAACGCCCAGAGCTTCCCGCGCGCACTTCCTCGCAGACTTCTTCAGGTCCCTGAAGGCATTGAGTTTTTATTTCTGAACTGGTCCACCCTTGACATTTAAAATAAGAAAACCAATGCGCAAAAGCCTTGACCAAGGCGGTGAAGCTAGTTAATAACAAAACTGAAATTAAAGCCCAGAATTTCTTCTCATTCCAGTGATTTTCCCAGCTAAATCATAGCTCCTTTCAATCTTGTTAAGTGAAGCAGGAGCATGTAGAATTTGCAGAGAAATTCCAACACAATATTCAAATGCCCACAGATCTTATACAAGAAATCGACAGTTATATATACGCTTTTCCCTTTGCTTATACCAGCTTGTCACTGTATGGACATCAGTTATTTAATTGTTTATTGATATACACTTATATCCCCCCTCAAATTTACATTATCTTTCAAAGATACATAAAATACATCAAGATAACATTAGAAGCAGGTGATAAAGAGAAAGCCAGGGAATACAAGTATAAGGAAATGAAATCAAGTTGGGAATGAGCCTAATATAAACTACATACCATGAAGCACCATTTGCTTGCCATAGGGAAATGGTACATTTGCCTTCCAATATTCCAACAGTCAATGTTATTTTGACGTTATTATCACATAATTCTGCTTCCCAAAGATAAAATCAAACTATTTGTCAAGCAGAAAGACAAGTTAAAGTCAAAAGTTTCACTTAAGAGGCATGGCATCATGTAATGTAGTGAACCAGGCCATCCACACTCTCCAGATGTTTCTGATTATCATCTGGCGATTGCGCTGCATAATTTACTCAGGTTATTCTATGACGCCTAACCTGCACACACAAATCCCTGAGGAAACTGGAAGTTTTTGCAAGGGTTTCAGAAATAGTGCTCATAAATTTATTCTGTAAATAATTGTTTCACGCATCGATATATGAAAAATGTTCAAATATGTGTAGATGCTGTTGTAGTTATGAGATACACTTGATTTAAATTTGATATAGGACACATGGAAGTTTATTTTCTCATTCTCTGTTTGACAATAGATACTAAAAGTATAATTATCATCATGGGTGATAGTGGGGAGAGGGTCTCCAGATGACTTTGGGATGTGGAAAAGAACCTCATCTTCAAAGGCAGGACCAACATGAGCACTTAGATGTTTGCAGCCACCATCTATTTTGAAATGGCCAGTGCACGTGCTATACCTGTTGTCAAATATCAACATTCTTATTTTTAATAAATGCTGATTTTACTATATCCCTTATTAAGAAGTATTGGGAAACACTTACTTATAGGACTTAATATATTGTCTATCCTACAAGCTCTTCTCTGTAAATATTTTTCTCTTGACTAAGAGTTTAAACAGAGCACTAGAGAATTCATATTTGCAATCCTTGACAATTACCTAGCTTGGGAAACTTTTCTTCTTTCTATTTAAATTTGAAATAGTGTGTCTTCACTGGCAGCTGAGCTAGGGGATCAGTTGACATCCTTTTGTGAAATCTGAGAAGCCTAACATGGATATATATCTCACCTACATTCTAAAAAGGGATTCAGGCCACATGTGGGAATAAAGCTAAGTTTTTATTCATCTTTATACCTGCTTCCCCCTACCTTATCCCTACAGAATAAAAGGCAATCCATATTCCAGAAGCATCCAAATAGCATGGCCCAAACTGGTTAAACACCGAATATTTCACAGCCAAGTGAATCCAAATGTCTTCTCCGCTGTTTTAAAATGTTATTTGTGGAATGACTAATTTTATGCTATGTTATTTCCTGCTATTTCCTTCATGAAAAACATGTGCCAAGCCCATGGAGTGAAGTGACCTGCTATGTGAAATTATTGAATAAGAACTAAGTAAAAATCAGTTGCTCTCTATAAAATTGTTTTTCAGTTTAGTGTACCTAATATGTAGTCTTTCTGTTCTCTAATGATTAGATGACATGTCAAGCTGTCTAGTAAGAGTTCTCTTAGATCATGATATTGAAAACATAGCAACATTTTATATATATGTATTAAAATTCATCCCAATGTGTTATCAAATGATAAGAAACTAATTATAATAAAATAAAGGAAAATTAGGACATAGCCATGCTTTATCTCACTGGAAAAGCTTGTCTATTTGATTAAGAGGCACCCAACTCACTCTGAGTTTTGTGAAATGTTATATTTCAGATTCTATATTAGCACCAGTCACTGAGTGTTAGGCAGGAAGGAAAGGAAGTTATTTTAAATTGATTTAACCAACTTTTCGTTTATAAACCAAAAGCTAATGGAAGATTAATAAAATAACAAACAACTTTTATAACAACTAATAACTAAAATAATAATGTTATAAAAATAACTAAAATAATAATGTTATAAAAATGACAACTAATAATAATTCTATATGATTCCTGATAGGTTTCTGTACTAAATGAATATATCTCATTACATATTATAGCAATGGCTAACCTCCTCCTTATCTAAAATATTAGATTGAGAAACTCAGATTTATAATTGGAAAGCAAATAAATTGGCTGATATTTTGAATGAAATGTCTTTTAAGCAGCAGGTTTTAAGTTAGGGACTGTAGTGTTTATCTTTCCCCAAAATGGAATCTATTATACTCTGGGCCTACACAAATTGTGCAATACCTATAATTTGCTACAGGCAAATATGTCAGCAAGGAACACAGTCCACCATTCAGTGTGTGCTCTGAACAACTTAGGCAGTTGCAGGCTGTGTCTCCTCAGTGATTTCCTTAGTTTGAGCTTCATGATCACACACACTGGGGAAGAACAATCAGTCAGAGGATAAGCAACTTGCTCTAGATGGACCCCAGAGGCAGAACTTGCACCTTCTGGGATATAGTGTATGGTTGTACTTCCAAGCATGGCTATTCTTTTCTATTCCTTGCTCCCCTTACTTTATCAAAAATACAGCATTACAATGAGATACCACATCTTATCATTTAGATGGCCATTATAAAAACAAGAAGAACAAACTAACAAGAGCTGGAGAGGCTGTGGAGGAATTGGAACTCAGGTGCATTGCTGATGGGAATGTAAAATGATGTAGCCTCTGTAAAAAAACAGTTTGGTCATTTCTCAAACATCTCAACATACAATTACCATATAACCAAGCAATTCCATTCCTAGGTATATATCCAGAAGAGTAGAAAGCAGGGACTCGAACAGATACTTACACACCAATGTTCATAGCAACATTATTCACAATAGTCAAAAGGAAACTAAGTATCAATCAAATACTAAATGGCTAAACAAAATGTAGCATATACATACCATTATATCCTAATAGCATATTATTCATCCATGAAATTCTCATGCATGCTAGAATATGGATGAACCTTAAAAACATTATACTAAGTGAAATAAGCCAGACACAAAAGGACAAATATTGTATTATTCCACTTATATGAGGTACATAGAACAGGCAAATCTGTAGAGACAGAAGTAGAATAGAGAGTACCAGGGACTGTGGGGAGAGAGGAAGATTTAATGGGTACAGAAACTCTGGGATTATGAAAATTTTCTTGAAATGGACAGTGGTAATAGTTACAGAATTTTGTGAATGTATTTAATGCCACTGAATATGTACAATTAAAAATGGTTAAAATAATAAATTTTATTTTACATATATTTTACCACAATTTAAAAAAATACAGCAATCGAAGCCACCATGTCCACCCTGACTCCTGCCCCCACCCCCCGACACCCTTAACCACCATGATTCTATCAACCATTCATGCATCCAATCCAAAGGCCTGAAAGCACTGCAAAAATCCCTGAAACTCCCTGTCCTGGGAAATCCTGATAAATTCCCTGTGAGGACAGGCATGTCCCTGGCAGGAAGTCCTGGGATATTCTCCAGGTGATGGTTTCAGGTGGTCACTGGCTGAATCAATGGCTTGAAATGTGTGACTATTTAAATTCAACTGGTCTAATTAGGTTACAACAGAATTATGATATACAAGTATAATTGAAATCTTTGAAGCACTTGAACATTATTGGTTGAAAAAGTGGGAATTTGAAACCATGGGAACTGGTTCCTTCTGCATACCCCCTAAACCTCCCAACCCCCAACCCAAGAAAAATTTGACCCTAAGGTAAAAGTTCTCTATCAATAAACAAAGTCTCCATCAAGGAGCTACTTTGACCTATAAAGATGCAAATTATTGGCTACTGTGCTTTCTTTTGCCATGACAAAACATGTGTTCTGGTAAGACGCTAGGTAAATAAGAACCCAGTGACTCTCCCCCAGGTGTACAAACATCCTGGTACAAATTAAGTATTTGCCACCTAAGCAATAACTCTGTGTCTTCTCCCTTTCTTGGCCATGATGGTAGTGCAGCACTTGTGGCACCATGCTCAGTGGCATCCTTACTTGGTGTCATCGCTTCTCTTGATGGGTAAGAAAATACCTATAGTTGAGAACTCCAGCCCTGGAGTAAGATGGCTTAAAATCAACAATTATTGGAACTAGAAGGACCTCTAAGCCTGTGTAAAATGAATTCTTTCATTTTACAAATGAAAAAACCGAGGCCAGGAGGATTAAAAACATCTGTGTGGGTCATACTTCTCCTTAGTGGCAGTTAAGGGACTGGCCCTGAGAAGTCTCTGCTCTAGGTTTGGTGGCCTTTCCTCAAGAATATACTTCTGCTGTGGGCACAGTAGCGGCCTCCAGCCTTCTGCAAAGTATTAATGACTTTGGTGGGTTTATTCATTTCAATGATGGCTCAAATTAGAGGGAAATGTGTTTTTCTCTCTTAGAACTGTTTGCTCTGAGTCATTGCTCAGGGCAGTGGCCTCCATTGGAATGATTCATGTCATCATAGCCATTACAAACTTGAAACTATTAAAATGTCACTGGTCTTATCATGTATTATATTTTACTTAAAATAGAAAAACTGTAAATTATTCAAAAAATGATATTTTTCTATACCTTGTGGCTGGGATTTGATAGATAGTACCATAAGAAATTCCAAATAGCAGCTTTTAGTTCTTTTTTAATATCAAAAAATCATATTTTGATATTTTTAATATCAAAATTTGACTAATGATCGATTTTACTTCCTAGTTTAGTTTGGAAATCTAATAAAACATGATCATAATTGAGTCTGTGGCCTGGACTCCATGAAGTTTACCAATGCTCTAGGATTTGTTTCTCATCCCAAAGGGCAGTCTTCTATACACAGTGCCATACATTACAAAGAAGCAAAAGACTAGATTCAAGTACAGCCTTCATCTTGAGCACCTCTGTGGCCTTAAAAGAGCCATCAGCTTTTCTGTACCTTGATTTTCTCATTTCTGAATTTTTTATACCAATTCTTATCCTGACTTACCTCATAAGGAATGTTATGTAGATCAACTGAGATTAACTAATTTATTCAAAAATTCTTTAAAAACAATAAAGTGCTATACACATTTAGGAAAATAGATCTCTTAATAACCTTCCCCCCACAGAAAGTTTGTGAAAATTATTCAGGCAGGTGATAAAGAACTCAAGCTCTGTGGTGAGGTAGGTTCCTTGGATAAAGAACCGAAAGGAAATGCAGCCTTTATGTTAATTAAATCACCCAGTGAGTAAATATTTATGGATGGTGACTGTGGACAGAGGTTGGTGTTTTTGGACAAAAAATCAGCAAAGGGGCAGAGGCAGGTGATGGAAAGCAGTAGTGTAGACTTAGCATTGAGGTTACTCTAGAAAAAGGATTGAGGAAAACAACTGAAGTGGGGACAAAGGGAAAATATAACATCAGTTAGTGAGGTAATAGGAAAACTGGGAAAATTTGGATAGGTAAATAGATGGATACCCCCTCCTGCAGACTCCCTTCTCTTTGGCACATCTTAGTCTTTATACCTATGTTAGTGAGTGATTCAATTAAGTGTTTAAGAAACACCGGGCTGTATGCCAAGTTCTGTTTTCTAGGCCTTGGGGAAATTAATTAATGAATAAAACTGAGGAAATCTCTGACCTCATGGAGTTTACATTTTAGTAGAAGGCAAGGTAAGGAGGAAGAAAATAAGCAATAAATACCTAGAAAATTATACATGAAAATGTAATTTCAGAGAGCCATAGATGCTATAAAACATAAGATAGAAAATGGTAAGTGACAGAAAGGGCCCTAAATTAGCTAGAGTGGTTGGTGAAGGACTTTCCAAGGAAAGGAGCTCACATCTACTAATATTTTAGTTGCAAATAATAAAAATTCATATTAAACTACATTAAGCAAAACAAAGATTTTATTGACCCAAGAAGGTGGATAGGAAACTGGGCTAGCCTCATAATTAAATGAGTAACTGCAGGGTCCAGGATCTTAGGGACACAGAAATGGTAAATCAAACCCAAAGAACTCAACCTCCTTTTCTACCTCTCATCCCTTGTAGTCCCAGCAGTGCCAGATTCTCATCCTCCCATTTGGGCAAACTCAGTAGAAAACACATTGTGTTTTTTCCCAGAAATCTCTCAACGCCAGAAAACAATTTTGGCTAGATGTGAGTTACAAGAGCACCCCTATGGCTGGGATGGTGGTGGTGGGAGGAGATGGGGGGACTAGAAGGAAGGAGCAGGTTGTCACCAAAGAGGATGGATAAGCTCTGTGGACAGCACAATAGCCACCATAGTTTATGATATTCCATCCCGTGACTTAGCATACTCAAGATATTTTTGCCTCTATCAAAATACCAATATCCCATGTGCAACAGAAAATACACCCATTCTTTCCAAAGGGTCAGCCCAAATCACATCATTTGCTATATCTAGTCCTACGTCTACTCCTAGCTCTGTCAAGTAATAAATTTAACCACCCCAACATAACCAATATAAAATTATGGAGGAGTACATAATGTCTGCAATAAAAGTGCCTGTTTGGAAAGGACAGAAAGGAGAATCAAGACAAGATACCTGTGGTCCACAGCATGTACAGAGTATTGCTGAACCAAAAAAACCAAGGACTCAGCTTCCTGGTCATAGAACAAGCCCTTGGATGAGGTTCTCAGTCTGCCCCTGGCTACCTTACCACAACCATCAGCCTCCTTGGATAAGCTTGGGGCAGAATTAGGACTTCTCCTGTTACGGTGCTTTATCCACTCTCTGTTGGTACAATTGTAGCTGTGATAAGGGCCTTAGAACATCCTTTGCCAGGCTTGAGGTTTCTTTGTCAATGTGATTTCCTTAAAATCTCAGTTGATTATTTATCTGTTTGATTCTTGTAAATTCCACTACTTAGTCACCAGAAATGTTGTCAAAACTTGACCCTTAAATCTGAACAGTTCTATATTTATAAGTTTGTATATTTAACAGTTTCTATATTTGACATTTTAAAAGTCAGAAGCCCCATCTAAACATGGAAACTGAGGATGTGGCTGCCTCCCCCTCTGACTTCAGCTGACTCCCTGTCTCCCTGAGAATAAATGCACTTTAATCACTACATTAGCCAGATCTCATTCAGTTGCAAGAAATAGAAATCAAACTCATATCGACTTAAGGAAAATATACTTTAGTGGCTTCCTCATTAGAAGGAATACTAGAAAAGGCTATGGAAGCAAGGAAAGAGGTGTAAGATTCTAGACCTTAGAACTTTCTACTTAACCTGATCAGCTTTACTTATAGACACTCTCTGAGAAGGTAGACAAGAAGGCTGTCAGTGGTCCCGGATCTAAGTCTCCTAAATCAATACAGAAAAAAGCGTTTTCTTCCAATATCAATCCTGAGGGAGAGCCAAGATTGGCGAGGCCTGGGTCCTATGTTCACTAGGGCAGAGTAAGCAAAGCAGGGGAAAGATTAAGGAAAAGTTTGGTAGAAAGACAAATACTACAGCCACCATTGGCCACTGTACTCACAAAATCCATCATTCAGGCTGACACCATACAGTAGAAATGATATCTTATGTTCCACAATTAGAAACAGATATCACTGCAAAGTTAAGTGAGTCCTTCTGGGTTTCAATGGGACATTAGGAAACAAAGCAAAGCTTGAGACCCCATCAAATTTCCTATCATTTATTCATTCAATTATTCTTTTATTCAGCAAATATTTATTAAGTGGCTACCATCTCCCACACATTTAGTTAGCTGCTGGCTAGCATCAATAAACAGCATAGACATGGTCTCCACCTTCAAAGGTGGGAAGTAATGAATTTAACAAGCAATCCTACAAAGTATAATAAAAGGTATTATAAGTAATGTACCTGATTCTACAAGAGGACACAATAGGGGTAATTTGATTATTCTAGGGGCGAGGTTAAAGGGAAAGTGATCAAGGAAGACTTCTTGGGAGAAGTAATATTTAAACTAATAACTATAGGATGAGTCCAGCATGAAGTCCAATTAGAATATACAAAGCTCAGTGGCAATAAGATCATGGCACATGTAGAAAAAATGGAAGATGCTAAAGATAGGCAGCTGTTCTATTTCTATTCAATGGCATTATTTCCACTTCCTGTCTTCTGAGAAGGGCAAGACACTCTAGCCTATCTCTTTTCACTTGTCTTTACTGCTGTTTCTTCCAGTTCCCTTTTTATTATCCCTAAAGTTAGAATTAGCACAAATGGGGAAATGTTGCAGTGTAGGGATCAGCGGAAGTAACTAAATGGTTTCTTTTCCATTCATCTCCAACCCATAATTTTAAATAATGTCCTATCTGCCTCTAAGTGTCACTGTTCCTCCAGTCCCATGAAACGGCCTCTCAGTCTGAGAAATACAGATAGGCAACAACAGCTGGCATTTTCCCTGGAGATAGTTAGCCTTGCCTCAGATTTGACTTCCCCTGAAGCAGTTTCATGCTCATCAGAGCAGTTGACCTGCATCATAATTGTGTCCTCTCTTACATCTCCTTGCTAGATATGAGATGAACTGTTACTAAGCCCTGTCCAAGTCATCGAGGCCATGCATAAAAAATAAATAATTGTGCATGACTAAAATGAATAATCTATTATCAGATGCATTTGCATAATTAAGCTTGCTCCAAAAAAAATTGGCAGAGTGCAATCTGGCAAAGTAGCATTGCATAATATTGACCACAAAGCCCTAGAATGTGATTCTAACAAAACACAATGAAGTCAGAACTCTGTGTGTACAAATTAGATAAATGCATCAGCTCAGTGATTAAAGAACAAACTACATGCTTAGAATGTTTTTAATGCAGCTTCTTCTTCTGGTACAGAATAATATGACTTTTGACCAAGAATAAGAGCTTGGGAGATGTGGCTTACTCCAACTGCGAGAAGCCAGGATGGTTGGCCAAAAATCTGGGGCCTAGGCTCAGCTACATCTCCAAAGCATTTCATGGTCTATAGCTAGATATGTAATCATGCTTTGCTTCCATTTCTTCATTTCTAAAATGCTATAACAGTGGTTTCTCTATCTACCTAATGGATTGTAAGAAGCACAGAGAAAGGAAATGCTCCACTGTGGGAGCACAAGAATTCTCCAGATGCCTGTTTCTTCATCCTGAAGTCAGTGGTGGCCCCACACAGGTTTGCTATCTGTTCTACAGGAATTCATCTTGAGCTGGAAGACTTATCTTATGACACGTCTCTCTGCCTACTTCTCATCTCAGAAAGTAGCACCAGAGCCAGCAGCAAGCAGAGGCCTGAGGCTTTACTCCAGTGTCTCCTATAAGGGAGCTTCCAAGAGGGAGATATGGTTGAGAAAGGGCAAGTGACCTCTTCGTAAGCATGCATCCCGATAACCTAGAAAAACAGAAAATGGAGTGTATCAGGACTGAGGGAAAAACCATCAGCCCAGTGATTTCTGTATTTTCTCTTCAACGGGAGCCTTTTTACAATACTCACAGGCAGCAGGCCAAGATTTATATTACCATTCTTCCTGTTTGATTTTGTGAGGAGAAATTCTTCTCCAATGTAAAGGTGAGTTATTTGTGACATTTGTTGCCCATTAGTTGCGTGGGTTACCAGGGCAAATTTAGTTTCCTTCTCCTTTCTCATGCTTCTCACTGAAGTTGCCTTCCAGGTCAAAAAAGACAACTTGCTCAAATATAAAGACCACTTTTCTATCAATGCTGTACGATCATCACACGTCACTAATTTAAATGGCACCATTTTATTCATTATTGTTGCTAGAAGGCCTCACATTGGTGAAAATGGCTTCACAAAAGTTTATCTTCAAATGCTCATTTCCTTCAAACTCTGGTCAAATTTCATTGCCTAAATCAAACTTCAGTCTTCTGAGGTGGACATGTACTTCCTCAGCAGACTGAGTAACAGTTGAAGACACTGCGGTCAACTTCAGAAAAGAACAAGAGCTCGGAGAGCAGAGAACCAGGACAGGGGCCACAAGGTCTGTTCTGGCCGTGCAGACCCTGGTGGGAAAGACAAGTTGGGGAGTCCCAACTATGGGGTCAGAGCTCTCAGAGCTGCACTCTGAGTCCTTCAGAGTGAGTCTGTGTCTCATTCAGAGTGAGAAGGTGTCTCAAGAGGCTTTGTGCTTTGTGTCAGTTCCCAGACACAAACAGAAACTTTAAAAATGTTGCCAGCAGACATAGCTCAAGAATTGGAAATGGAGAAGTAAGAAGAAAAGTAAAGATGATTGGGAGAAAAATGGGAACAAAAGAAACAAATATTGCTGGTTTCTCCATCATACCTTTTCTACCAGCTACAGAAGTGAGAAGGATGGGGGAAAAAAGGAAACTTCTGGCAGAGAAGGGTAGGAGAAGGGCACTATTATATAAAAATTTTCAGTGATGATCTAAATAAAAAAGGATACAAAATACTTCCTGCCAAGACATTACATGATAGGAATGCTGATTATTGATTCCACTAGGATGGACTCAAGAGACCTGTTTCCTGTAATTCAAATCCTTGAAAATAAGTCATTCAATGTGAGCCACAGAGATCAGAAAAATTGGATTTTGAAGAGAGTATTAAAAGAAAAAGAATGAGCCAATGAGAGATCATACTTTGAAAGCTAAGGTTAAAAACATGTTTTTTTTTCTCCCCAGGGAGCAAACAATTGCTATAGGAGGCATTGTGACAGTTTTCAAAAGCATTGTGAGGAGCTTGCAGTCTCAATAAAAAGGAGTGGCAGGCTTGGAATCTGAACTTGGGAATGAAAAACTGAAAGGAAAGAATGACACTTTCCACTTAGGGGGTCCAAGATTAAAGCTGATGTTAAGGATAGTGAACATAGGCTAGAGATGGGGCTTGAAGACAATTTGAGAGCTCTGTATGTTCAAAAGAAAATGTTTCTGGTTTAAAAAATAAGTTTGTATAAAATTGCTTCCTCCTTTGACACTAATAGATCTGACTGTTGCACCATTTACTCTTTTGCATCAGTGATATGTTGACTCCCTGGTCTCTTCACCATGTTCATGAAACACCTGGGCTTGTGGCTCATGGTCTGTCTGTCCAGCTCATGACTACCATCCTGAGCAACATCAGTTCTCTCCAGACACCTGCAAGGTAGACAAATCCTTGACCTCCTCAATTCTGGTGACTTTCAGCTCTGCTCTATTTCACTACACAGATCCATATCCACACTATGGCTGGAAGTCTTGGCTATAGCAATCAGACAAGAGAGTGGAATTAAAGGCATCCAAATGGGGGCAGAAGAGATCAAACTCTCACTCTTTGCTGATGATATGATATTACATCTAGAAAACCCCAAAGATTCAACCAAGAGACTCCTTGAATTGATAAATGAATTCAGTAACGTCTCAGGATACAAAATCAATACACACAAATCAGAGGCATTCATATATGCCAATAACAGTCAAATTGAGAATCAAATCAAAGACTCAATACCCTACACAATAGCAACAATTAAAATAAAGTACCTAGGAATATATTTAACTAAGGAGCTAAAAGACCTCTACAGAGAGAACTATGAAACACTGAGGAAGGAAATAGCAGAGGACGTAAACAGGTAGGAAAAAATACTATGCTCATGGGTCAGCAGAATCAACATTGTTAAAATGTCTATACTACCCAAAGTGATCTACAGAGTCAATGCAATCCCTATTAAAATACCATCATCATTTTTCACAGATATAGAAAAAATAATTTTATGCTTCATATGGAACCAGAGAAGACCCTGTATAGCAAAAGCAATCCTAGCAATAAAAACAAAATGGGAGGTATCAATTTACCAGACTTCAAACTATACTATAAGGCTATAGTAATTAAAACACCTTGTTACTAGCACAAGAACAGGGACATTGACCAGTGGAACAGAACAGAGAACCCAGATATAAAACCATCCTCATATAGCCATCTAATTTTTGACAAAGCAGACAAAAACATACGCTGGGCAAAAGAATTCTTATTCAATAAATTCTGCTGGGAAAACTGGATAGCCACATGTAGAAGACTGAAACAGGATCCACATCTTTCACCTCTCACAAAAACCAACTCACAATGGGTAACAGACTTAAACCTAAGGTGTGAAACTATTAAAATTCTAGAGGAAAACATTGGCAATACTCTTCTAGACATTGGCCTAGGCAAAGAATTTATGAAGAAGACCCCAAAAGCAATCAACACCACAACAAAAATAAATAAATGGAACCTGATCAAATTAAAAAGCTTCTGCACAGCCAAAGAAACTGTCACAAAAGCAAACAGACAACCTACAGAATGGGAGAAAATATTTGCTCTCTACACATCTGATAAAGGTCTGATAACAAGAATCTATCTAGAACTTAAAAGAATCAACAAGAAAAAATCAAACAACCCCATAAATAAATGGGCAACGGAAATGAACAGAAACTTTTCCAAAGAAGACAGAATAATGGCCAGGAAACATATAAAGAAAAAGCTCAATATCTCTAAACATTAGAGAAATGCAAATCAAAACCACAATGAGATATCACCTAACCCCAGTGAGAATGGCCTCTATCAAAAAATCCCAAAACAACAAATGCTGACAAGGATGTGGAGAGACAGGAACACTCCTACACTGCTGGTGGGACTGCAAATTAGTGCAACCTTTGCGGAAAAGAATTTGGAGATACCTCAAAGAGCTAAAAATAGAAATACCATTTGATCCAGCAATAGCATTATTAGGCATCTACCCCAAAGAGCATAAGACATTCTATAATAAAGACATCTTTACTCGAATGTTTATGGCAGCACAATTCACTATTACAAGGACATGGAAACAACCCAAGTGCCCGTCAATTCATGAGTGGATTATTAAAATTTGGTATATGTATACAATAGAGTATTACTCAATTATAAGAAACGACAGTAATCTAGCACCGTTTATATTTTCCTGGATTGAGCTTGAGCCCATTATCCAAAGTGAGGTGACATAAGATCGGAAGAATGGGCTCCACATGTACTTGCCATCAAATTGGTACTGACTGATAAACACTATGGTGCTCAAATGGTGGTGGTGTTCTCCAGGGATTAGGGGGTAGAGGGGGTAGGCTCACAACTGAGGGATGCGGTGAGCATTGTAGAGGGAAGGGGCATACCTCTAACCCTTGCTAGGGAGAGGCAAAAATATAAAATGTAACCCAAAAAATAAATAAATAATTAAAGTATCTCCTTAATCCACTCACTATATATTAGAATTAGTTCTAAAGGTTTAATTTTTCAAAGATATGTTGAAAACTACTCTTATGCATATTTTTACATGTTATTGTGATAATTAACATTTGTAAAGAATCCTGAAAATAAATGTCACAAACCAAAAAAAAAATACTTTCATTCTAACCAGTAGGCACAATTTTGTCAAAAATCCAAACAGTAAGAATGGAAGAGGAGAGAGAAGATGCAGAGGGATTGACGTAGGGAGAGGCCAAAGCCAACGAGAACAACAAGCCTATTGTAGGTGGAACTTCAAGTCCAAAAGTGTGTGGAGTATCTGCATCTAAGAGAAGTTCAGAAGCACAGCAAGAGACAAAGAGAGAAAAAGAGTGCTCATAGTAATACTTGACAGAATAAGAAAAATAACCTGAACTCAGCACAAATACAATTCAAAATGGGAACATGTAACACAAATGGCAAAGGAACTCAAGGGGCACAATATGGTGTCTCTGAGGCTCTGAGAGAAGAAAATGCTGACGTAATTTCTGTGAGAGAAACAAGGTGGTACATGAAGAGAGGAATTTACTGCTTCCAAAGGACTATATTGGTACCTTTTTATGTATAATAACATTTAGCCTCAGTTCTCCTAATGGTAACAGAAAGCAATTCACCCTGGCTTAAGAAAGGGGAAAAGAATCTATTATGAGGATACTGAGTAACATATTAAGCCCGAGGATAGCCAGAGGCAGGAGGCATTGGAAACAGTAAATAAATATTACCAAAAAACCCAGCTATGGTTCCTCTACATCTCTGTTTCTCTCAGAACATTCACTTTCTTTTCCCAGCACAGAAGGTGGGTGGAAGATGGCTGCCCCACAGGTTCCTTCCTGAGCAGACATCAACTCATTTCAAGGCGCCCACACAGGCTAACTCAGGGAGAAAAAAATGACTGGACATTTAGGTCAAGTGCTTTGGCGAAGAGCAAGAGTCACACGCTATAAAATGGTCTGCAAAGACCCCTGCCTACCGGTGAGGACGATTTTCAGAGAAATTAAGTCATTATGAACTATGCATCACCCTAAAGGTCACTACTACATTGGACTAATAAAAACATCAAAATGAGAAAGTAAAAGGATATAAAATATATTTAAAGCATATATAAGTGATATCACATAGACAAAAAACAGAAAAAAGCATGCTGCTAATTAAAATACAGAAAGAAAAGTAAGCATCTAAAACAACATCGTGTGAAGAAAGTAAAATCTAACTAATAGTAAAGTACAATTACTTCTCCAGCTTTTGTTGCCTTGTTAACAGTGAATCTTCGTCAATAAAATGATTCATTCTACTTGGTGAAATGGAAACTATAATTACCAAGCCAAAAAAGAGAAAGAGAGAGAGAGAGAGAGAGAGAGAGAGAAAGAGAGACAGACACTGAGTACTTTGCAATGCCTACTTTTATTCTCATTGCTATCCTATCTGCAAAACTGGCATCCCCTGGGTTGGGGACCTTTGCCATGTCACCTTCATGAGGTCATAGAGGAGCCCTTACCTTAAGACAGATTATGCTAAATACAAATAAAAATTATAAAATAAACAAAAAAATTGATGTAAGACTGAGAGATAAAATTTGAGTCCCTTAAAAAAGACTCAAAAGAGAACTACACAAAGAATTATTAAGCACTATAATTATAAAAATGGAAATTGATAGATTTCTTAATAAATAGATTTTTTGAGGATGTTTTCCAGAAGAATTAGGATAAAACAAAATGTCATGGAGGTTGTCTTACAAAAACAATTGCTGGCTACATTTATTCGACAGAGGAATACACACTTGCCAAAAGGAAAGGATTTGGAGAGAAAGAAACAGACAAGAGACTTGGTAGTCATTGCACAAGGTCATGGAAATAAATGGGAGGGCATGCAAAGAAGAGTCTTATTAAAAGATGTACCCTCCAAAATATTTTATATTCTAATGCTTCCATTATTTTCCAATAAGAATTTAAAATGATTTCTAAAAATTGTAAGCCAAAGGAAGATAAAATAGATTATAAGTGGATAAACACAAAGGCAGGAAAGACGTAAACAGGATCCAAGAATGGGGTTATTTATAAAACAGAAATTTCATAAGTATGCATTTTCTATAAATGAGGCACAAATTTATCTCCATGATTTTTAGCCATCAACAAAAACAGGAAAACCTGATGAATTACATAACCCACAGTGTTCACAGGATACAAACAGTACAACTTCCCAGAAGAAACTTAACCATTCTTAGTAGAATGTGATTGCATTTTATGAGAATTTAAAATAGTGCAATATGAAACTAGTAATAAACTCCTACTTTTCCATAAAATTTGAAATAATGTTGTTCCCAAGATCTTTTTCTTAATTTATAAAAAATGCATAATCTCATAATTGTTGTGCCAGGTGAATTATAAGCTGTATTCATGCTATTGCCTCCTAGTGGTGCCAATTTAGGTTGCAAGCAGAAATATTCACTATCTCCTATCATGTTCAATCTTGAGTTATGAGTGTATTGAAATATGCATAGGAAATGTGGAACATATGAATGTCCTCTACTAAAGCTGCCATATACAAAGACAAGACAAGAATTTCTATCTAAGGTCCACATAAAAAGACACTGAGTAATGAAATGAACACTATCCTCAATGGTATCCTTTTCAGTACACGTGACATTGTGCTGACATGCATTATGTAAGCTCTTTCTTAATCAGTCTAATATATGAGCCAATGTCATTACTCCAACGTTGGATTCTAAAAGGGGCCAATGCAAAAGAATCCAGGAGTACAGTACTTTGCTCTTGTCACTGAATTCAGGGATAGATGTAAGATTATCTAGAGGAGTATATGGGACACAAATGTTTCAGGCCATTCACCATAATTAGCCAAGAATTTTCACTGATATTACAGAGTTATAGGTAAAAGTCACTTGGCATTTATATATTTCCAGATGCTTTTGATTACAAGGCACTAAAACCCAACTCCAACCAATTTGAGTTCAAAGAGGGGATTTATCAGTTCATTTAAACTACAGAAAGAGTGGAGCTTTCTTGGGTAAAAATGGATTTAAGAATTAGCCTATCTTAAAGATACTCTCTTTATCTCTATTTTTCATATCTGCATTTCTTTCCATATTGACTTCATTCTCTCTTACTATGTTTTTTCTCTAAGTGACAAAGACCTGAACTCATATATCCACTGTTCTACCTCCAGAGAAGGAGGAAATTCTTTCTTGCCAGCAATAGTCATAAATATCCCAGGGGAGAACTCAACTGGCCTGGTTTGGGTCAAGTTTTCAACTCTGAACCAATTATGAGAGCCAGGATGATAACTAGTGGATAAATTGTGGGGTATCCATAGAATTGACTACCATGTGGCCATTTATAATATTTTTAAGCAATATCTAGTGGCATGGAAATTGCTCATGGTAAAAATTAACTGCAAAAAAGCAAGTATCAAAAAAGTGCATACTATATGATTCTAAAATGTGGTAATTTCTTAATGAATAATGTGCAGGTATATATTATATACACTTAAACCTGAAGAGTGACACAACTTATCTCTGACTCATAGTCCGTAGTTTTATGCTTTCTCCATCATACTTATGTTATCTAAATTCTCTACAACAAATATGTACTACCATTATAATGATTCATAGATAAAGAAAAATTGTTAGTATTTTAATAAAATAATGTAAATTCACACTACCACACAGACAAATGAAAATTTTAGTTCCTATAATTCTATTCTACTGAGCACAATTTCAGAAAATTTATAATGAAATTCAAGCCAACCTAATATTTTTTTTTTTTTTTTTTT
>VBSM01003143.1:24618921-24630924 GCA_008086735.1 Cheirogaleus medius
AAAAAAAAAAAAAAGACTGTTGTCTATTTATTCAACATCTACTTGTCAAGCATCTACTATGTGCCAGGCTCTAAGCTAAGTCATAAAGATGCAATAATGAACAATTCAAACACATTCCCAGACTTCTGAAATTTATATTCCAATATAGCAGACAAGAGCAAGAAAATTGAAAATCAAATGGATGAATTGTAATACATGCTGTGATGGGGAAAATGTTCACCATGAAGTATGACAGGGTCATCTATTTTGATGGTTAGTGATGGTCTCTTTTAGGAGGAGACATTCAAGCCAGAGAGAAAAGACAAAAGGCAGGAACAACGTGTGTAAAAGCTCGGAAGTAGGAGAGTGTGGAACTGAAAGAAGACTGAAGTCAAGTAAGCAAAGGGGGGGGGGTGGGATGGGATAAAACAGGAGAGAGATAACATCTATAACCAGGTAAAATCTGAGTACTGCTACCAAAACACTAACTTTGCTTTTACAATAGTTGATATGTGCCCCTTTTCCAAAGCAGGGCCAACTACCCCTTGACGCCACTCCTTGCTTGACAATGATAGCACTTTCTACCTGTGAATAAAATTCTTGTCAAGAGGAACATTAGTTCTGGACCTTGAGAGAGAGCCCTCCTAGGTGGTCAGTATGCAGAAGCCTAGACTAGGTTAAAACGAGTCAGAGGAAGAAGCAACCAGTAAAGCAAATGAAAAGTAAAGAGAAGACACAAAGAAAAGTAAAATAATAAAGCTTTTTAAAACAGTGAGTATATGAGAAATTTCAGATAACATTTTGAGGCTAAATGGTGTGCACAATTGTTAACCATAACATTTTCTAATATAATGCTCTGTTTCATTATTAATTTAACATTCCTATAATATATGTGCTCGATTATTGGGAAATTTGATCTCATGGAGACAGAGTAGAATGATGGTTATCAGAGGCTGGGAAGTGTAGTGGAAGAGGAGAATAAAGTGGGGATGGTTAATGGATACAAAAATAGAGTTAGATAGTTAGATAGAATGAACAATATTTGATAGTACAACCAAATGACTGTAGTCAACAATAAATTAGGGTATACTTTAAAATAACTAAGAGTGGAGTTGGAATGTACCTAACACAAAGAAATGATAAATGCATGAGATGATGGATACCCCAATTATCCTGATTTGATTAATACATATTGTATGCCTGTATCAAAACATCACATGTTCCCTATGAATATATACAACTATTATGTACCCAAAATACTTAAAAGTAAAAAATTAAAATAAAAAAAGAAACTCATTGGCTTATGGAATATTCTATTAAAATCTTCCTAAGCTGTGCAAACTGTTGTTCTGTATCTGGTATCTTCTCTTTGTCTGCTTTTTTTAAAAAAGGGAGATGAAATAATCAAGTTAATAAATTATATAAAAGGAGCTCATCTATTTATTGAGATCAAAAAGGCTAATTAGGTGAAAAACACTGGAAGACATTGAAATTGATCTTTTTTGGTGCTGCCAGAAAAATTAGCATAGGTTCTTAAGGGGCCAAAGAGAATTGTGAATTGGTTGGAAAGGAAATGAGACACAGATCTAAGTCTTCTGCAGAACATTTTATTGCTCCTTTATGGAATGTATAATACTCCATTTGCAATGAAAGCTGCCTGTGGAAGTCTCCCAAAAGTAAACGGAAGAGGAGAGCTGAGAAATTGGCTAGCGACTATGCAGTCACTCTCACTAAACTGAAAAACTCTTAAATGGAACAAGAAATTATTAAGGAATAATATTTAAAATCCTGCAGAGTCCTGATATTAATTATAAGAAAGCCAAATAGATCAGAGAGCAGAGAATTTTCAAATCTGCTTTGTTCCCTGCTCTCTGCCAAGGCTCTATAAGGCATTTATATAATGTTCTTCCTATTGTTCCAAATGGTTGCCTTTAAAGCTACTTTTAATAACGCCTCCCTGATGAAAATCAGTCATGCTGATATGCTGAATCTGTTGGTGGTTTTGAAAATCATACAAAAGTCTTAGAATGGGATAAGATTTCTAGATAAGATAGAATCTGAACCTCCCGTTTTCCCTTTTTTATTATATAGATTGACATGGCATGGGGAGAGAGAGAACTGGTAGAAAAATTGGAGGTGAGGGTTAGGGCATTGTAATATACTGCCTTGGAGATTGGCATTATTCAGTCCCCTCTGCAAAGGAAAAAACTGGGCCAATGAAATCTCCTAAGAATCTCTCACTTCATTCACCCCAAGACTCTAAATGGCCATAGCTATTAAAACAGGAGAAATAGAGACTACTGGCTAAAAGGATCCATGTTTCTATATTCTCATTTACCTTCCAGTACCTAAGTCAATGCTCTGCAGAAGGGAACTCAATAAATATACATTGAATAATTTCATTGAACAAAATTGACAGCCACGTTGCAGAATTCAGACCAGATGCCTTTTTTATTTTATTTTGTTTCAGAATATTATGGGGGTACAAACATTTTGGTTACATATAATGCCTTTGCCTCGCCCAAGCCAGAGCTACAAGCTTGCCCCTCCCCCATACGGTGTGCTTCAAATGAATGGTTTGGGGCCCTTGGCATATGGATTACTTCCACTCTCCATTTTTCAACATTGACATATCTCAATGGGGGTGTCCACTTGAGCCTGGTAATGAAGGTAACTTTAATGAGGGGAGAAGCATGTAGGAAACCTAGACCAGGCCTGTGTCAACTTCACAATCAGCTGAGAATGCTTACAGCCTTTCAAATATCTCTTTATAGGCCGTTAGATGAGCATTATTTTATTGTTGCCTTATATTGCTGAAATCGCAACTTGGAAAACCAGTATATGTGATGCTGAAATAACACTGGATTCCTTGAAATAACAGCCTTCTACAATGCATTAAAAATAGGTTTTCATAATTTAATGACAGCTTTACAATGATCTTCACAGTGAAACATAATCACTGCCCCAGGGATCACCCACCTTTAAGTAAATCTGGGGTTTGCTTGTCAAACATGTCATTACAAGTATATGCAAAGGAAAACACTGTGGAATTAATCTCATTTGTGCAACTATTCACAATTGCAAAAAGTTTTGATAACTTTTGGAAGATATCAACATGCCCACATCATAATTTCTGAAGCTAGAGATATCTGGCATGTATCAAGCCTCTGAGGGGCTTATTTTATTCTTAGGCAACTTAATGACACTATGGTCAAGAGTATGTTTATTTTGTTTGTGTTATATTGTAAAAAAAGAAAAAAGAAAAAAAAGAGAAGAAAAGAAATGTTCATCATTAAACATTAAAATACAAAACTCCTTAAAATGATTATATGAAGCCAAAAACTGGGACCCTGGAAACTTATTTTGTTAGAGGCAGAGACCCTTCTCAGTGGAAATAATACTGGACTGGCCCCAAATGTTGAAAGTATCACATGTAGCAACATAGGTTCAGCCTTACCCCTGGAAGAACTCTCTTTACTAAAGCGCAGGCTCCAGCAGTATCACTGTGGTCACTTTCACTTGAATTCATTCTAAAGAGAAACTGAATTTTTAAGGACTATACGGTGGGCCCTAAGCTGTAACAGGTCCCATCAAAAGTAATTCTTATTTATTCTAGATTGATTTTATTTCATCATGCCTTGGATCCCTGAGTTTGACCAAAGGGGATTAGAAGATGCTTCCCAGAGCTCTGTGGCATTCCTTTGCCATTTGGGATCAGGTTAGATTGTGAGAAACTTAAAAGGTTCACCTAATTTCTATTGGCTGAAGATTTGTGAACCTCCCATTCATATATTGAAACCTAACTCCAAAGTGAAAGTATTTGGAGGTAAGACCTTTGGGAGGTGATTAGGGAATAAGGGTGGAGCCCTTGTGAATGGCATTAATATCTTTGTAAAAGAGATTCTAGGGAGTTCTCTTACCCCTTCCGCCATGTAAGGACACAGCTTAAAGGACACAGCCATTTATGAACAAGGAAGTAGGCCCTCACCATACACTGAATCTGCCAGTGCCATGATCTTGAACTTCCAGCCCATAGAACACTAAGAAATAAATTTCTTTGTTTATAAGCCACCAAGTCTATGGTATTTTGTTATAGCAGCTCAAACAGACTGAAAAATGAGTCCCAGAAGATCATACACACTGGAATATTTTTGCCTTCTTTTTCTGGTGAATACTTACTCAGGTGTAAATTGGCTTACAAAGGAAAGCGGTATTGACCCAAGCTCCCAATGTAAAAAGCGGTAGAGGAAAGAAAATGGGGAAATTTCTGAAATCTTCCTTCTAGCCCATGATATGTAGAACACGGCCAAACCAACAGAGAGTCAGAGAGTTGTAGATGGCATTTTCGTGTTTGGTTTCTCTGTGCCTCATGATTATAGCTCACAGCAGTTTTGCCCTGTGAGATACACCCTGCCAAATTATCAGGCGGAGTTTAGCCTGATGTTTGTTAAATGGGTTTTCTGCTAGCCTACAGCTAAATGTAAATAAATGTAATAGGATGCATTTATGTATGAAATGGGAAAATGCCAAAAAACTAGTGTCAAGATGACTTCCAGGGGATTTAGATTAATTTGCATCTGCTCATCCTGTGCCTGGTATATATTAAGAATGTCTGTGTCTTACCTATAGTGTAAAAAAACCTAAAAATTATAGTATTTGATATATTATTCTTCTAAATCTTCATGAGTGATTTTTGTCACCTTTGAAACCACTACATCTAAATAATCAAATAATTATTAATTTTTTCTAATTATCTTATGTAATATGCTAAGATCTCATGGATGAGAACCATATTATTAGACTTCAACAACACATTATCGATAAGTTTAAAAGTTCTATGAAAACAAATTATTCAAGTTAATTTATCTTGCCAAAGTATAAACTCATATTAACATATCAACATTAACTTGGTATTTAAATTGGTTTTTGTACTCTTTTCTTGAGACAATATCTTGCTTTTACTCTGTACTCAAAAGTGTCTTTTCCCCAGAGCATGTAGTTTAATTATGCATCAACATTATTGATGGAAAAGGGAAAGAAAGCAAGCAAATTGCTATATAATCACAGCCTAGTAGCTCTTAAAATGGCTGTGTATTGAGGAAAATTAAAAGCAATTTCACAAATGCAATAGATTGCATAGGAAATACCCTGCTAATAGTCAAATCCAAATGCTTTTCTTTTCTAGGTAGCATTTGGGTAGAAGGGGGGAGTATTCTCTTAGTTTCTACTAACTATGTATATATGTCTGAATCCAACTGAAGATTTAATGAAAATTTCAACGAAGAGCTGAATAAAGAAGGGAACTACATAGGGGTATTCTATTCAGTCATTCTTTCATTCAGTGGATATTTATGTAATACTTAATTCTACCAGGATCTAAGAAAATCATCATGAAAAAAATCAAATAATCCCATTAAAAAGTGGGCAAAAGACATGAACAGTAGCTTCTCAAAAGAAGATAGACAAATGGCCAATAAATATGAAAAAAATGTTCCATGTCACTAATTATCAGGGAAATGCAAATCAAAACCACAATGAGATATCACCTTATGCCAGTCAGAATGGCTTTTATTAAAAAGTCCAAAAGCAATAGATGCTGGCACGGATGCAGAGAGAAAGGAATATTTATACACTATTGGTGGAACTGCAAGTTAGTACAACCTGTATGGAAAACAGTATGGAGATTACTCAAAGAACTAAAAGTCGACTTACCATTTGATCCAGCAATCCCACTACTTGGTATTTACCTAAAGGAAAAGAAGTTATTTTATCAAAAAGACACCTGTACTAGAATGTTTATTGCAGCACAATTCACAATTGCAAAGATGTGGAATCAACCCAAATGATCATTAATTCATGAGTGGATTAACAAAATGTGGTATATGTATACCAGGGACTACAACTCAGCTATGAAGAAGGATAACTTAATGCCTTTCACAACAATCTGGATGGAACTAGAGACCATTATCCTAAGTGAAGTACCTAAAGAATGGAAAAACAAATACCACATGTACTCACTATTAAATTAGAACTAACTGAGCAGCACATATAGGCATAGAAGGAAGTAAATCTCAATGGAAATAAAGCAGGGGGGAGAAGGGAGGAAGGGATGGGCAAAACCCTACCTAACGGTTATAATGAACACTATCTGGGTGACGGAAACACTTTTAACCCTAAATCAAGCATTATAAGAGAGATCCATGTAACCAGAAACATCTGTACCATTTGTACCATAATACTTTGAAATAAAAAATTTATACCAGGATCTATATTATGAAGGTTCAAAACCAACTTGTAGTAAAATCTAGAACCTAGAATGGAATCTTTTTCTGAGGTCAGTCTGTTTTCTCAGAGGAGACTGGCATCTTCTCAAACCACTGCATCCGGAGGTGGGATTTAGAAGAGAAATTCCAACCGAGGCAAAATAACTTAGAGAATAATACTGTGGGCATAGAGTTAGACTGCCTGGGTTCAAATCATTGCTCTACCATTCACCAACTTATTGACCTTAGGCAACTATAGACACTTCTTAGCTTCAATTTTCTCATTTGCATCATACTAAAAGTAACTACTTCTTAAAGCTCCTATGTATGAAAATGACAGCATAGACTTTTATGTGTTGTTAGCTTTTTTTCAGAATATTATGGGTGTATAAACCATTTAGTTACATAAATTGCTTTTGTACCATGACCATCACCCAGATAGTGTGCATTGTACCCGTCAGATGTGATTTTACCCATCCCCTCTCCTTCCCTCCCACCTGCTTGATTTCCAACGAATGTTATTTCCATATGTGCACATAGGTGTTGATTAGTTCTAATTCAATGGTGAGTACATGTGGTATTTGTTTTTCCATTCTTTAGATACTTCACTTAGAAGAATGGTCTCCAGCTCCATCCAAGATAATAAAAAGGTATTAGTTCACCACTTTTTTATGGTTAAGTAGTACTCCATGGTATACATATACCACATTTCATTAATCCACTCATGTATTGATGGGAATTTGGGTTGTTTCCACATCTTTGCAATTGTGAATTGTGCTGTTATAAACATTCTAGTGGAGGTAACCTTTTTATAGAATGTCTTTTTTTTCCTTGGGATAGATACCCAGTAGAGGAATTGCTGAATCAAAAGGTAGTTCTACTTGTAGCTCTTTGAAATACCTGTCAGTGTTTATTATTCAGAATGCTTACTGGTATCTGATTGGCCTCTAAGCTAATGAAGCTGACTGAGCCTCTAAACCTGCCTGACTTTCATGGTGGGTATGTGGATAGAGTCAATTCAGACAAACTCAATAATTTATGTCACATGCATCCTTCAGAGTCTGACTTTAAACCCCTCTGGCAAATTGGGAAACAAGGTGGAAGACAGCCTATTAACCTCAATAATTTTTATATGACAACAGGAAAGGCTTTAACTGATGAGTAAGTGTAGGAAATGATGAGGTGCTTTATTATTTCAGCCCCTAAGCAGTCTTCTTCACAAACTCTTTCAGTTTTTAATCTCCAAAGCTTTATGATTTTAAAAGATGTTAACAGCTAACACATTTATACTATAACAAAAAATTGAAGACTGTGAGTTCAAAGTTATATATTTTATCTTTATATAATTTTCTACAAAGGTTACATCTCATTGTCTTTATAAAATAGTTTTACATAAAAGTTCAAAGCTATTTCCATAAAAAACTAGATACTACAATATAACAAATTGTGCCCAGGAGACATTACAAAGAATAGGTAAATTCCAGATCTGTCCATCTGATCATTTGATTTTTCAACCATCTGAAACATGGCTTGTGGTAGATTAGCCATGGTGGTGGTATTTTTCATGAAGAAATATAAATGACTGACATATACATAGACTATTTCCACACACATACAAAAGATAAAGATTCGACAATTACTGAGTTCATTTTTTCAATAAATTCTTCTTAAATTCCTATTCTGTACTAAGTGCCGGGCAGAATTAAAATAACACAAAACCATACGTGTCCTCAAAGAGCTTATAAGTCAAGTAGAGAAATGGAACATATACATAAATATATGCAGTTATAGGTATGTGGTTCATGCAAAATATTTAGCATAAATTAAGTAAGACTAGAAACACAAGAAGGAATCTTTGCTGAGATGCTCATATAAAGCTCAGATTAGATGATCGCATTAACTGAGCTGTAAAGGATGAATAGGAATTTTCACGGAACATCATAGGTTTTCAGATAGTATTGTTAAAATAATCATTTATTGATTAAATTTTATCAACCAAGATGTAGGGTGGCCATTCTAAGCTGAGAGACTTGTGTGAGTCAAGGCCTGCAGAAATCTTATCCACCTTTCAAAACCAATACCAATGCAGTCTTCCTTTCGAAGATTTCTCCGATTACCCCAATGCTACTTATAACTAATTTCTTTCATTTTCATGGCTTATTTGGAATGATAGAAATTCCTATGCTTATTTTATCCCCTATCATTCAGTAAATCATAAACTCCTTAAGACCAATGTTCTCATCTTATTCATTTTCTTCATTCATAAACACCCCCTTGGCACCAGCAATTATTTGTTTAAAGATTAAATGAGCCCAGGAACAAACTGGTGAATGCTCTAGAGATAATCTAAGACTCCCACACATTATGCTGTGATATAGCTAGTTAGGGGAGAGTGGAAAGGTGACTTGGAGCCCACTACAAGAGAAGCTTAAAGAGTGAATTGGTTTATTCTCAAGCTTTCTATTGGGAGATGAAATCTGAATTGAGTCATATAGTTTGAACTAGTTGACCCTGATTTATTTTTATGATTCTTGCCTTCATTTATACAAAGAGAAAAGAGGAACTGGGCAAAGACAAAATAGGGTGAATCAATGTCAAGAATAGATTTTGAACACCTTTTTCTTCCCCTTTAGAAGATTATTATTTTTCCCTGAATTGCTCAAATGACAGGGTGAAGTTTCCATTTTACTTTTTCTGTGGATATACCAGCTAAGTGTTAGTTAAAGTTAAATCTTTGTTACATGTACACACACATTCCCCAAATTCCAAGGTCCAGAAACATGTCTCAGGAAGAAATGAAGTGAGAACTATTAGTAACTATAGGTCATATAGACCAAGAATCTGAATTATTTGAGCCAAAAAAAAATTGTTTCTACCGTATATTGTACAATGAAAAAAGCAATTAGAAGTTTGACAACCAGAGTTTTTGTTCCTATATTGCCATTTTCTAAAACTTATGAGGCCTGTGACAAGGCATTTAGTTTACTCAGTTTCCCTATTTATAAAATCTATTTCCCTTCCATTGCTGGGATTTTATGATTCTAAAGGTGAAATCTCTTCCCTACAGCTGTTGAAATCCATGCCAGAGAACTGGGTTTACAACATTACAATGTGGCACAATATAGCAATTCCTACTTTTTAATAATTCCCATATGAGTCTTCATTTTCTAAGTACAAATACACGTCACTATCCAGCCTTTTCATCTGGAAGGTTTTAGAAACCAATCAGAAGTTTGTGATTTCTTTCTTTGTGACTCTTTTGGAATCTGAGTGAAAAGAACAGGAAACAATTTTATGTAGCAGATAGAAGAGATAGCTCTGTGTAGGCCTCAGCAAAACTACTAAATAGCCAAATTAGTTTCACCTGGGTTTACTTTTCTCCTCCCAGTGCACATTTGTGCAGATTCAGCTCTCAAGATATTATTTCTCCTGGTCTGCATTACTCTTCACTTAACCCCATTAGTAGACCAGGGGTCTCCATCTCAAATGTCTGCCAGGGCCAGGAAGGTAACATAATTGGGCTGAGTATAATATAAGAAAAGGGAGTGGTGGTGTGATCTGCAGAGTATATACAAGCAATTAATTTATATAAGACATGTAAATTAATTTAAAATTAAACCAAAAAAACTCAGACAAAACAATTCCTCCTGTCCTTAGACTTATTTCATGTCACAGGTCAGGGGCTGGTGAAAGAGCGAGGTGGAGCCTTGCGTGACTTGTCTGATATTCCTTCTAGGTTAAAACTAAAATGTTGGTCCTCCAGACACCTCCTTTCGGCTAAGCATCTGTTCAGTCATGGTCAGGGTGCCTTTCCTTGGGTCTCTCTCTCCTACTGGACTCTATTAATAGAAGTACTATTTCCGTTCCACAGCTCACATCCTATTTGTAGACTTCCCCAGTCACAGTGGCTCTTTTATTTTATTCTTGCCTTTAAGAGGCTGTCACTCCCACTTTTTCTCCTCTTACCTGTTACTTAGTCAGCAGACAATGTCTGTAAGTAACTTAGCCTCCTTAGCTTCAGAGCTCACTCAAATGAATTTTTGAAATTCAAATTTTGAATTTTAAAGAAATCACAAAGTGTTTATCTTCTAGATATACCAAAGGCAGGCAGTATGACATCATGGGCATGAATACATGTATAGACTTCTGAGTCAGGCAGACCTGAGATTCAACTCCAATTCTCACTACTTTCTAACTGCATGGCCTTGGATAACTCTGCTTCCTCATCTATAAAAAGGAGATGACACCCTCTCTCTTATATAACTATTATGAAAATCAAATAAAATTAGATAATTCTAGTAAAGCTCTCAACAGAGTATCTGGCCTGTGCATTTTTTTAAAAAACTATAAACTTTTTAAAAATAAGAAAGAACAGAAACTTAAAAAGAAGCCAAAATAACACCCCATTCTGTTAAGGAGCAATAGAATGCAAAATTTTTGAGTGTTTTGAGGTATTTTGGAATATTTTTGTTTGTTTGTTTTTAAAGACAAGGTCTTACTCTGTCTCCCAGGCTAGGGTACAGTGGTGCAATCATACCTCACTGTAACCTTGAACTCTGGGGCTCAAAACATCCTCCTACCTAAGCCTCCTGAGTAGCTAGGATTATAGGCACACACCACCATACCCTGCTAACTACTTTTTTATTTTTTATAGAGGTAGGGTCTTGCTATGTTGCCCTGGCTAGTCTTCAACTCCTAGCCTCAAGCAATCCTCCCAACTTGGCCTCCCAAAGTGCTGGTGCTGGGATTGCAGGCATGAGCCACTGTGTCTGTTTTGAGTTTTAACCAAAATAAATTAGTTTTTTATGTATTATGTCCTGGCCAGGAAAGTGCAAAACCTTGGACTATCATTGGAAGCACCCTGATCTTACTTTTGGCTGGTCATGAAAATCTAGGAGGCCAGAGAGCAGGGCAAACATTTCTTGACTGTTCCCTGCACTGTGCCTTCATCTCCTGGTATGAACACCTATGTGCCTTCTCCGTTAAATCTCCTTCTTCTCTTCCTGCTTCCAAAATAAAAGCCTGCATTTTTTCCTCCACTGAGCTATTCCCCAATTCACCCAGGAACTTCCATTTGTCCCAAGTCTTCACATTCTTTGGTGTGAGGCAAAACCAAAATGCACCTCTTCTTGCTAAAATCATCACTTCTCACTGCATAACATCTATTGCATGCTTAAGAGATCCTTTGCCCTTCATGACAGAGAAGCCCATTTTGCCAAAGTTCTATTTAGCAAGCATAGTCCCTGTTTACTTCCCCAAGGTTTTTCAGGATCTTTCTCTCCATTGCCCCCATAAACAATTTTGATTCCAGTTCAGCTTTCTGGGAGGCAGCAGGAAAAGGTGGTTAAGAGTATGATTCTAGTAACAAACAGACATGGATTTGTGTCTTGTCCTGAACCTCAGATGTCTCAGCTATAAAACCCCACATGGCTGCAGACATGGCTGGACGACCATTGGGAATTAGAAAAAGACCCTCAACTTCTTGGTGGACATAAAGATTAGGAAATGGAGCACCAGTTGGATCTGGGTTCCCTCTTGCCCACTTGCACAACTGTCCGCAACCACCCTGAAAATAATATAGTACTTCATGGGATGTTTTGAGAATGAAATAAAATAATAAATATAAAGTTCTTAGTCCAGTACCTAGCACATGGAAAGCACTCATATACAGTAACTTGTTTTATTATTTATATGTATAAGAAATAGCACTGGCTGGGCGCAGTGGCTCACGCCTGTAATCCTAGCACTCTGGGAGGCCAAG
>VBSM01003143.1:24631024-24704488 GCA_008086735.1 Cheirogaleus medius
GTGTTAGCCAGGGTTCTTCAGACAGAACCAATAGGAGATAGATAGATGATAGATAGATAGATAGATAGATAGAGGAGAGGGGGGTTATTAGAGAAATTGGCTCACATAATTATGGAGGCTGAGTAATTCCACAATAAGCCAAGTGTAAGCCGGAGAACCAGGGAAGCTGGTGGGATGGCTCTGTCTCAGTCCAAAGTGCTCAGAACCAAGGAATTCAATGATGTGACTATCAGTCTGAGGCTGAAGACCTAAGAACCCCAGGGTGGGGAGATGATGCAAGCCCCAGACTCCAAGGCCAGAGAACTCGAAATTCTGATGTCCAAGGACAGGAAAAGAAGGGTGTCCCAGCTCCAGAAGAGAGAAGGAGAATTTGCCTTTACTCTGTGTTTTCATTATATCCTGGCCCTCAGCTGAATGGATGGTGCCTGCTCACACAGAGTAAGGGCAGATCTTTCTACTCAGTCCACTGATTCAAATGCCAATCTCTTTCAGGAATACTCTCACAGACATAATGCAGAAATAATGCTTTATCAGCTTGGGGTATCCCTTAATTTAGTCAAGATGACATCTAAAAATTAACCATCACTGATGGGATGTTTTATTTATCAACTAATCTGAAAAAGTCACTGAAAATATTTTTAATGTTATGAAATGGAACTAGAAAGATTTATAGAAAGGCTACATCAGTATTTCCCCCAAATTAAATGACACTGAAGAATGAATAAGAAATACTTTTTCCATCACTTTCTGGACAGTACCAAATAATTTGACATTTTTGAAAGAAGATCATCTAGGGATCATTCGATAGAAAAGTTTGCTTGAACAAAAGTTTTTTTCTATGAGCTATTAAATGATGTTGAAAAATTACTACAGTTTGTTAGGTATGAAAATGGTATTGTGGCTATGCAGAAACATATGGAGATTCGTGTGGAAAAATTTAGGAATGTCATATCAAGACATCATTAATTTACCTTAAAATAGTTCAGCAATAATGCATATGTCGATAAAAAAAATTTAAATAAAAAATTCAGCTGGGAAATAAAGCAAATAGGAAGAAAATATTAATATTTGTCATGATGGCTAATTTTATTTGTCAATTTGACTGGGCTACAGGTTGCCCAGATAGCTGGTAAAACATTATTTCTGGATGTGTCTGTGAAGATGTTTCTAGAAGAATCAGTAAACTGAGTGAAGAAGATCCACTCTCACCAATGGAAGCACACATCATCCAATCCTCAGGGGAAGGGTGAATTTGCTCTCTCTCTTCTTGAGCTGGGGCATCCTTCTTTTCCTGCTCTCAGATATCAGAGTTCCTGGTTCTCAGGCCTTTTGGACTCTGGAACTTACATGAGCAACTCACAACCCAACACCACCACTCCTTCCCCACCTGGGTCTCAGGCTTTCAGCCTCTGATTGAGAGTTACACCATCAGGCCCCCCTGGTTCTCAAGCCTTTGGACACAGCCTGAATTATGCACCGGCATTCCTAGTTCTCCAGTTTGGAGATGGCATATCATGGTATTTTAGTCTCCATAATCACATAAGACAATTCTAATAATAAAGCCTTCTCTTATATATCTATATATACCCTACTGCTTCTGTTTCTCTGGAGAATACTGACTAGTACCTTTGTTGACTATGGAAGATGTATGTATGCATATTTCTTATAATGTTCTTTCTGCATGTCTATGTTTGAAAATTTTCATTAAACAGGGAAAAATATGATAAGGAACTAAATGACTGGCAAAAAGAAAAAATTTAGATGAAACCAGTTCCAGCCCTTTCTTAGGAAGTATTTCAATAACTTTTGGTCAGTTTGGCTGTGTACACAGAGGAACCAAGATTCTGTACTAACCACAAAACAGAATACTCTTACTGATGAATCCTCATAATTATCCAAAATTAGCAACAGTGACCCAAGTGTTTTTATTATTCTTTGATTATTATTGGCTCCATTCTTCTCAAACGGGACTTATTCTTAGGCATGTATTTTTATAAATCAATTAAACATATTACTACCTGCATTCTACTACTTGTTTTTAGTTTATTTTTTCAGTTTATTTTTTTAATAACATTGCTCTGTTCTACTTATTTTTGTAGTTACTTTCCATTTATGGCAAATAATTCTTATTTTCCATTTACAGTAGTTTCCTTTTCAAATAAATTTACTTAAGTAAAAAAAAGTGAATTGATCTAAAGAAAAGTGTTGGCAAGAATTATGAAGTTGATATTTTGTTGCTACTCAATCAGGTTCATACACCAGCTGCCCAAGAGGAAGCCAATACATGAGACAGCAGGGTTTACAAGGCAGAGAGTTTTATTCTACACAGCGATATGTGGAGAGACAGGAGAAATTTCTCAAATTCATCTCCCCAATAATTTAGGAGACAGGATTTTTAAGGATAATTGGGCAGGCAAGGGATTAGGCAATTAGGTTTGTTAATTGGGGCAAAATTATAGGAGGGTAGGAATCATCTTCTTGTGTTGTTTCAGTACCTGGGGTCACAATTCCAGTAGAGTTGGTTTCTCAGTACGGGCCACTGGGGTGGGTGAGCCAACCAATTCACTGGCATGCAGGGCCTGGAAGATATCTTAAAAACTACCTTTAGGTTTCAAAAGGTGATATTATCTATGAAGAAAGTTAAGAATATTTATGGACACCAGCTATGGGGAGAAGTTAAGAATCTTTATGATCACCAGCTGTGTGGCTCCAGAGTGGCAATTATAGAGAAGCAAACAGGGGACAATGACTAATTATTATCATTATTTTTAGCAAGGCCTTTACCATAGTTCTTGCCTTGTATCCCATTATTGAAGGGCTGTTTCAATTTGAATGGCTGAAGTTTGTAAAATACTAAGCCAAAAAGAAAATAGAAATTAAAATGAGCTTTAACAAGTCATGTTCCACAAAACATTAATCCTGAAACATATTCCCAGAAAAAAAAAAATCATGCTTTGCAGTAAAATGAGTAGAGTTGTATACTACATAGGCCTGTAAGAGATTCACAATGCACATTAGCATATTAAAAGCTTGGAGCTCTTCTGCAATAAAAGAAACCAATTTAATTTCAAGTCAGCAGTTCCCAAATTTATTTGACCAGAATCACTTTTTTTCCTAAATAAAACTATTAACATTGAGACCTATTTTAGAAAATATTAGTCGTGAAGGGAAATATTTAGGGAAGAAGAGCTTGCTGGGATTGATAAAGGAATAGGTATCAACAGGGGCCTTTCTCCCTTCATTCCTCCCTTGGTCCTTCCAGAGAATCAGAGAGCAGTTAAGCTGACAGCACACCAGGGGTAGGGTTTATATAGAAGAGGGAAGACCCAATAAGAGAAGAGATGTTGACCGGCTCTGCCAGCAGGTCAGAGTCAGTAAGAAACAACTCAGCTGGAATCTCAGTGGGGGTCAACTCTGCATAAGCAGCAGGGAGGAGAGGAGCTCTCAAGACTAAGTTAAGGGAAAATGAAGGTGCTCTGTAAATTATAAAAGTAGCTCAGAAGAATTCCAGTGTTGGTTTTAGGAGTCTTGCTTGCTTTCAAAATGACTTAGTTGTAGAGAATGTCCAAACTGGAATGTAAACTTTAGAATTTCCTCTGATTCCGCCTCATCCGTGAAGCCTTTTCTGAGCCTTCCTAAATTGCTACATTTTATGTAATACTTCTCTACCTTTTCAAAATTCTATTATTGCACATATTATGCTTTGGTTTTATTTTTGACATTTGTTTTGTTTTACATTGTGACATGTACTAGTTTGTGAGTGCTTCAAGATTGGGGTTCTTTTTTTGTGTTTGCATTTCTGGAACTTGGAGTATCACTCAGCACATAGTATATATTCAATAAAGATTTTCATTGGCCAGTTTGAAAAAAAATGTATTCTAAAGATTAACCTTCAAATGTGGATTACCATTTTATTTTCTGACATATGCCTGTTTTTTGCTGTATACTCAGACATAGTCTAGGTGATGACAACTACTAGCTACAAGTTGAAAGGGTGCTTCATTAAATTAAAAGGGAATTTTAAAGAATTATTTTCAATGTCTGTTGAAAGTTTGTTTAAATCTGGCTATTTAGTAAAGATACTTTTAATATCAAAAGATCCAAAATTCAGAGAGAACTACATGAGTGAAATGAAAAAGACCACCATCTCTACTTTTGGGAACTTTGAGCCAAAGATTTGCAGCAGACTTATCACAGACTGACTCTGGAGTCATAAAAATCTAGTTTACTCAAATGGATTTAAACTGAAATCACAAGGGTCTTTTCAGCAAGATGGTCTCACAAAAACCATCATATCACACACTCTGATTAGGAAAACAGAGGGGATTTTTTGTTTTGTTTTGTTTTTGTCTTTATTTTCAAAATCAGATGCCTATATCTTAATGGCTTAAGAACAAATAACAATTTAAAATAAGAGGCTTAAGTCTCTATTCAAAATAAGGAAAGAGATTTATTCCCCTTCCTTTTTCTTAGAGCATTTTCTTAAAAAAACATGGAAGTTCTTTTCTATCTCTCTGAAATGTATATATAAATAAATCATTTTTAGAAATCCAATGATTCTTTGGCAGCTTTATGACCTGGGAGCCATCTCTGAAATGTGAACGTCAGGGAGATTGAACCCTTTAACCCAGTTTCTGTGAGCACGTAGGAGCCTAACTTCTGTGGTGCCTTGCTCCAAGTTTTAAAACTACCGTTAGCCATAAAGAGATGAAGAGTTTGTTTTTTCTCTAGATAAATCCAATTAGCTAACACAGATGGTCACCCCCAATTACCAGCTGAATTTAAGATGAACTGTGTGTGACAAATGGTGCTGTCGCATTCTCTTACTTAAGGACTGGTTATTGTTTTTCCTGAAAGCACATCTGTAATGGGTTGTATCTGCTGGGCTCTGTGAAAGTCTAAGGTTTCATTCAGTCTTCGCCATCTCTTAATGGATTGCCCATGGTGCACATCACATTCTGGTTTAAGGCTTATTCAATAATAAAACAGTTTACTTTCTCCACTACTTTTGTAGAGAGGCTTTCTGGGCTGAGAGAAGATTTTATTTTTAATTATATTTCCCCAAGAATGGATATTCTAAATCAGTAGTTTTCAAACTGTGTTCTCTAGAGGTGTCTTCCAGACTGTTGTAGAAGAGAAGAGAACAGAATGGGATTGCAATGTGAGTGACCTCTGAACATTGCACCTGCATCCACCAGAGAGTATTCTCTTGAAATGTCTTATGTATTTGTGTTCTAGGAATTTTTTGCCTAAGATCAGGGTTCCTCTGATAAAGAATAATATTTAAAAACAAATTATTTCTTCCATACCACATGTTTTAATTCTCTATGTCTCTCCAATGAGGTCCTCAAAGGCAGATACTTTTTATATCCACTGCTAACTTCCCCAAAACTTATGAGAGTCCCTGGAACATAGTATCATAATTAACTTGTGTTAAATTAATGAATGACCATAGACAATATACAGTATGTGTCAGAAGAGGAGCAGAGAATGGATACATGAGTTTATAGCATAATTGTCTTGGACACACATATGATACACTTGTTTCTGTGTCCCCCTATGGCTGCCTGTGTCCCAGAGTGTGTGTGTGCAGGGATATAGAGTATAGTCATACCAATGAAGGAGTACTCTCTAGTGGTTAAAAGCACAGGTTTTCAGATAGGACAGTCTTGATTCAAACCTTATCTCTAATTAACCAGCTATATCACCCTGAACAAAAATCTTAATCTCACTGTGGCCCAATTTCTTCTGTAAAATAGGGATATTTTATTGGTTATATTATTGCTTAACTCAAATATCATCCTTATGCCTGAGTAAGAGGGGCCCTTGCCCTGGGTCTCATGATTTAAAGGACTCTACAGGTCACAGACACAAAATACATCAATTTTTTATAGAACACATAAATACCTCTCTTCCTGGAATATCCTGTACCCAACATGGCCACAGCATGACCATAATCATAAACATCCTTGGTTACATGATTAAAACCAGTCTTACCCCAGGAAAACTGCTTCACGCTCTATCCTTTTAAAACAAAAGAGATCAAAGAACTTACTCAAAATGCCTAGAACAGTGCTTGGCACTTACTAGCTATTATTTTCAACATCCTTGAATCCAGCAGCTCTCTTTCCATTGTATTCAATCTTCTGTCTTTAAGAAACCTGTTGGAAAGTCCATTTTCTGGATCTGCACAGCTAAGGAATAAACCCTGAACTCCAGTGGCCTTTTCCAAGGTACAGTCACCCCAGTGGACCTAAAGAAATGGCTCGTTCACACACATGACCTTTTTAGTCGTCTCCCCAACTGAAATATATGGAAATTTTTAAAAAACAGAGACTTAAGACCCAATTGATATAATTAATAAAGCTGTGACTACAAAGCTATATTTTATTATATTTAACGAAATCATAGAAACAGTCCTTCGGCTCTTATTAGGACTGAGACACTGAAAAAGTCTTTTCTACGAGATGACATAAGTCAACGTTTTGGTTATGAGCCCAGTAACAATTTTCTAACTTATTTCAAAGCCGTGTCTCAGTCAGTAGCAACTTGTCCTCTTTCCAGGAAAACCTCATTGGGGTGACCATTAGGGTGGCCATAAATTTTACTGTCCAAGCAAAACACTTTAGTGTAAGAGGAGCTGTAAGTAATTATGCCAAGACAACAGGCATGACCCTGACTGTTTTTGGCAAAGCAAATATATGATTACCCTGTCCTCTACGAAGTCTGACTTAGCCATCTCCCAGTTTAGAACCCTCCCTCCTGCCCCCATCCCTTGGTCAATTCCCTGTTTCATGGTTCAGTCTAGAGGACGTGTATTTTGTGAGAAATGAGTTCAATAGACAATTCCACATCAAAAGACCACTCTCCATTTCCATAGCTACCACATAATGAACATACTAATTTATAATTTACCCCTACCAATTCCAAAAGAATTAAAGGTGGTTTATGGCCACTTAAAATTGAACAAGATAGCATAAATTGCAAGTAAGTATGAAAAAATAATAACTTATATTTATAGAGTAGTTACTCTGGGACAGGACTTGTGCCAGACACTTTGTATACATTATCTCAATTAAGCCTCCCAGCAATATTTTACTGAAGAAGAACATGAGGCACTAAGAAGTGCAACCCTTTGCCCAAGGTCACATAGCTTGTAAATGTCAGAATCTGGATGTGCTTTATTGCAGGGAAAAGTGATATATTCTTTAATGGAATTTTCTAATTTGGTTATCTGTATGCTCTTACTTCTAAATAAGTCATTTTTCTTTTGTCTTCTGGTGAGCAAATATATCATGATTAAATTAAGCAATAAATCAGCATTTTACTTCTTTCACTAACACAAGGGCCCATAGGATTTCTGCACTTTAAAGATTGTTAACGATCCTTGGTCATTTCTATATGATCGATGATGAAAAGTCTCAAAAATTTGGGGGAAGAAATACATTCCATTTCACAAAACAAAATTTGAATTGTATAAACTGTCTTTAAGTTCTTAAAAACCCTCAAATTGCTTTCCTGATGTTAAGAGCAACTCAGAAATATACATACTCAATTGAAAGAGTTTATATAATGTAAATTATATTCTTTCCTTTCATTTTCCTGAAAGTCAATAATTTTTTTGATATTCACAGCATCAAAAAATGATGAATTTGCAGATCATGTGTTTTCCCTGTTGACACAACCTAATTCATCCACAATGCTGAAGAAGGAAAGTCATTAACCTAAAGTCGGAAGGATGAAATGAGGAAGGTTAAAAGCATAAATAAACCATCCTTCTTTTTATCACAGCACAAGACAGTCATATCAGTGATGTTCAGAGTCCTCAAGAGCTGTCCTGACTGTCAGAAAAAAATGACATTATTTTTCCAAATCCTAATCTCCTGGAGTTAAAGTGTCACCTCATCCATAAATACCCCTGATCTTTAATAACCTCTGACCCTAATCCTGGGACCTGATAAGATAAAGGTGATTGCTTCTTCCTTAACCTTCAGAAGGGTTTATCTGTACCCTGGATGTGCAATAACCTTGTCAAATATGCCCTCTAAGTTAGTAGGGAATTGATCCTGGTCTAGTTTAATCCTCTTTATCTCAGCATGGTCTAATCAAATTAAGTACTTTGAAAAAGGAAAGTGGACAGAGAAAAGAGCAATATCAATTGTCCATCTCTTCCATTCTTCTACCCTAGTCTCAGGACAGGAAATGCCAATGGGTCAGGCACTCTATTTCAAGAAATGAAGATGGCTGGTGATAGACGTAGTATGAGCCCCTTAAATTGTGATGAGGCTGTGTTGAGCCCTGCCTGCAAAGCACTTGGTTGGAGGAAAGATGGAGCAATGGAGTTGGGTCTCAGGAGATCAGAAGATGGATTTGTTTGACCTCTGAGGCCCATCTGCAGTGTACTCCATTCATGGCTGGTTCCACACTCTCTGCCCTGCTGGATTTTCCATCAGAGCAGGCCTACATCCCACGTCCCTCCCCACCAATGCTGTGTGAGAAGCAGAGGTTTACTCCCCACTGTCTTAATTACTCAATGACTGTCCGAAGAGGGTCCAGTGGTGATTAGCTTAACTGCTTTATTTTACTTAGAAAGACCAAGTTTATTTAATGGTGAAACTTAAAGCATTTATGACCATAACATGCTGACCTGTTAAAATATGCATTTTCTCTAATGTACTCAAAGAGGAATATTATCAACCAAAACACACTCAACATCTAAACCTAAACATGCAGTTAAGGATCTCATTTTACCTTTCCTCAAGATGTAATAATCTCAACAATTTGATAGAAATAGCCCCCTGTAGACATATAGAATCTTTCGCTTTATTCTAAAGGGTAAACCAGATATATGTATACACAATAACATCCTGAATGGAAAAAAAAATTAGATGTTTATCAATGTTTACTTTTCCCTTGTTCAACTGCAATGGCTCAAGTGCCCAAATGTCATTGTGTTAAAGAAGCAGGTTCTTCAGATGGGAAGGAGTTTGTACTATTTTTCAGGAACTCTGAAAGCTGGTCCCACCTGTGCCAGACTCACTTGGTATCTAGAGTCTTGTCATTTTATTTCCCTCCCCTGCTGATGTCTCATGAGGAGGGGCTATAGTAATTCATACAAAAATCTTTCAATTCTAGGGATGGAGAAGACATAGGTTCCAGCTCCACCACTACTTTTTCTGAGCCTTAGTTACCCTGTTAGTGAGGGAGGCAGACTGGATAGCAATGGCCAGCATTCAATAAGTGTTATGTGTTATGCCCAGATCTAAATCCTTATTGGTATTGTCTCAGCTAAGCTTTGTAAACACCTTTATGAGTGTGTTCTTATTATAAACTCATCCTATGACAAGGACAGCAAAACACAGAGAAATCCAACAACTCATCTCAGGTCACACAGCCAGTTAGTGGGAGAACTAGGATTGGAATCCAGGTGATCTGGCTCCACAGGTGGACTTTTGAACTCTAACTCTATGTCCGTGGCGTTTCCTTCTAGCCTAGTCAACCTGAAAGTCTAAAAAACATATGATATTATATTTTTGAATTTTGAAATGATTCCTTGTTTGTGTCTTCTGTCAGCACCAGGTAAGTGTTTGCGGTTTGATGCTAGTCCTTACTCTGTCCTGCTGACTTCTCCCTCTAGCCCAGGCCTGCCCACTGACCACATCTGTGGTCAAGACCCCTAGCCTCAGATCATCTGTGAACACACAACCATTGGAACTCAGAAGTAGCTCAGAGTATTATTTGAAGAAACCTATTTGCCACCAGAAAATCACTATATTCCAAAAGGCTGAACACTTTCCAGAGACATTTTATTTGGAGAATAAGCTTCTTGCCCTAGTTCTGAAAAGTCCACTAAAGCCTGAACTTATTTTCCTTATAGTTCAAATATCTGGAACTACTTTTGCATCTTAAATCGCCCCTTACCCTAAGGCAAAAGCAAGATTAGTCAAAGAGCGAATTATGCAGATTTCTCTATTAGATTTCTTCAGCCTAACAGATTCTGAAAGCACTTGCCTTTCTACTGTAGAGAAAACATTGATTTCTGTGGTTAGACACCCACTGGGCAGAAATTTCAGATTGAGTCCCACTGTGTTACACATGGAAATGAATAATACTGCTGCAGGAGCGGCCATTGCAAAGTTCTCATCTAAAGCTGTCTGTTGCTGTTTTATTATACCCTTGCAGCTATCTACCCCCTTACCCACTGGCCCACCAGCAGTACCAGAGTATGCCAGTAATAGAACAGAATATTCACTGGATTATTTGGCTTCTTCTCTACTCACTGCTGGTCAGATGGGCTGGCAAAACATTTGTGTGGGTTGGAATGCTTTTATGCATAATTGTAAAGCAGCAACCACCCTGGGGGCTGTTTCTTTCCAATGTTAAGAAACAGATTTTCACATCTCAGTATGTGTTTTAGAGTTAATGGGCACATATTCGAAAGACCCCTTTGCACTCAAATCTAAATTATACAAATAAAAGAGTAACATTTGAAAAAGAGAAAATTAAAAACGTAAGACCAGCATGACATAGCCAAGGTCACTGTGATTGTATTTTTCACCTATCAGCTGAATCACTTACCTCTTGTAACCAGCTGGTCTAAGTGTGCCTAGGCAGTAGCCCAACCTCTGCTACAAGCTAGTTGTATGATTTTGACCAAATCACTCAACTACCTGATTTTTGTTTATTTATCAAAGAGGACTTAATCTAAAAAACATCATCTAAAAACTCATCTAAAAACATAGGTTTGGGATTGATACAGATCTGTGATTGAATCCTGGTTTCAACACATATTAACTCTGTGACTCTGATCAAGTGTAACCTCTCTAAGCCTCGGTGTTTTCATCTGTGAAATGGGCGCTAATACACCTGCCTAACAATGTTGTAAGAATGAACTGGATAACACACATAAAGAATCTAACACAGTGGTTCTCACCATAGGCAATTTGGCCCTCCCTCCTTAGGGGATACTCAGCAGTGTCTGGAGGCATTTTTGGTTGTTGCAACTGGGAAATGCTACTGGCACCTAGTGAGTAGAAAGCAAAGGATGCAGCTCAACAACATACATGCATAGAATAGCCTCCTACAACAAAATGTCAGTCTTGAAGAGGTTGGGCATCCCGGGACATAACATCTGGCTCACTGTAAGCACTCAGTAAATCATGATGGTGGTTATGATTAACCCCAGAGAACATCAAATTGGAAAGAGTAAAATAATCTTAGAGCAGATAAACTCTATTAGGATACATTTTCCTCATGGGAAAGAATACCAGTTTCTCTTTCAGGGGTCTTCCTCTACCAGGTCACAAAGGCTCTGGGCCCATATCTTTAGACCCAAGTTCTGCAGACTCCAGCAGAATGTTTATTCCATATCCCAAGTCCAAATTCAGCCAAATAACATAAGGCCTTGGAATTTTCCACTGTTCTATCAACCTAATCAGAAAGGGCTCCAAACTTAATTAATTTGCATTAAAATTCCTCTCTTTTCCAAATTAATACTGTACTGTAGGTCAACCATAAATCATTTACTCTAAAAAGTCCTATGTAGTAATTACTCCTTTCCAATCCAGTGCACTAAATTAGATTATAATTATTAGTCACACTTGCAGCTTTCATTTAGATTCCAACTCCAGCCAACACAAAACAAATGTTTGGAATGTTTATAAGCACTTTCTTTCTCTTTAACTCGACAGGCTTTTTAACATTCAATAAAAATCATTATATAAAAGTTGGGTTTACTCGACATCATGAAAATTGGAGGCATGAACAACCTGGCAAACATCAACCCACACAGTTCCATAACCCCATAGAACTGGCAGGCAGGGAGAAGGTGGTGTTATGTGAAGAGCAACAAGAGGTCCTCTGGCCCTAGATTCTCTTTCTGACGGGCCTGGAAGATAGCCTGAAAGTCTCGTGTGTTTATTGACGGTTTACTGTTAATGTCCTTTTGGCCCAGTAGGCTTTAATCTCCAGGAAGATGCATAGCACAGTGATAAGAATGAACTTTGAAGTCAGATTTCATGGGTTCATACAGCAGCCTAGCCAGCTTATCTACCAGCAGCAGGGCCTTCGGAAGGTCCTTCTTTAAGACTGTATTTCACATCTGAAAATTGCATATTATAATAATCCTGTCTATATCACAGAGTTGTAGTGAAAGCAAAATAAAACAATGTCTAGGACCTAGTAAGAACTTAATAAATACTGGCCATTATTATGTCATTAGGGCAAGGACTGTGTCTGTTCTGTTCGCCATGGTAGACTTAGTCCCCAGTACATCTCTGCTTGCCAAGATTATAGGCTCAATAAACAGTTGTTGGATGATTAAATGTAGGCTACTAACCCTCAGGGTGAACTTGGGTGACTTATTCAACCTCCCTGAATCTCAACATATTAATTTACATGGGGAGAGGGTTGTTATGAAAATTAAATGAGATCATGTTTGTGTCAACGCCTGACACAAAGCATTTGTTTAATAAATGTTGGTTGTTATTATTAAAATTACTACCATGAATAGCTGTGTTTGACTTGAACAAATCTCTTCATGCCAAGCTTTCTTTATCTGAAAAAAATAGACACCAATTCCGTTTCTCAGGTGAAAGGGGAGAACTGTCCTTAGACAGTGCAGAGGGCATGCCGGGAAGGTGCGATGGTTGGAGAGATGGGCAAAGGAGCGAGGGTGTTTACAAAGGAGGGACTGTAATGATAAGCCATGGAAAGCCAGGGTGGAATGAGGGCATATAAGAATGAATGGACAAGAAAAAAGCACAGAGTGGCTGGAGTGGAGTCTTCCTGTTCTCTGGTGTGGGAGTTCCAGGGTCAGAGTGGGATGTCTGAAATGAGCTTTTGGCAGAAGTGCAGGTAGCTGTTGTCAATCCTCCCATATCCCTTTATACACATCAGCATACAAATAAAATATTTGCTGCTGAATGAATATTTGAGCCTTTCTTTTTTCTGGAAGAGACTGCTGAGAGCTTAAAAGAAAAATTTCAACCATAAATGAAAATATTTCCTACACAATTTTTCTTGCTCTCCCACTGACATACAGAATCAGTGCTGCTTCTCTATCATTCATTCAATAAATATTTATTGAGGGCCTACTATGTGCCAGGCATTGTTTAATATTCTAGGGACATTGCACTGTATTAATCACCAAAATGGAAATTTTATTTCATATGAATGAAGTTAGTTTTTATGAACCAAATGAACAAAGATCTCTGCCAGTGTGCAGCTTACATCCTAATGGAGAGACAAAGAGTGAAAATCAAACATGACTTAATTGTTTTATTATATAGAAAGGGTAAGAGCTATGGAAAAGGTAAAGTAGAGCAGGCAAAGCAGGACCAGGAGTGTCCATGGGTCTGATTCTTAATAGGATGATTGGCGCAGGCTTCGTCAAAGTGAACTTTAAGTAGTAGTTCAAGGAATAATCCAATTCTGTGCTCTTTTGAGGAACAAACCCCCTTTTGCCATTAACATGGCTGAGCAGCTGACTCTTCAAAGCAACCTCCCAGGTCTCAGCATTTGAGAGGCCCAGAACATCACCACCTGCTCCTTCATGTCTAAACATGATTGTCTCATTCCCGCAGGATAATAAAATAACCATCATGAAGAAGCTGTCCCATGATAAAACCCATCACGTGAACTGCCAACACCAGTGAAGAACCACCACCTCTAGTTTGTCAGGATAAAATAAGCTCTTCACGAGGCCAATTCTCCCTGTCAGGCTCCTAAGTTGGAGCCATGTGTCTCTGGAAAGACATAACTCACACTAGCACAACAGGCAAGAACTGATGATGATGCACTTCCCTTCTGAGAACCACTGGAATGTCTCAAGCTCCTAAAATAAGATAATTAAATGGAAGAAGGCCCTGGGGTGTGGAATTTTACCTTTCAGGATGAAACTTAGATCCATGCTCACTGAACCACATCAGCCATCTAGGAGACCTGAACCAGATGACCATCATCTCAGTGGCTTCCACTGGTCTTTTGTGAGGGTGGATACAAAGTAAAACCCTCTATACTTTGCCTGAAGGTGATATCAGCAACTGCTACTGGCTTAGTGGGATGTGGAGCTCAAGAAAGGAGTAGAGGACCTGAAGCAAGAAATGACAAGCAGCCATGCCAGGAATACACACCAATCCACAATCCTGTCTAGTACATGGATACCCAGACCCTGTTAGCTGGCTTTTCAATTTGATACCGGAGAGATAGCAAGCAGAAGCCTCCAAAAAGAATTCATCTGGTTGCAGCCTAAGAAATGAAGAAATTAAATTTTAAAAAAGAAATATCTCCTCACCCAACTATTAATAATATAGCTTAGTAGTAAATGTTTAGCAGAAGCATTTGGAAAAATACATGTGTCTGAGTCATTGCCACAGAAGAGTAAGGTAGGGATCAGATGTAGAGATCAAACATCTAGCCACGTAATTAATTTAATCAGGACAAACAACCCAACTTGAGCTCTGAAAGAATAAATCATTCTTGTCTTGTAGATAATTAAAACAAATGTTGAAATAGTTTAAACTAGATATTACATATTTACATACTGGCTTCAATCCTTTGCTTTCCAGCCACGCTGTGATGTTTTTTTGAATTGGGGAGGTTCTTCACTCACTCAACTCAGTACTCTTCTCAAACAAGGCTTAAAATGAAATCAGCTAAAAACTCAAGATTAGAATCCTTTCTAAGTATTTTTAATGCCATCTCAACTCATATTGGAGAATTCAAGATCAATTCTGCACCCATTTCGATAATTGTTTGAGCTTTGTCTATTACTCTGCAATTCATACCAAATCTGTTGAGAGTTTTGTAGTATGAAGAAGAAAATGAATCTTAGATTTTTAAAAATCTTTTTTAAAAAGTAGCAAAATATTTTCTTTCAATTGAACCATACATTTAAACTAGCGCAAGTATATGGTTTTAAAAAATCAACCAAAAGGATTAAGATCAAATGAGTACTTTTCTTTTTTTCGAAATAGTACTGAAATAAAATTCACCTTGGCTAGGCTTAAAAATAATCTAGTCTAGCAATTTTTGTCATATTTTTGGTCAGAGACCCCTTTGAGAAGCCATGGACCCTCTTTCTATGTATGTATAATTTCAGGGGATTCATGGGACTAGGGGCTCTACAAAATCTGTATTTAAAAATCTATAACCCAAGTAAAATCCTTCCCTTATTTAATAAAAAAATATCTGTGACCCAGAAAAGGGAAAGAACTCAATGTCAAACAAGTAGTTAAAATGGAAGAGCAAGATTAGGCTCTGTGTCTGCTAATTCCCAGAATCTGTATACTTCTTACTATGCCACATTGCCTCTCTAAGAAGAAGAATTGACAGAGATATGGTCTCTCATAATTGTCTTACTTTCTCTCAAGTTATACTCAAATCTGGAAACACTTAGTTCAGTATATTTCCCACACTGACATACCACAGGATAGTTAATATATGAAGACAAAAAAGAGTTTATTGGTTAATCTCCACTTCTTAGAGATTTATAAAGAACCTCAACATAATAAAGGTTCTGAGAAGTCCTGTAGTAAACTAACTTTATTTTATGTTGGTTAAAATAGTTTCCTAAATTTATTTGAACATGGAACAATTTTTTCAAAGCATACTTATTAATTAACATTCTGCATACGATGATCCAAGAGATGCCAACTGGGGAGACACTGCAACCGGTGCAACAGGCCCGTGTTATCATTGCTCCCATCATTCTTTACAGGCCCTTGAGCTTTTGATTGTGGTGTTAGTATAAAAGCTATGGCAAATATGGATCACATATTTTGCAATTTGGAGTCTCAAGGGCCCAAAGTGGCATCAGAGGACATTGCCTGGGAAGCCAGCCTTAATTCTCCTACCCAGACCTGGGAGATGTTTGCCCCACATAGGCAAACTATTCTAGTTATCGATTGCTGAATAATAAACCACTATAAACCTTAGTGGCTAAAAACAACATATTATTATCTATTATGATTTCATGGGTTGACTGGGTTCAACTAGGCAGAATTTTCTTGGGCTTTGTCATGCTGTTACAGTCAGATAGCAGCCAGGGCTGGAGTCATCTGAAGGCTCGATTGGGATAAAGGTCCAAAATTATGCAATTATTAAATACTTGGTTAGAAGTTGATGCTTATCGTCAGCTGCCCACTCAACTAGAGCTGTCAACCAGAGTACCTAGTTATGGTTTTTTCAGTTGACTTGGATTTCTCATAAGGTGGTATGGCTGACATCTGAGGGGAAACACCTCATGAGCCAGAATTCCAAGAAATCCAGCCAGAAGCTGCAAGGTGTCTTATAACCCAGGCTTGGAAATCCTGGCACATCTCTTCCACTACATTCTATTGGTCAAACAAGTCACCAAAGCCAGCCTATATCCAAGGAGAAAAGAATTAGGCTCCACTACTTAATGAAGAAATAGCAAAGAACCTGTAACATTTTCCTTTACACCTATCAAAACATGTGTTGCCTTGTATTATAAGTACCTGTTTGCTTGAACATCTAGCCTATGACCCTGTAATCTCTTTGGGGGTAAGATCAGTGTCTTAGTCATTGCTGTATCCTAATAGTTAAGAGTCAATCGATATTTGTTGAACAAATGAATGAAGTAGTAAGTGAATGAGTGAGTGAGTGAATAAAACAAGAGAATAAGATTACCTATAAGAAGTTTAATTGTGAAGGGGCTATACATTTAGGAGATTTTTTTAAAAGCTGCATTTGTCAAAATGAAATATACTTGAGCATGTTTATACACAGAAAAAAAAAGTGGTAATTAAGAGAGCAGCGGAAATTACAAGAAGGTGAATGGATGGTGGGTAGAACCATGTGCCTCATGAGACCGAAAGGACATGATCCATAGCAAGTGGAGGGATTGGTTTTAGGAAAGGAGAGAAACATCACCATTGACACTCAAAGGAAAAAAGGAAAGCTGTATATAGTAGAAAGCAGCTTGTGAGCAGAGAGGGGAGCATTGGAGAATTATGCCTAATGCCTGATCCCCTCAAATGAAGTAAAATGGGAGGAAAGTAGAGCTGCATTCTAGCTCTAAATGCCCTAATTTCATTCAGTTATTTCTTCATTCAGTATTAATACATGTCAGCTACGTGCCAAGTGCTATGGAACTGTGCTAGTGATTTCTATCAGTGGTGGAGTGAGCACATCAATTCCTGAACTTTTTGAAGAAATCCTCAATCTTGATTATAGAAATTTAAAAACTCACTCTCATTATTTAAGTGCATGCTATGTAGAAGAAAGAAGGATTTGGGAAAAAGTCTTAATGTACCTTACAACTATTCACCATTTACTCTCCCTAAGACTCCCATATAGTACCACAAAGCCACAGAGAAATTTGCAGTTGAGAGTCGCTTCAGAAAGAACATGGGGGCAGGGGGAGAGTCGTTAAATTTGATTAGTAGTCAATTACACTTTGTCAGTAAAATATATATATATATATATATATGCACTAAATTCCTTCTTCTAGAACCCAGAGTCAGGAAAAACTTTTCATCCTCTAGTAAATTTATGTTTTTCTTTTTTCCTTAATTTGCTAATTAAATAATGTTTCTTTCAATTTCAATCATCAATTATATCACTGCTTAACTTAGAACATGATTACAATAATTACCTTATTGCGAATACTAATACATATATAACTTTCCTCTTTTACTTGATTTCTAGTATTTTAAAAAATATTTTTATCGTCTTGTGTGTTTGGATTAAGTGTGGTAATTATTTCAAAATTTCATTGGAAGTAGGCAGCATATACATTAATTTTTTAAAGAAATGCTGAACACAAGTAGTAGAATGAGATGGCCCCTGAGATAGTCAATCTATCAGCCCTGAAGCAATGCTTGTCTTAATACAACTCCATGGAGAAGAATGGATGACAACAGGCACTCAAACAGTTGCCATGGGTCATGTAAGAAGGTAATACATGGGAGCTCTCAAGTATGGTAAAATGAAAAAAATGCTTGTAGGATTCCAGAAAACCCTTAAAGCAGTTCAAAAAGAACTACCTCATTCATCATACCATATCTTATACAAATGTTGGTTTGATCCTTTAGATTTTAGAACATGATTTCCCCATTTATTTATAAGTAGAGCAAATCATTTGAGGCTAAGGCCTCAGACTAACTCTAAATGTAGAGATTCAATTACACACAATTCATGGATTTATTTATTCATGACTATTAACTACTACAAATTGGGTGCTGTTCTGGGAACTAGAGCTACTTCAGGAGAGAAAACTACATGATCTTGACTTCATGAAGCTTAGAAACTAGTACAGGAACCAGACATTTGGTAGGAGAGAATGGCACATGTATTGGGCTAAATGGTGGTCCCCAAAATATGTCCATGTCCTAGTCTCTGGAAGCTATGAATATTGCCTTGTATGGCAAAAGATGTGATTAATTTAAGGCTCTTGAGAAGAGGGGTTTATCCTGAATTATCTGGGTTGACTCCAAATGCAATCATATGCATTGTTATGAGAAAGGCACAGGAACTAGACAGACACACATAGGAGAAAGTGGCGTTAAGATGGAAGCAGAGATTGGAGTGACGCAGCCAAAAGCCACAGAACAGGAATGCCTATAGCTCCAGAAACTAGAAGAGCAAAGAACAGATTCTCCCACAAAGTCTGCAGACAGGAGTTTGGCCCGGCCAACTTACTGATTTCAGACTTATGGCCTCCGGAATTGTGAGAGAACGAATGTCTCGTTTTAAGCCACCAAGGTTGCAGTAACTGTTCTAGCAGCCCTAGGAAACTAACACGGCTCAAAAATTATTATATAATTACAATTTGTGGTAAGTGTCAAAAATGAAAAGTACAGGATGCGGTAGGAGTTGAACATGGAACTACTTTTTATTGACTATAACAGGGTAGGGGACAAGGGGGACAATATAATTGTAGACTCAATGTATGAATTTTTGGTTACTAATCAAGGGTACACATTTGTACATATGCACTCCCAGATAAATGCCCTACCAAGCACACGTTCCCAAATGTAAAATTATATGTATATGCAGATAAACAGGCAGATTTAAAACTGTTGTGGAAATATATAGTTTTACTATGAACAGATAAATAATCTTAAATTAATTAAAATTAAAAGCTTGCTTAATTATTTACTTATCTCTCCAGAAGAGAATCTACATGATGCTTTTGATAACAATGCTGATTATATTATTATAATTCTAGATTGGAATTTCTGGTACTGTTGTTTTGGATTTAGTTTATCATTTGATATCCCCAAAACGCTTCTCAAAATCCAAACAAGCCTAGCAAGATAGCTTTAAAAAAAATCCATAGATAACTTCACCAATGCCACCTGGTGCTGGGTAGCTGCACGAACCCCAGAATATTACTGAGGGTATCCAATATATCAAGGGCAGTAGGAACTGAACAAAATCAAGATTTGAAGGACAAGAGTGGCAGGAAATGAAAAGGGACAACCAAGGTCACCAAGATAGATGCAGAAATGAAAAAAAAAAATCCAAAATTACTTACTCACCAAAGAGGAGAATACTTCTCTGGGAAGAGCCCTGGGTTGAAGGATTTGGGACTGATTAGCAAAACTGGGGAAAATTCTCAGAGCCTTCAAGTTGCAAGTGAGCACAAAAATATACAATTCATGGACATGGAATAAAATCAATATTTTGCAGGTGTAAGCCCTCAAATTTTAAAATTCCAAAGATGTTTAAGTGAAACTGGTTGATGAAGCTTTGCCAGATTGGCAAACTGTGTGTACAAATTTTAGAATTTAGATCATGAAAGAAGATTCTACACATTTCTGCAGGTGTCACCAAAATATGGAAGTTTGCTGACACTTTAGAAATTAAAAATTGAATTCAAAATTGAATTCAAAGATCCTAAAAATCTTATAGATACCATGGAAGTTACGAAAGTCACATAAACAAGGAAAGATGAAGAAATGCATTCTGAAAGGTAGCTGAATCTCAATATAGTACTGTCTCTTGGCATAGTAACATAACCCATTCAAGGTGAATTCAAGGCTGACATCGAAGAGCAGACAAGTAAAATTTAGCATGAGTCAAATCCTTTTTAAAATAGTGTCTGTGGAGGTCAGGGGTCATAGAAAGAGCACTGCCATGAGAGTCATAAACTGGATTCTAGTTCTGCCTCTGTCACAGCGTTGAGTTATGTGATCTGCAGTTTGTCACTTTCCCTCTCTGGACTTCACGTACTTTGTTTGCAAGGAAATCTCTTAGATCCCATCTAGCTCTTAGATTCTAAATTTAAAGGGAATTAAGGAACAAGGAAATGTTGTAAGAAAAGCAATAGATAAGAAAGGAAAGGGGAGAGAGAAATTGATTTGAGTAAAACAAAATGAAAGTCATCCAAGTTGTTTAGGCTTGAATATTCAAAACAAAAGAATAAGGTAACTGATCAGATTTTCTTTTTCTATTTTCAAAATCACCTTAGCAAAAGGAATAGGGCTTTTTGAAGTTTGTAAGACCAGGGAAGAAGAGAACCTAATTCTAAGTATGATGATTTTCTCCTATAGACTTCAGAGCTCTGGGTAAACTAGCTCCACCTTTACTATGTGTCAAATACTATTAAAACAAACAAACAAACAAACAAACCAGTTCCCCAGTGCTTCTCGAATTTTCCATCAAAGGTACCCTTAATAGTTAACAAGAATGAAAGCCCATCCCTAGCAAACCAGAGCTCTCAGGGCCATGACACTGACAACAGAATCAAAATGATTTTAAAATCTCCTAAAGGCAATTTATGTAACTGAAGCATTTGTACCCCCATAATAATCTGAAATAAAATTTTTTAAAAAAGAGGCATAGAAGTGTTGTACAATTAATCAAAATTTGAAGTTTGCAAAGACTGGAAAAGTTATCAAATCATAGTTAGTCATGACAAAGTCAGAATAAAAGTTAAGCAGAATCAAATGGAGATTTGTCCTTGTGACTTAAAGAGATTTCAGAAAAACCCAAGGTTACGTACAGAAAGGAAATCAAACTCAATGGAATATACAGTTCTCCCTCAGTATCCATGGGGGTTTGGTTCCAGGTCCCTGCAGTTACCAAAATCTGTGGATGTTCAAGTCTCTTATATAAAATGATGTAGTATTTATATATAATGTACATACATCCTCCTGTATACTTTAAATCATCCCTAGATTACTTATAATACCTAATATTAGGCCTATATATCATGTCACTTGTGTGGATTCAACATAGTACTCAGAGTATCACAAATTCAAGTTTTACTTTTTGTAACTATGTGAAAAAAATTTTTATAATATTTTTGATCCTAAGTCAGTTGAATCCACAGATGTGAAACCCAGGGATACAGAGGGATGACTTGTACTTACAATTAAGACTTATGGGTTCTAACTTTGGTTCTCATGTGTAACTTTTAAAATAACTTCTTTTAAAATAAAACAGAACTGGTAAAATATTTTAGACCAAACTATTTCAAGGATTCTGTGGTGATTAAGGAATAAGCTGTAAGGTACTTAGTGAATACAAAGTCCTGGAAGATACTAAACAATAAAATATCATGGAAAGCTGTGAAAAAATTAAAAATTAAAAAATAAAATAAAATCTCCTAATTCATCTTAAACATTGATGTATTATTTATATTCCATTCAATTAGATTTGGATATCTGTGTTAATTGCTAAACCTATAAAAAGTTCTTTGTTTACTCTGTGACTCTTCACTCTCCCAAAACATCCCCTGGCACGCCTTCTAGTGCACCCCAGTGTGGGGACTGAAAACCAGTTGAGAAATAAGACCACACCACTCCCAGGCTGGGCAGAATCCTGTGGTGACCCAGAGGATGAAAAGGAGGGGAGCTCAGAGGCAAAACTGTAAGTGAAATCGTCCCTGTTCTCTTTAGTCTGGGTCCTCTTCTATGCAAAATTTGAGAAGTTTTTTCTCAGCTTCCACTTAGTCACGCCTGAGATTGCTATGGTGACCAATAATATCTCCCATGTTCCCATAAAATCTTCCATGTTCACATAGCTTGTCCACACAAGCAAATCCAATTAAAGTGAATCATAAGAACACATAAGTTCCAAGGGAGGCACCTTGTAATGTCCATGTCCCTACCTATCCTTTTGTGCTCCATCTCTCCAAACATAGAGAGTCCAACTAAGAAAACTTCCTCCTGGAATGCTGGTGAACCCTTTTGTCTGATTGATTTCCATCAATGACTAAATGAAGATAATAAGCCTTCTTTCAGTCAGCTGAGAATATTATATTGTGAGGGCCATGCCCCTCTAACATTAAGCAGTGTCTGATTGTCTCTGGGTTCCAGTTTTTTGTCTATAAAGAATTTAGAAAAATTATCTGTAAGTTCCCTTCTTCAAGTGGTCACATCCGTGCCATAGAGAGTCTAGCTTTAACCCCTTCCTACTCCATCACACCTCTGAGCATACACATAAGCATACCGGCTTCAGGCAACAGAGATGGGCACATGGTCCCAGTTAGACCAATCGCAGTATCCCAATCCCTGATCACTGTGATGGGTCCAAGAAGGGACACCTGGACAATTCCAGAGTCCTTCCCCAGAATTTCTCAAGTGGAAGCTGAGAAAGAGATGCTCTGCAGCCATGATCTATGCTGCAAGGAAAAGATCTTTCAATAATAGAAGAAGATGAGGCTAACAAGCAAAAATGAGAGATAGGCAGAGATGTACCTGAAGATTTTCAAGACCCCAGTTTTATTTTCTGATGTGAATGATTTCTACAGTACCTTCTTCAGTTTCATAAGCTACTCATATCTCTTTCAATAAATTCCATTTGTTGCTTTAGGTAGATTAAATTGGGTTTCTGTCACTTGCAACCAAAACCCCTGATGCACATACCTATTATTCTTTAGTGATTTGACTACTTCTAGAAGTCTAGAAAACTGAGAGTGAGTTCACTATTCTCCATTGTTAGGGTATTTTCTCTATGTTCTCTCCTAGGGGTAGAGGTAGAGGTTAATGAAGATAAGATTAATAATAATAACCATGATCATTTGTTAAGAACTTATTATATCAGCCTCTATGCTAAGTACTTTCGTGCAATAGTGTATTTAAATTCTCACAGCTCTATCAAGTAGATAATACTACTTACACTTTACAGATAAGGAAACTGAGGCTTTGAGAGTTTCCATAACTTAATCGAATTCATACAGTTCATACATAGTAGAAAAGAATTAGAAGACAAATTTCTCTCATTCCAGAACTTTATACTGTACTCAAGGTAGCTTTTATACTGGCATAGACCACCAGTGCACTGGCAGAGAGGGTTCTTGCCCTCTGAGCAGGAAGGAATTCAAGCTCAGGGGCACTAGTGAGAGAAAAGAGTTCAGACATGAGATATGATCAAAATCAGAGAGGTTTATTGAAAGCACATTCTTTTAAAAGGGCAAAAGAGTGGATTGATCTAAGAAGGAATGGTGTCTCCCTAGGATTAGGGTCTGTTCTTTTATATTAAACCTTAATGCTATGCTAAACTGGGGGTAGAATATTTTTGGATTTTCTGGGAAAGGGGTGGAGAGTTCCTAGAACTGGGAACCCTCCCTTTTCTTGATCTTACAGGGTAACTTCCAGGAGTTGCCATGGCATTTGTAAACTGTCATGGTGCTGATGGGTGTGATTTTCACTATGTTAATGAGGGCAGTTCATTTAGGGACACTGTTGCCTCAATTGAGTGCATGCCCCAATTAAAGGAATGCTCCCTTTCACCTTATTATAAAGATGTTATGGCTAATGTAAAATAACTAAAGGGTCCCTACTGGTTACATTTATCTTAGCTAAGCATATTCACATTCTTTTGACTTACTTATCCTGTTGGTCTTTCCTTCTGACCCCCGCCCTAACTGCCTGCAGGGTATCTGACTCCTGTCTTAGTTATATAAAGTAGACAAAATGCTTCCATCATTCCATTATTCCAAACTGTGCATATGAAGCTTCCACAGTTTTCTATAGATATTTCAGTAGCTCCCAGGAAAGGTAATTCAGTGAGTTGGGTTGGCCTTTTAGCTGCTTAATCACTTTTACTTTAACTTCTACCAAAAAAAAAAAAAAGCAATCTCTTACCTTGCCCAGAGAATGTTCCAAATTTTTGCAGGTCAATATAAATTCAGGTAAAATGGAAAGAAAGAAAATTCAAAGGGCCATTATTGTTTGCAGGCCAAATTCTTTCCTCATTTAGAAAAACTATTGAAATTAAATATTAAAATTCTGGGATACCATTACATTATTCAAAGTCAATTTTTCTGCCATCTACTTTTAGAAAGATGAATCTCAAGAGAATGGGGAACATTTGGTTAAGTGGTTTTTTCCTAGGAAGTATTGGGAGTAATCAGAGTGGTTTCAAGCCAAAGAGACAGCATTGTTCTGAGATAAGTGTCCTGAAACGATTCAAATGATTTACATCCTTGCACCAAGTTAAAGAAATGAGATAAAATGGAGGCATCTGTCTATATTTTCAAGGTGTATATGCCTGTGTTTGTATAGAATATACATTATGCTACTACATCACTTTACTCAACAACAGCTTTATGCCAGCCAAGGGGACAATAAATGGCAGACATTGGTATATTTTATACTGCATTAGTGCATTGCTTCAGCCAACTAACGATCCTGACTTCCCAACCTACCTCCTTTATTAGTGAATCTAAATTTATAGGCAGGCTCTCTCTCCTGGTGCACAGAGCAGCTCCTCTGGCCCACAGGTAATGCTGTAGCTTCATACCTCAATCAGTCACACATTCAGGACTTTCAGAATTCAGAAACTAATCCATTTAACTTTTTCAGCATGAACAACAGCTTTCTCCTTTCTGAGAAATTAGCTATTTGGTTAGGGCCTTTCTCTTCCTACCTCTTCTCTAATACTCACTTACTTAAGTTCTAATTAATTTTCTAAAGTCTGTTTTCCTCATTAGAGTGTAAACCACATGAGAATAGGAATTAAGCCAACATTGTTCACAGAAAGTAGCCCAGTGCCTAATATATACACACACAGTGGATGCTTAACAAACATTTGATGGAGTTGTTACCATTATGTAATCATAAAAAATGCCATGCTAGATCACATTAGCCATCCATTTGGAAATACATCTGCAGTCTGACTATCCTATCAGCAGCTGTTTATTTAGTGTCTCTACCACGTACCAGGTACCATGCTGAGAGAAACAAAGGCAAGTAAGACCATCTCTGCTCACAAGTTTAGAAGGAGTAAGACAAGTGCAAGAGCTATAATCCAAGATGAATAATGTAGGTGCTATGAAAGAAGTACCAAAAAAGTGGTACAGGAATTCAAAAGAGGTAGATATTTCATCTTATTGTCAGAATCTGGAAAGGAGAAGGGGCCTTTTAGATGGAACAGGGAGGGTGGTTGGAAATTTGAAGAAGATGGGAAGAAAGGAAGAAACAAACCCTAGAGAATAGCAGAAACAAAGCCACAGAGGCCAGAAAGTGTGGGATCTTTTTAGGAAAATCTAAAGGTATTTAGGAGGTATTGACTCCAGAGTGCAGACAGCTTGGGTTGTACGCAGGGGGCAGTAGTAATAGTATGAGGGTTAAGCTGGCCCTACATGTGGAAGCCTCGCATAACAGGGCAAGGAATGAGGAGCTGTGGCTCAATTCAGATACTCATCGCATCCTTCATGGCAGTGGCCCCTAAAAGAACAAAGTCAACTTCAACATGTTGCTATACGTGGATGGCTCTGATTCCTTCAATTGTTTTTTCCGTAACAACATTTTTTCTAAAGCGAGACACCTGTTATTCCCTATGTCGTCCACCATGGTGTCTTCGCTGCCTTTTTTTTTCTCTGTTTTCAACAGTTTTCAAATACTGGATACCTCCCGTGAACTGTGAAACTATTCTGTTTTTCTTGAATTTCTATGCTAGTTGTTTCCTTGGGGATGAGGGACAGGGTTCACTGTGGGTCAGGCACAGAGCTGCGAGCCTTATAAATTATATTTGTCTCATTTAATTCCCACAACAAGCTAATCACTCAGCTACTGTTATCACTCCCATTTTAGAGATTTGAAAAGGCCATACAGCTGATAAGAATCAGAGATGGATGCAAATCAAGTCTGTCTGAACTTTTAACCACTCACTATGCCATATTGATTCTCTTAAAGAGTTTATTCCTAACAGCATACTGTCAAAATGTGTTTTTTTGCCATTAATTGCCAATGTCCTTATAATTACCACCACATATGAATTGGATTTATTTGACTACATAAAGAAAGAAAATCTAAGTGCAAGTGAACTGGTTTATTCCGCCTAGACATGAAGGACCCAAGATGGCCCTGTTCCTCACTCTGTCAAATAATTATTTTTAAGACTGGGATATTTTCCAAATCTGCAATGCTGCCTTTATTTTTCCCAAACCAAATAATAACTGCCTTGCTTCCAACAAAAATAGAATGACAGAACTGTGTTTGCTTCTGTTTTTTATTTTTCCAGATTATATCAGAAAACACAGAGGGAAACAATATTCTTGGAGTATATTAGGCAACGGGGCTAGATAATATATTTTTGAACAGTAGTGAAAACATAGCCCTGGTAAATATATATTGATTTGGTTGATTTATTCATTCTTTATGTACTAGAAACAGCTATCTATAAAATGTAATAACTGACTCGAACATAATATCTGGTTTGATGTTTTCTTTCAGTCACTGAAATTATTGAGAAATCCAATCCTGAAATAAAGTTTGACTTTTGGAAACCGAATGTTTTTTTTATCAAGATAATGTTCTTAGCTGAAAAAGCAGATGCTACTCAGTTTGAATTATACTATAAAATCTATATATTCACTATTCAAAAAACAGTAGATTTGTCACAAGATTGCTTCATGAATTAAGAATTCTAAATGCCAAGGGATATTCTTGGACTCTGGTGACAAAACTACAGGGGCATCAATTCGCTTTATACCTGAAGTTTACTTATGGTTTGGTCATGGAGGTATGGATAATCATTTGGAGAAAAAATAAGTCAATTTTTTGAACAAATTCTTCAGAGAAGATAAGAACTTGCTGGTATATCAAAGCCTAGAGTCAAGAAACCCATGGGAAAAAAATAATAATTGATCAATAAAATTATACCAGCAATAGTATGTTAGCAGTGGGGTGAGAAGCAAGATTTACCAAGGCTCTGACCCTAGGGATGGTGTCCAAGTTTAAAACTCTACCTGAAGATCTCCTAGGGAATAAGCTTTAGTGCTCTTTTCTGGCAGCTGTAATCACAAAGCCCTATATATAGTTAAGCATAGAAATTGTCTCTATAGATATTATTCTTGATAAAACAGATGTTCACTGGAACACACATCCATACTCATCAAGGTGGCTAAACGTGGTTTGATCCCCATTTGCACAATTAGTCCCAATCTTCTCCACATTTATGTGAGTTTCATCTTGGGTTTTTCTACACCTCTTGCTTTCTTTATTTTATTTTATTTTATTGTTATTCACAATCTTCTTGAGTTGAATGCCTAGTTAATTAATTTTCAACTTTTTCTTGTTTCCAAATATATGTTTTTAAATCTACATAATTTCCCCCCCATTTTAGCTACATTCTCACTTGAACTGTGTTCTCATTTCTAGTCCATGCTAAATATTTCATAACTTCCATTAAGCTTTCTCTTTTAACCCATCAAGTATTTAGAATTGTATTCCTCAGTTTCAAATTATATTTGGGGAAGAGAGAGGTTATTACTTTGGCTATTTTTAAAAATTAATTTTTGATTTATTACATTATGGTTAAAAACATGGTTAGTAAGATATTCTTTGGGATTTGTTGAGACTTCCTTTGTTGCCTACAATGTGGTTGATTTTTTTAAAGCTGTTCTTGTTTGCTTAAAAAGATATAAATTTTCTACATGTTGGGTACAGAGTTCTGCATGTTTTCACATATTAAAGAAAACATGGTAATTGTGTTATTCAAAATTTGTATAGTATTTAGTCTTCTTGGGCTCTCAATTCCTAAAATCTCCCTCTTAATAGCTACATTAATTTTTTCTTGCAGTTCTATTATATATTGACTTGTATATTTTTAAGATGTATTGTTCAATGAATACATAATTTTTGTTATATAGGCCATGTAATATCACCAAGTATTTCAGTATCATGCTGTTTTTAACTTCAAAAATGATTATTATTAAATATTAATGCCTACTTAGCTTGATCAGCATGTTTTAATGTGTAAGTTTTACCTAATCATTGATTATTTTTTGCCTAGCATTGTATTTTGAAATAATGTCAAACTCACAGAAAAGTTGCAAATAGAGTACAAATAACTCACATATATTTTTTTGCCCAGATCCCCCAATTGTTAATAGGTAACTGCTTGTACTTTATGTATGTATTATTTTTCATAACATTCTAAGAGTGAGTTGCAGACATGGTGCCCCTTCACCTCTACATACTTCAGTGTGAGTTTCCAAAAAAAGAGCAAGAGCAGTCTCTTACAGAACCAAGTGTAATTAACAAAATCAGGTTATTAACATTGGTTCAATACTATTATCTAAACTATAGTTTGTATTCTAATTTCACTAATTTATAGTGAAAAAATAAATAGCAAAAAAATATTTTAAGTATTTTTTCCTTATTCAGAATCATGCATTGCATTTAGTTGGTCTGTGTTTTTAATCAGGAGAAGTTTCTCGGTCTTTGTTTCTTTATGATTGTGATACTAAGCCGAGGTGGGCGGATTGCTCAAGGTCAGGAGTTCGAAACCAGCCTGAGCAAGACCCCGTCTCTACTAAAAATAGAAAGAAATTAATTGACCAACTAAAAATATATACAGAAAAAATTAGCCGGGCATAGTGGTGCATGCCTGTAGTACCAGCTACTCGGGAGGCTGAGACAGTAGGATCGCTTGAGCCCAGGAGATTGAGGTTGCTGTGAGCTAGGCTGATGCCATGGCACTCACTCTAGCCTGGGCAACAAAGTGAGACTCTGTCTCAAAAAAAAAAAAAAAGAGTACAGGTCAGTTTTGCCGAATGTGCCTCAATAAGGGTCTGTCTGATGTTTCCTCATGATTTTTCAGGTTATGCATTTTTGGCAAGAACACTACAGAAATTATGTTGTGTCCTTTTCAATGCATCACGTTGGGGATACATGATGTTGGTTTGTCCCATTACTGGGAATGTTAACCTTGATTGCATGCTTAAGATGGTATATGCCAGAATTCTCCACTGTAAAGTTACTATGTTTCCCTTTGCAGTTACTGAGTATTTTGTAGGAAGATACTTGAAGTGGGGGTATTCTTAATCCATTCCTTAGCAAATTTTTGTTTACTAGTTTTAGCATCCTTTGATGATTCTTAACTGAATCACTTCCTTATTTCTCTAGTGGCTGCCAAATGGTTATTTTCTAACTCCACCTTTCTGCCTACATTTATGAGTTGCCATTCTACTCTAAGGAAGAGCTTGCCCTTCTCCCCCTGTTCTAGGCACTATTGCCACATAACACAACATCCCAAACTTAGTAGCATAAAACTGTTACCAGCCTCCAAGTGGAGGTTTTTCCAAGTTCCCAGTGATCTTTCGGAAAAGAATTTCAGGAACGCAGCACCATGTAAATCAAGCAAGCAACAGCTTTTTTTTTTTTTTTTCATTGAAAGCGAAAGTACACTCTAAGGAAAAAAATGGTGGACAGGCTCCAAAGAGAGAAGCTGCACTGGGAGGAAGTGGTTTTAGATCTTTCATAGCTTTACTAACTGGGAAGAAATATTCAAGTCCAGTGAGTTGGCTTTTACTAAGAATTTGAGAATTAATTTCGAGATTGGGTTCTCTCCCATTTTCATAATTTATATGGTTGTCTCAGAACTGTCATAGTGAAATATAATGAAACATGGCTCCTTTATTGGATCTTTTCCAAATTTTAGAGGATGATTGTATGCCTACTTTGGGGACCACTTTGAAAATATTAGATAAAAATTAATATGCTCATATCCTGCAACTGATATTTTACTCAAAAAAACATACTTATACACAAAGAGACATGTATGAAAATATTCACCACATCACTCTTTGTCATAGGAAGAGTTCAAAACCACCTAGGTGTTTACCGATAATAAACAGAAATCAATATGTGGTATATGCAAATGAGAGGTTGATAATGTGGAATGTAAAAAAGGTAGGAAGCAGAATAAGTGATGAGGACAGATGAAACTTGAGACCAGGGATGATTTGTAAAAAGAAAGTAAATAAATAAAAAGAGACACATACACTGAGGTATGACAGCTTTCCACAAACTTAGAATTACAAGTAATTTAATTTTTTTCAGCTGAAGTTCAATATTTTAAAAAATTAAGTGTAACCACTGAAAGAATACAAACAAAAAATCATTTGCTGAGAAGCTGCTCGTGCCTGTCCCCAGGAGGGCAAGGTTAGCCATAAGTGATCAGGGGACATGGCTGGCATTTTCTCAACCCTATTCCTCTGCCGATTCACTTCATTACAGCATTTGCCATTTCTACTCATTTAGGACATGATAAGAAAGAGCCATTCTCAATTTCTGAACCATATACTTGAAATAAACTGGTGATCTGACAATGGCAACAATATAATACCACAGCCACGCACTTAGCAAAATAAGCCCAGGATAAACACCATTTAAAAGACAAATCAAATTTGTTTGGCCATCTCAATGTTATTGAAGCCTCTAATTTTAGGAAAAATATTTGAAACGTAAACCTCAGAATCACTAATGAAACATTTAATTTCCTACCAAAAATTTGCAGTTTTCAAATAGATGGAATTCTAGCCAATTTTATGAGTACAATAAAAAATTGGAAAAAGCATCGGCTTCCAATAGCCATAAAAAAGGGCTTATTTACAGTAAGCCTTCCTTTCTGATTTCTATCCCACACCTGCCGACACTTATCTTCCTGCACCCAGCAGGGCATGCATAAACAGAACAGGAAGCAGGAAACCTTGACTCAGTGGTTCTATCCTCTTTTTCTGTCTTATGTGTCCATACTCACTTCATTAATTCTGGGGAAGTTTTCCTGACCTGCTCCTGCCCAATTCTGATTTTTGGTTATTATTTTCATTCAGCTTAATTGAAATTCATTTCTAGCCTGTTCTTTTCCACAATTGCATAGAAAACTTAGACTCTGAACTTGGTCCACACTCATGGTCCTATATATCCCTAAAGTAGATGATTCTACTCATGAATACTTTGCAAAAGCTACTACATTTCAGCCACACTCAACTCCTAAACTTGATTTTATTCTTGATTGCCTATCATCCAGCCTTAACAGACTAGCCAACAATTTTATTTTTTCATTTTATATTGCGTATGTGTCCAAGTTACTTTTTTTATTATAAAACCTGGGGAGTTAGGATTTAAAGATGATGTATTTGACCCTGGTGTGCAAATTTTCCTCTACAAATGAGACAAGAAAGAAAGAAAAACAAGTAAGGAAAGAGAGGATTCAAGGACATACTTCTACTCAGAGTATATTCATTCCATTCAAACTGTAGTATAGTCATGTGCTGCATAATGATGTTTAAGTCAACAAGGGACTGCATATACAATGGCAACTCCATACAGCTATAGTGGAGCTGAAAAATTCTTATCATTTGGTGATATTTTAACCATCATAACGTAGTGAAACACATTATTCATCGTGATAATGCTGGTATAAACAAACCTGCACTGCCAACTGTATAAAGTATAGCACATACAATTATGTACAGTGCATAATACTTGATAATGATAATAAATGACTATTTTATTGGTTATATATTTACTTGTTACTTTAGAATATACTCCTTCGACTTATTAATAAAAGAAAAAAGTTAATAGTAAAGCAGCCTTAGGCGAGTCCTCCAGGAGGTATTCCAGAAGAAGGCATTGTTATTATAGGAGATGACAGCTCCATGCATGTTATTGCCCTGGAAGACCTTTCAGTGGTACAAGACATGGAGGTGGAAGACAGCGATATTGACGATCCTGACCCTGTGCAGGCCTACACTAATGTGTGTGTTTGTGTCTTACTTTTTAACAAAATGTTTAAAAAGTAAAAACAAAATAAATAGAAAAAAGCTTATATAATAAGGATATAAAGAAAATATTTTTGTAAAGCTGTGCAATGTTTTTGTGTTTTAAGCTAAGTATATTACAAAAGAGTCAAAAAGAATCAAAAAACTTAAAAGTTTATAAAGTAAAAAAGTTATAGTGAGCTAACATCGATTATACTGAAGAAAGGAAAAGAATTTATGAATTTAGTATAGCCTAAGTATACAGTATTTATAAAGTCCACAATACTGTACCATAATATCATAGGCCTTTACATTCACACACCACCCACTCACTGACCCACCTAGAGCAACTTCCAGTTTTGCAAGCTACACTCTACGATGTTCACACGATGATGAAATCACCCAACAATGCATTTCTCAGAATGCATTTCCACCATTAATAAGTGTATGACTGTATTGTGATTAAAACACATCATGAACGAAAAGTAATCAGACATTCTCCTCTGTCTGGGTCTTAAGAGGAAATAAGCCAGTGAAAAATAAAACCCATGCATGCTCACACACACACACACACACACACACACATACACCCCTACACGTCTCTTCTGATGTGACAACCTTAGAGGAGTGGGCGGTGAGAGGCTGGAGCTACAGAAGGTGGGGTAGGGAATATGGTTGGTTCTGCAGTCACTGTCGCAAGCACCCTGTCAAAGTTATGCCCTAGGACCAACCCTTCTCTCCCGTGATTAGAAAGATGAGCATCTACTTTTCTAGAGGAATCATTGGTATAATAACTGCTCTGTAACCTACATCCTTTGCAAGAAAAACTATGCTCAGACCTGTGAGAGTCTTCTATGTTGGGCCCAAAGGTGGTATAATGAAGAGATTTACGACATTGCTGCCATTCCTATTTTTACTTTTCAATGTTTCCAATAAATGTTATTCTTTTTTGTTTTGTAAGTGCATTGGGTTAAAGGAAACTTGGATAAATTGAACCATGAAAGTGAGCCAGGGATTAAAAAAAATAAGCTGTAAATTACTGAAGTTAACCCACAGAAGTCAATTACACAGCACAGGGGCAGACATAGCTTAATCAACTCAGAGCTCTCTTCATGCTTACTCCAGTTCTGGGGCCTTTGCTGCCTCTTGGGTGGTTCTTCCTGCAACCAAATAATATGCCAGGCCCACTCTGGGAAACACAAATTGATCCGCAGCTCCTAAGCAGTACCCAGTTAATCTTGAGACTGTTCTTAATTTAAAACTATGTAAAAGCCTACAACCTAACCTCCCCTCTTAGGGCATGTTTTCTTTCTTCTTTCTTCTTCTTTTATAATGGATTGTATTGGAAATGTGACGTTTTTCATGAAAATTTACTAAACATGTGTTCTATAGAGGGAGTGATCCCTAGCAATAGATGACTCCTCCCATGCCACCTGCACATCTGAGAGCAAGAGAACAGAATTCATAGCATTCATTCATTCATTCAACACCATTTAGCAACCTAACATGGGACTGGTTCTTTGCCTAGTTGCTGGGTGTACAGAGAAGAACAGCGACTCAGAGTGCTGTGGCTATTTGTTTTTCTCTGTTTGTAATCCATCTATTGGCAGGGGGAGCAACAATTTGTTTCCAATTATAGTTTAATATCCTGCTAGACCACAGTGCTCTATTCATAAGCCCAATTCAGAGAACTTTGCATGTGTGCTATTTGTGAGATGTATACATGTGTGAAGGAGACTCCAGTGGCTTTTTGAAAGAGCAAACGAAAGGACAAAAAGCATCCTGGAGCCATCCTGTTGGAGACAAGCGCCCTGGACACCAGTTAGCGCCCTCGTCTGGCAGACCCCACTCTGAAGCTCAGAGGCCAGGTCTCCCTCCCTTAAGGAGGTATGTGTGTTTATTGTCATAGGACCATGACAATAAATGCTCTGTGTTCATATTGTCTTGTGGCTTCAAAGAGATTTGGAAAGGCAGAGTTAGCAGGTTAAGCTTTCAGACTGCAGTTTGTAGAAACTGTTTTAAAGGAGCTGTACCTGAAAATAAAGGCAAACTTTTGGAAATGTTGTGAAAAGACGTTTTTCGTCTCACGAGCTAATTACCTCCTACTCACAGGAGCGGGGAAGAGCACTCTGAGCCAATATTTACTGAGCTAGATGCTCCCTTCTCATCACAGGAAACTCATGGTGCCTAATCTGAGTCTGTAAACTGCCAAAATAGAAATGGAAATAGATTTGTTCATGAGGAGTTTGATTTTATTTCTGATTTTTATGCAGAATTGAATGAAACTTCAGCCCCACGCATGCATGCATGCTGGAGCTGGCACTCACTTCTTCCAGGAGTCAGCACTCACGCTGGCTCCAAACCAGTCTGATCAACCAGTTGTTAGAGAAATGCACACCGAATGGTTCTAGGTACTAGGGGCTGTGCTAGAGCTTTGCTGTCCAATTTAGTACGCACCAGCCACATGTGGCCTCTGAGCATTTGAACTGTGGCTACTACCAATTGAGATATGCTGTATGTGTAAACACACATGCTGAATTTCAAGGACTTAGTCCAGATAAATAGAAGTAAATTATTGCTAATTATTAATAACTTTTATATTGATTACATGTTGAAATGATACTATTTTGGAAATATTGGATCAAATAAAATATAATATTAAAATATATTTCATCTGTTTCTTTTTACTTTTTTAATGTGGCCACTAAAAAGTTAAGATAACTTACATGGCTCAGATTATATTTATGTTGGGCAGTACTATCCTAGACTCTGGAAACTCAGCAGTGAAGAAGACACTTTAAGGAGCATCACATCATGTCCATGTGAAAGACAAGTCAATAGGCAATCAAAGTAGCATCTAGGGACACTCACAAAAGGAGCACCTACCCCATCTCGGCTCAGAAAATACTTCTCAGGTGTGGTAGCAGTATAATGCCTCACAACAATACCTACGTCCTAATCCCTGAAACCCTATGAATATGTTAACGTACATGAAAAAAGGAACTTTGGATATGTTATCAAGTCAAGGATCTTGAGATGGGAAGATTACCATGTATTATCCAGATGGGACAAGTGTAATCAATGCTTAAAAGTGTAAGAGGGAAGCAGAATAGAGTCAGAGGGAGATTTGACAATAGAAGAGGAATGATGCGGTGTGAGGAAAAATCAACCCCCTGTTGCTGCTGGCTTTGGAGTTAGAGGAAGAGGACCATGACCCAAGGATGTAGGTGGCATCTAAAAGCTGGAAAAGTTCAAATGCGGGTGAGGATGTGGAGAGGTAGGAACACTCTTACACTGCTGGTGGGACTGCAAATTAGTGCAACTTATGTGGAAAACAATTTGGAGATACCTCAAAGAGCTAAAAATAGAAATACCATTTGATCCAGCAATAGCACTATTAGGCATCTACCCAAAGGAACAAAAGTCATTCTATAAGAAAGATATCTGCACTCGAATGTTTATGGCAGCACAATTCACTATTGCAGGGATGTGGAAACAACCCAAGTGCCCATCAATCCATGAGTGGATTAATAAAATGTGGTATATGTATACAATGGAATACTACTCAGTTATAAAAAACACCTCTTGTATTTTCCTGAATAGAGCTTGAGCTCATTATCCAAAGTGAGGTATCACTAGAATGGAAGAATAGGCACCACATGTACATGCCATCAAATTGGCACTACCTGATCAACACTAAGGTGCTCACACAGTAGTAATATTCTTTGTGGGTTGGGGGGTTGGAGGTGAGTAAACTCACAAATAATAGATGTGGTGAACATTGTAGGGGGGAAGGGCATGCCTCAAATCATGGTTTGGGTATGGGAAAGTCCTAACATGTAACCAAAATGTTTGTACCCCCATAATATCCTGATATAAAAAATAAATAAATAAAAGCTGGAAAAGAAAATAAATTTATTAGAGACTCCAGAAAGAAATACAGTCCTGCCAACACCTTAACGTTAGCCTGTTGGGCTTTTAAAATACATAATTGTAATATAATAAATGTGTGTTGTTTTAATTCATTCAGTTTGGGGTAATTTGTTAAGGCAGCAATCTGGGAGCAATACATCAGACAAAATTATATGTAAGTTTAAAGCTGAACAATTAATAAGAGTAATATAGGTGAAGGGTTAGGGAGTGGAGAGAACAAGAGTCCTAGCATGGAAACACGTCAACTAAGTGGACGGTTTACATACATCTGCTACTGGATTGGGCAAAACCCCTCCCAGTTTCAATAGCTATTTGCAAGTTAGCCTGCAGTGTTTTGCAATGAATACCTGTTGCCTACTTTAGGGTTCAACTGTGTGTCAGACATCCCAGTGCTTTCCACCTCATTTCACACAGACACTGATTCCACACAGGTTTGTGGTGGCTGATGATCATTCTCATCATTTGTATTTGAGGCCTGTGAAGAGACCTCATCATCATTTTGTTGTAAAGGCTGACCATGGGTTTTTTGTTTTGCTATCAAGTTGCTCTTTCTCTATTTGTAGGCAGAGGGGCGATAATTAGGAAAGATTATGAAATATAAACTGCTGCCCCTGCCATCTTTGCAGAATTAGATAAGGAAGTTGAGGCATAAAAGTGAAGCAATTTGGATCACATTGTAAGTAAGTGGTAAAGTTCTGATAGAACTCAAACCTGTCCAACTCCAAAGACCATAATCTTTCTACTAAGGTCATGGGGAAAAAATCACCTAGTTCTGTCTTTCACATTTTGAGATGGATATTAAAAGCGTAGAAAATGATGATAAGTGAGCTGTCATGATCATTCATTTATTTTGCAAAGGCTTATTGAGGAACTTCTATGTGCTTAGCTCTCTATCAGGGGATGGGAATTTGACAATAACAAGGCAGACAAGCCCACATTTTACTGGAATATGAGAAATAGCCTAATGTAATTTATGTGCCTGATGCCCCAGCCTAGGCCCAGTAACTAGTGAGTAGTCATTAAATTATAGCTATTAGAATTATTATTATTGTTATTTTACATTACAAGTCCTAGTAACTATTCTGCTAAATGCACTTACCTAAGAGTCTACCAAATTACTCAAGTTCTTTGCCTTTGGCCCATTTATGTCTTAAGTAAAATATATAAACAAACAGAGAGCACTATATTACTGTAATGGTAGTAGGTAAATCACTTTTAATTCTAATATAAAAGGCAAAAGACAAAAGTATTAAAAATAACTACAACTTAAAACATATTTTAATGGATACACAATATATAAAGATGTAATTTGTGACAGCAATAACATAAAGTAGGGATGAGGAGTAAAAGCATAGAGCTTTTGTATACAATTGAAGTTATTATCAGCTCAAAATAGACTATTATAACTATAAGATATTTTATGTAAGCCCATGGTAGCCACAAAGAAAACACCTATAGAAATTACACACAAAATAAGAGAGAATGCAATCAAATCATATCAATAAAAAAAAAATCCATGAAGCACAAAGGAAGAGAGAAAGAGAGGAAAATAAGGGCAAAAGAATGATATGACAAACAGAAAACAACTAACAAAAGAGAAATACTAAATCCTTACCTATTAACTACCTTAAGTAAAAGCATTAAATATAAATTAATAAAAAGTATTAATAATTAATAAACTTCACTTTTAAAAATAGATAAAGCAATCTGACAGAAAATCAACAAACAGCAGACTTGAACTACACAATGGACCAAATCAACTTGATAAACATACACAGAACATTCTACCCAATAGCAGCAGAGTACACATTCTTTTCAAGCACGTATGGAACATTCTTCAGGGTAGATGATACGTTAAGTAATAAAACAAGTCTTAGCAAATTTAGGAAGACTGAAATCATACTTAGTATATTTTCTAATCACAAATGAAATTAAACTAGAAATCAATAACAGAAGGAAAACTAGAAAATTCACAAATATGTAGAAATTAAACAATATACTTTTTAAAAACCAATGGATCAAAGAAGAAATTAAAATGGAAATCAAAAAATATTTGGAGACAAATGAAAACAAAACCACAACATCCCAAACCTTATAAAATGCAGTAAAAACAGTACTAAGAGTGATGTTTATAGTGATAAATGCCAACATTAAAAAGATTTCAAATAAACAACCTAACTTTACACATTAAGGAACTAGAAAGCGAACAAACTAAGCCCAAAGTTTAGCAGAAGGGAGACAATATTAATAATGAAGATCAGAGCAAAAATAAACAAATAGAGAATGAAAAAAACAATAGAAAATATCAACAAAACTGAAGAGTTGTTTTTTTGAGAAGATAAAAAGATAAACTTTTAGCTGAAAAACAGAGAAGACAAATAAAATCAGAAATGAGAGAAGGAAACACTACAACTGATGCTAGGAATTAAAAGGATTAGAAGAAATTACTATGAACAATTATTTGCCATCAAACTGGATAACACAGAAGAAATGGATAAATTCTTAGAAACATATAACCTATCAAGACTGAATCATGAAGAAACAGAACGTCTGAATAGACCTTTTCACTTTGCTGATGGTTATCTTTGCTGTGCAAAAGTTTTCTGATTTGATATAGTCCCATTTGTCTATTTTTGCTTTTGTTGCCTGTGCTTTTGGTGTCATTTCCCTGATATCATTGCCCTGACTTAGTAAGAAGATTGAACCAGTAATCAAAAAAAAAAAAAGAAAAGAAAAGAAAAAAAGAATATTCAAGCAAAAAAAAAAAACAAAAAACTTCACAACAAAGAAATGGCCTGGACCTTCACTGGTGAATTCTACCAAACATTTAAAGAAGAATTAACACTAATCCTTCCCAAAGTCTTCCAAAAAATTGAAAAGGAACAAATACTTCCAAACTCATTTTATGAGGCCAGAATTACCCTGATACCATAGCCAAAGATACCACAAGAAAAAAACCCAAAACTACAGGCCAATATCCTTGATGAATATAGATGCGAAAGTCCTCAATGAAATACTAGCAAATCAAATTCAACTGCACATTAAATGGATTACTCCCCATGACCAATTAAGATTAACACTGGGATGCAAGGATATTTCAACATAAAAAAACAATTAATGTTATACACCACATTAGCAAAACAAAGGATAAAATCACATGACCATCTCAATAGATGCAGAAAAAACATTGACAAACTTCTACACAATTTCATAATAAAAACTTTCAATAAACTAAGAATAGAACATAATAAAAAGCCACATACGAAAAGCCCACACTGTTAGAAGCAGACTCTCTTAAGTAGTGATGTTTAATTCTATGCATCAACTTGGTGGATGTTTGGGGATGAGATTGACCATTTAAATCACTGAACTTTGAACAAGTAGATTGCCTTCCATGATGTAAGTGGGCATCATCAAATCAGTAAAAGGCCTGAATAGAACAAAAAGACCAACATTCCTGAGCAAGAGAGGATTCTCCAGCAGACTGCCTTCAGGCTTCATCTGCACCATCAACTTCCCTGGGTCTCCAGCCTGCCAGCCCACACTGCAGATTTGGGACTTGCCAGCCTCCTAATCATGTGAGCTAATTCCTTATAATAAAGAGAAAGAAAGAGAGAGAGAGAGAGAAAGAGAGAGAGAGCCCTCCCATTGCTTCTGTTTCTCTGTAGAACCCTAACTAATATAGTCTCCTAAGAAATTTTGTTACCCATGTTTATTTTGGAAAAGTCCAGAAATATAACACCTATGCTTCCCAGAGCTTTGCTTTGCTTCCAGAGCTTTAACGATATAAGAAGTATCTTTAAAGGCAGACATGGGTTCAAATTATGGTTCTGCCCTTAGCCTTGGGAGAGTCATTTAATCTCTCTCAGCCTCAACTTCCTCGACTAGAGAATGAGAATCAAAGTGATTATAAGGACTGGTCAGGGCTTGGAAAGTTCCTGGCACATAGTAAACACTCAATAAATTGTACTCAACATTAATAACTAGCGAAAACAATATTTTTTACCCCCAAGTGGTTACAATTGTCACTAACTTGCCTAGGCCTCACTTTAACTGGAAGAAAATTATACTTCTTGAATCTCAAAGAAAATTCTGGCTTTTTTTCACTAATCAATATTCACTCAAGGACTTTGGTCTATTTTTGTCATTTCTCTAAACGCTATAAACCTCAGGTAATCAACCTCATTGTTTAGCTGCATTTCCCTCTACAAAGTTATTCATAACAAGATCACAATTAGGTGTAATTATCTCCAGAGACTGAATTGTAATCACCACAGAATGGAATTAAATTTCCATATTATAAAGGGATTTAGGAAGTAAGGCATCTTGCCACCTTTGGCAAACTATTCATTTGTTTGCCTTTTTACATAAAATTATAACTTAGAAAACTGTTTTTTTCCACCAAATCCCAACAGACAGCTCATGGGTTTTCACCTCAAAACTGGTATTTCCCTGGATAGGATTCCTCACAAGGGAAGAATTTAGATTTATTGAGCAGATGGTAAATGCCACTGTGGTTGATGTGTCACATCTTTTATCTGATTTCATCCTGACTGTCCTCCATAAAATTGACAGTGGGAATCCATGTCAGTGATCTGAAAATTCAGGCTTAAAGAGGTGAGGTTAAATACTCAATGTCATCAGCATTCAAATCTGGTCTTATCTTACTCCAAAGTCCACCGTTATCACCAGCACACCATCCCCTTCATGTCAACAGCAACATATTCTTTCTTCCAGAAGTTGGTAGGTCCCTGAGACTAATGAGAATTCTATAACATGAGCAAAATAGTTGGTTCTTTCTTATTGTTGGATAAAGTTTTATAAGTATAACATTTGGTTATTTCCCACCCCTTAATATAATATATAACTAACATAGCATTATGAAATGTAATATAAAATACACCTGGGTCAGTGCCTTCTTCCCCAAATCAAGTCCTTCTGTGATCCTGATTGACTCTAATATTCACTTGTATAACCTATTCAGCACCTAATTCCTTAATCTCATCTTCACTGATTTTCCTAGAACCTCAGCTGCTTAGTCTCATAACCATGAGACTTTGTAATCATAAAAATTATTCTACCACTCAGTCATTAGCCAAGCATCCCATCATCTGTTCTCATTTCTTTTGCCTTATCAACTATTGCCACTTGGATCATTTTTTACCTCTATGTTACATTCAATCCATTGGTCCTTCTAATTTCCCCCAATTTGTTATCCCACTACTTTTTCTCTTCTCATCCAATTTAGAGTCAATCATGTATCATTTAATTTTGTCTGTTTTGTGCTCCTCTCTAACAAACAAAATTCTAACCTTTAATAAATTCGACTATCTATTTACCCAATGCCTATACCTAAGTAGCTAAACCCTACTAAGAAATGTCACACAATATGTCATATTGGCTTTACTAATAAATGTGATGACCATCTTCAAATTGACATGCAATACCTCCCAAAATCCCATCATGTTTCTCAGAATGTTTTCCTGTCCAACACAATTTCATATCTTCTTTATTATTCTCTGCTCTCCTTTCCTACCTCACTTTCCTGTCTGCACACTTAAGTGGGTTACATCTCTTATTTCACAGAGGAAATTAAAGCTATTAAACAGAATCTCCATCAGCTGCATGCCATAAATTCTCCACACCAATACTATCTTCTCTTTTCTCCCAGAATTACAACAGAAGACATGACCCATCTACTATCTATGGCCAACCTTCTGTGGGTGTTGAATTTTATCCTTCCAATTCTTCTCAGTAATTTCACATGAATGGTTACATCATCTTTCTCCTACATATTCAAACTTCCCCCGCACCTCAACTGGACCCTTTCCATCAGCTTTTAAACATGTTTAAGACTCTTTCTTCTTAAAAACAAGCAAACAATTTTTTTAGAACCCTCTCTTGAATGAAATTCTGTAGCCAGAGCTGAACCTCTCTTCTCTTTATTATAATCAAGCTGCTCAAAATAGTCCACACTTGCTGTCTCGATCCTCCCCTCCCTTTATACCTAACCCACTCTAAAGTGGCTTTTTTTTCTCTGTCATGCTAACAAATCAACTCTTGATGAGGTCAAAAATGATCAAAGTGGGAATAGTTGATAAAGCAAAAGAAAGGAGAACAGATGGTGGGATGCTCTTTGCAACATTCTTGATGACATCCTTCTTTTTGAAATTTCTCCTCCATAAGATTCTAGAATAAAGTATTTCCTAATTTTAATTCTACCTCCTTTATTGTTCCTTTTCCAGGTCCTTTGAAAGGTTATCCTTTTCTACAGAGCTATCATATGCTTTTGTTCCTTCAGGCTCAGTCCCAAGCATTCCCATTCTCTAACTCTGTACTCACTCCCTAGGAAATCTCATCCATATCCACAACATATTTTGCAATGTAATGACTTTTAAAGTTCCCAGACAAACCTCACCTCTGAGCTTCCAAACTACTTGACATTTCTTTTCAACTGCATACTTGACATTTCTTTTCAAATGTCTCAAAGGTGTTTCAAACTTAACATGTCTAAAACCAAATTTATAATTTTTTCCATGATAGTTTATAGGGGTTAAAATAAGAGACTCTGGAGCTTGAGTTTGAAATCCCAACTCTAGCACTTACTAGCTCTGTGTCCTTGGGCAATTTCTAAACTTCTTGGTGTGCCAATTTTCTCAGCTAAAAATGAGAACAATATTAATACCTACCTCAAAAAAATTTTGAAGATTAAACAAGTTAACATAGGTGAATCACTTAGCACAGTGCCTGGTACATGTTAATGTTATATAAATGTTTACTCTTTATACAGCTAATACGATTACTACTAGCACTCTCAAATGTGTTCATCCTACACTGCTTTCTATATTATCATGTGATACTACCATCCATTTAGTTACCTGTGCCAAAAGCTTAGGTTCCATAATTGATAAACTATCTCTCCTTCACTTTTCATGCCAAATTGTCTACTGGTAACTCAACATGATTTTTATCCTTTTATCTTCTCCCCTGAAGAATAAGAAGAGAAAACCTGGGTTCTATATTCCTCAGGATATCTGCCAGTAGATTATTGTTTAGATTGTGCCAATAAGAGATCTTACCATGAAATCTGGAAGGTGGAAGAAAATAAAAAGCTTTGTTATTTTTTCTTCAGCATAAGCAAGCATCCATTTTTACAGAGGTTTGCAAATATTTTCCTGTGAGCATCCCATCTAGCTATAAGAAATGGATGTGATCATGACAATTCTTTCCAATGGTTCCTGCAACTTGCCAACTCCTTGAAAGATAGAGATGAAACCTAAGATCTAACAATAGCTTTTCCTCACCTTTGTTTTTCCAGTCCAACCAATGGTTTTATAAACATCCAATCCCCTCTATTAAATTTCTTCCTGCTCACAATACTTTGGAGTAGTTTCATTTCTCCAACCAAACTCAGACTGATGATCCCCTTAAACCAAGTCTTGATTATTCTTCTTTTAAACATCTTAAATTCTACTACTTCTCTCATCTTCATTGCCCATACTTGAATCTAAGTTACTATTAGATTCTATTATGTAAATATTATTATATAAATATTATATAAACAACTAAAATAGTCTCCTCCAATGATCTCCTTGTACACATTTTTGCTTGCTCCCAGTCCTTATCCCAATTTCAAACTAAGCTCATTTTTTTTTTCAAAATGTAAAAATGATCATGCTGTGTCTTAAAATATTTCAATGGCTTCTTGCTGCTCTGAAACAAAAATTAAATCTTAATAGACCCTAAAATAACAGATCCACACCTACTTTTCCAATTTCATGTAACTCTACTCTCTCCCTATTCTCTGAACTCTGGTCACATTAACCTTTTTAGAAAGCCTTGATATCACCACGCACTCTCCCATCTCAGGGCCTTTGCACATACTATTCCCTTCACCTGAAATGGTCTTCTCATTACAATCTCCCATTTCACCTACTTAATTCTACTCATTCTTCAGATTCCAACTCTACATCATCTTAGATGTAACATCAAAATGAATTCTATGTGAATTAACAATTGGAATAAAAGATACAAAATGATAAATTTATTAAAAGAAAATTTAATGAATACATATGTAGATTTGAAGCAGAAAGGCCTTTTTGAGCAAAACCACAAAGATAGAACCATAATGAAAAAGATAGGTAGGTTTTATGGAACTTAAAAAAAACTTGTATATGACAAAAAGATTAGGATAAACAAAAGAAAGGAAAAACATGTGGTAACATATATGAAAGATATCAGGTTAAAAACACTAAGACATATTAAGATCTTACAAGTCACTGTGTAAAAATCTAAGCGCACAACAGAAAAAAATGGACAAGGTATATGGAGAATCATTCATGAAAGAAGGACTAAACATAGTCAAAAAACATGAAAAACTGTTCAACTTCACTAAGAAACAAATACAAATTAAATATCCATTATGTTTGTCATATTTTCTTATTAAATTTGTGATAATATTTTTAAAGACTGGCAGTACTATGAAAATAAGCACTCACAAAACAGTAGAAAAGACTAAAAATATACAAAAACTTTCTGGAAGGTAAATAGGCAAAATGTGTAAAAATTTATATTATATTCCTTTAACCTGGCAATTCCACTACCTGAATTACAACCTAAAGAAAGTATCATATATATTTCCTACATTCTTTGCCTCCTTCTTCTTCTATTGCCCTCTGCCGTCCCTTAAATGTCTCCAAAACTGCTCTCTCTGAGGTCACCAATGGTCTCTGTGATACTAAATTCACACTTCTCACCTCCAACATCATTTAACCTGCCTCAGCATTTAACAAAATTTTCCACTGTTTCCAAACAGAGCAATATTTTTTTCCTTGCTTTCTGTGACCCTACACCCTCTGGTTTTCCTTCTATCACTCAGGATACTTTTTCTTGGTATCAACTCATCTCCCCTGCACCATCCTCAATTGTAGGAATTTCCCAGACTCTCTGTCCTGGTCCTCATCCTGTTATCCTTGAATGATACCATTTTCTCCCATGCTTGTAATTACTGTCTATATGCCGATGACTCAAAAAGTGATTATCTCTGTTTCAGTTATCTCATTTGAGCTGCAAAGCTAAATGTTAAACTACCTACAAACATCTTTTTTTTTTGATACCTAGAAGTAACTGAAACTCAAAATATGCTAAACTGATAACATCTTCTTCCCTCCTCAAAGCCACTTCTCTACCAAGAAACAGAGTGAATGGCACTTACATTGTTTAAGCCAGAAATGAGAGTCTTATTTGATTCTTCCTTCTCTCTCATGTTCAACATCCAAACAATCATAGAATACTATCAATTTCATAAGTAAAATATAAACTTCAGAATGACCATGTTACTCATCTGCCTAATATCATCTTTAATATTTCCTTTACAAAATACAGCCTTCGCCTAGCTCTCAAGCATCATTTTGTGCCCGTCTCCTACTCACTGCATGCTAGGTTTCTTTGCAGTCATGAACATGTCATGCTCTCTCTAACTTCCGACCCTTACCCAGCTGTTCATTCAATTCCCCTAGACTAACTTCATCTAACATTTGCTCATCCTTCAAATGTTACTTTAAACAACTTGTCCTAGGACAGGCTGTACCTGGCCCCCCAGTACCAAGAAAAATCTATTTATTATACATTCCCATGGCACATTGAATTTCCCCTTCATCATGCTTTTAGTTACTTATTTAATGACTAATTTCATCCCTCTACTCTAAGCCTATTGTGACAGGAACAATGTCTCTCTTAATCATGTACATATCTCCATCATCTGGAATAAAGAAATATTTGCTGACCTGATTTGGAAGACCATTTGTAGAAATATATATAACAGGAGACTGATTATTATGTTGCTTATGATAAAAAACAACAAAAGCAGCCACAGTGCCTCCCAACAGGGGAAGAATAAATAAGTGATAGCATATCCACACTATTAACTAGTTAAACCCATATAAACTGACTTAGGAAGATGATGACAATAAATCATTAAGTGAAAAGGTAAGTTTCAAACTCATTATCCTGAGTAGCATCTCATTTTTATAAAAATTGTTTATGGATGTATGTTTGTGTAGATGTGGGGAAAAAATTTAAAAGAATATTCACCAGAATATTAACCAAGATTATTTAGAGGATTTACAGATATACTATATTCTAACTGTTCTAATAATGAACATGCACTACTTTTATAATCAGGGAAAACATGCTATTTTTTAATTAAAACTTTGAAAATAAAAAACTGTGGAGGGATGTTTTTGTACTTCTCTTTTTCCTTCTGAGAAGTCAGAGAGAGTGCTCCTAGTTGTTAGAAAGGTGCTTGACCGAACAGGCAAGGTTCCAAGAGGGCTCTCATTCAAGTTGTGGCTGTCAGGCAGGCAGATGGGATGTTGTCATTGTTCTTACAAAAGGCAGTGCTCTCACATGACAAGGCTATCAGCCTAGGCTCCTACCATCTGTTGCTCAATGAGCCATTCAGGACTGCCTTGCCGACTTTCGTAAAGACAGCTTTTAGTTTCCCAAATTCAACCCACCTGGGAACACTTCTGCTAAAAGAACATCATTTAATAGAAAAAATTTAGACATTTCTAGTTCCTCTGAAACAAGAATTCTCAAATCAGGATTATGCCCCTAAACACAACAAAACTTTTATAAGCAGAAAGGACCAGGAATAAAATCTATTCTTTTGACTTTGAAATAATATAAACCAATGCACGTTCTCAAATAGTATGAATGAGTCATAAGCTCAAAGAATAATTTATCCCTTAGCTAACATGAGAAGGGAGAGCCTGTAACAAAAGATCTAATATTTCAGCCATTTCTTTTATAGGTATGGAATAATGAAAGGACAAACTCTGGGCTAAGATGGACCTGAATTTAAATTCTAACTCTTCCATGGACCAGTTTTACAAACTTGTGAAAGTATCTACTGTTCTCTCTGAGCCTCAGTTTCTTCATCTACAAAATGACTTAGGACATTAAACGTTTCAGAAGGCTTTTCTGAAAATTATAGAAAATGATAATGTAAAACTCCTAGTTCAGTGCCTGGCACATTGTAGGTGATCAGTTTGTTAGTCCCCTATCATTTCCTGTTCAGTCACTTTTTCTCATCCTAAAAGGACTTCTTGAGAAAATCTCCATGGCAACATTCAATCAGTATCTTGCTGGTCTGGGGATAAAATGCTCATTCCACAAATATTCAAGAACTTGCTATAGACCACACCCTAGAGATTCAATGGTGAACAAGAAAGAAAGAATCCCAGCCCTTGTGAAGTTTACATTTCCATGACGGGCCTGAATAAAGGCCCCCCAATGATACTTACATCCTAATCCCCAGAATTTATGAATGTTACCTTATATGGAAAAAGAGAAATGACAGCAGAGCAAAATATTGGAGGGACACAAAAAGGGCTCAGGAGCCAAAGAGTGTATATAAATGGCCTCCAGTAGCTAGAAAAAACAAGGCAATGGATGCTCTTCCAAAGCCTCCAGAAGGAACCAGCATAGCCAACACCTTGACTTCAGCCTAGTGAAATGGATTTCAGGCTTCCGGCCTTCAGAACTATAAGAGAACACAATTGTGTTGTTTCAAGCCACTAAGTTTTTAGCAGTTTGGCATAGCAGCCTTTGGAAAGTAACAAACTGGAAGCATTAAACTACTAATTATGTGATAGTTAATGCAATTGTGGTAAGTACTAAAAAGATTAGGTAAATTAAAATAGGAGTTTATAAAAGAAGAGACATAGTCTGGGAAGCAGGACATTTCATTTGGGGGACTGACTTTTGATCTTAGATTTTAAAACTGAAAAGATATTTACTACGCAAAGGGAGAGAGAGGAAGAGAGAAAGAATTCTAGGCATAGGAACAGTATGTACAGAGGACCTAGGCAGGAAGGAACAAGTTCAGGGAGACTGAAGCACCGTGAACAAAGTGTGAGAGGAACAAGGAAGAAGAGAGAAAGATAAAGTCAGTAAGGTAGGATGGAAATACATGGAAACGACAGACTAGCTTATTTCAGATTAACCCTCCCTCTTAGAACATGCAGGAAACCTGAAGAAAATTGATTTCTAACCTATTAAAATCATCTCAGAGCTACCACGGTACTTGGGAAATTAAGATTCCAGATGGAAGGAATTTCAGAGAGGTGAGCCAGATAGCTAGCAAGACTTTTTCTACCAAGGTATTTGCTGATTTAAAAGGGGTAGCTAAGACCAATAAAACTGAGTGCAAAGTGGCAGCTTGAGAAATTAAATAATTGAGCAGACACTAAGAAAATCTCATAGGTTGGTTGGAGCTGAGGGTCTGCCATGGAAGTGAAGTCCTGTGAAATATTCCACCCTTTCGGTTGAAACTTCCAAAAGACAGGAGTAAGGGAGAAGCAGAAATAGATCAACTCTTAAAAAGTCTGAAGCCCAACTTTGAACAGTTCAATCCCTAACTGAATTAAGTTTATCTTCCCTACCCCAACTGCCTGTCAAAAGAAAAATTAAATTCTCTCTGCAGGGAGACATTATATTTCATAGCTTCATATTATTTCTACAAATTTTATGTGCATCATTCCAGCAAGAATAAAAAGAAACAGGCATTAAAGTAAAATACTCAACTGAAAACAAGAAAAAAATATAGAAAGAGACCCACAAGTCCATCTATAAACCAGAGTTCTCTGCCATGGGATTTTAAATTACTGTGCTTAATATGTACATAGAAATAAAAGGTACAGGAAAGTCTAGAAATTCTATTTCAAACTGAAATTTATAGAAGAGGAGACATAATAATGGAAATTAAGAAGTCAATATCTATTGACTTCTACCTATTGGTTTAACAGGATATTCGACTCAGCAGCTAAAGAAGAAAATTAGTGAACTGAATGATAAAGAAGAAAATAGACTAAAAAAAGGTAAGACAAAAGCATAGAAAACACCAAGAAGTAGGTAAACATAATAAACACAATGATATAACTTTTTGAACAGTTCTAATAGAACATAATGAAAAGTTACGAACATAATAGAACATGATGAGAAGTTCTAATAAGTGTATATTTAGAGTTCAAAAAAGAGAAATGAAAAAACAGCGTGAAAGTAACAAATGGAGAGGTGATGACTGAATTTTTTTCCAAATCTGATTAAAGACGTCAAGTCAAAGATTCAGAAGCCATTATGAAGTCAAGCAGGATAATAAAAAAGAAAACCAAACCTGCACACATCATTGTAAAACTGGTGAAAATCAAAGGCAAACAAAACAAAACAACAAAACGTCTTCAAACAGCATGAGGAGAAAGACACACTACCTTTAAAGAAATTACAGCTAATTTCTCATTATAAAAAGTAGAAGGCAGAGGACAACAAAATTATGCCTTTAACATTTTGAAAGAGAGTAACTGTCAACTTGAATTCTATGGAAAAAAAATCAAGCAAACAAAAATTGTCACCAATAGACCTGTAAGAAATAGTAAGGGCATTCTTAAGGTAGAAGACAAATGATGACAGAAGAAAGCAAGGAGATGCAGGAAGAAATAGAAAACGTTGGAAAGAGGAAACATGAGTAAATATAAATGCATATTGACTTTATATGAATAGTAATAATGAGAGAACTTAAAAGCACAACAAAAATGGCAAAAGGTGAGAAAGGAGTCTTTGAATTGCCTGGAAAACAGTTAAAAAATACTAATTTATATTACCCTATAATATGTCAAAATGCATGTCATATTCTCTGGTGTAATCATGAAAAGAATCATAAAATAAAACATAGTAAACAAGCTAATGGGACAGAAGAAAATTTCTTAAAATTTAATCCAAAAAAACATAAATATAAGGCAGATGGGAGAAATAGAAAGTAAATAATAAGATATCATAACCAACCGCAGACTTGGCTCCTTGCCACTTATAAAAGCCAATAAAAAGGATGACATATGACAAAAAGAAAGTGACTTTATTCCAGAGCTAGCAGTGGGAAAATGGCCAAGTTTCATGCCTCAGAGTAACCATTCAAAGTTATGGGTGGAGAATAGGGGTTTCAAAGGGAGTCTTGGCATGAGGGGTATGCAGGAATGGCAAGGAGGTGCTGGTCAGCATGACTTGTCCTGATGACTATCTTGAGTTATTGCTCCACCTGGTGAATGGTCTGGTGCCAGCCCAAAGGCTGTTCATAGATTACATGTGGCCTTGAGGTAATCTCCTGGTGGGGTCTCGATTTTTTCAGGACTCAGTCTCTGGAACTTCTAAGCAGACACATAATTAGACAGGGAAAACTTATGCAAGGAGGTGCCTGGTGGAAAGGAGAGTAAATGTCAGTGTTTCCTCACTAATAATATATTGAGAAATGGGTAGGAAAGTTTCATAATCGGGTGCTGAAAAACAAGGCACTGGTTACAATATGTTTAAATCCAAATACTTCAGTAGTTACATTAAAGGTAATGGAGTAAATACTCCAATTTAAAGACAAAGGCTGTCAGACTTGGCAAAACTAACAAAATTCAAATATATTCTGCTGATAGAAAAACACTTTAAATAAAATAATGTAGAGGAGCTATGATGACACCACTGCACTCTAGCCCAGGCATCATAGAGGGACCTAGTCTCAGAAAATAAAAAGTTCTGATAGGGGAGGGAGACAGGATGGCTGACTAGAGACATCAGTCACCAGGTCATCCCAAATAGAGGAAGAAGTTTCAGGTAAGAAAGCAGAGCCCAGGTGGAACAGTGAGGGACAGGAGCCAGAACCTACCCTTACCAGAGATCCCATGGGAAGAAGTGGTAGAGCAGAAAAAGGAGCAAGATTTTGGCAGAGGCCAATCCCCAGTGGATTCAGAGCCTAGAAGAAAGGGTAGGTGGGAGTGTTTACTTTTTCTCCCCACACACATGTGGTGGTTTGCCAGTTTCCAATCTGTTAGAGAGTCCTTCTGCCCTGACAAATCCAGGAGCTGCTGCCATTGATGAACTGAAAGCTTCTTGGGAACAGAGTACTAGGCTCAGGGCTGTATAGGGTCATTTTCCCTCACCACAGACCTGAGCTGAGACAGCAGGTGCCATATTGCCTGTGCACACTCTAGGTACCTCTAACCAGCTGAGGAGGTTAGAGCCCCACTGTTACCCTGTCACTGGCTTTCAAACAAACATTCCCCAGCATCCACTTGGACTGTAATAACCACAAAATAATGGGAGACACAGGAGAGTAGCACTGTTCCTGCAGTTCTGACCCACGGAACAGGCTGCCCCAAAGGTTCTGGGAAGTGTCATGAATGTTTTTACAACAGAGGAAGGCAGAACGCACACTCTCCTGCACCAGAGAGCCCCTGGCTTGTGATCTGAAATTATCTGTGCCGCTCCCAGTGGAGACACTCCCCACCATTTGGGGCCATTTCTTCCTCCTCCCCTCTCCTGTCCACTGCCACATAGGCAGCTACGGTTGAAAGACTGTTTGCTCTCAGGACTGGTGAGTGTTCCATGGAGAGATGATTAATCCAGGCCACCTGGGACCAGCTATCCCACCTCTAACAGAGCACCTATCATTCCCAGGCTGGCTGATTCCCCTTTGGACTGGCAAGTGTTCCACAGGGAACCTTTAGACCAGGTCGCCTGGGAGCTGCTGTCCCACCTCTGACAGAGCACCTATCACAACCATGCTGGCTGATTCCACTCAGGAATGGGAGGACTCTACAAGGGACAATTAAGCCAGGGCACATGGAAGCAGCTTCCCTGCCTCAACAGGGTGCCCATCACACTCAGGATTCCACGGAGCTTGGAGCTCACTCCCTTCCCACTAAAAAGAAGCAGTGAACACTTTTGTGTGTCCCAAAGACAGAAGCTTCTGCCTCCTCTGAGGGAGAGAGGGGCTAACAGTCCTCTCCCCAAGCTTCAAGCTGCCTGTCACTTTTGTGAGGTGCCTTCCTGGAGGCAAATCCATGACACAACCGCACTTCCCCTACCGGACCATTTCACCATAGCCCACACTCAGTCTTATAGCCCTACACACAGCAAGCTGAGCTGCCTCCACCACCTCTGCTGCATCTGGGCCATGGTAGGAGCTGGGAATCTGGGTGTTTTTGTGCCACCAAAGGACAGAGATCACTGTCATTGATGAGAGAAGGAGTTGTGAGCAGTTGTGTGTCCCATAGCTGCCCACCTCTGCCAATCTCACCAAGGGAGGCCCATCCTTCATGTCACAGGTTCAGAGTACATCTGCCCTTCCTTGCTGAGCATTTATCTGGATGGAGAGAATCCTACCCCTCACTATTATAGCCAGCACCTGAACCTAGGGAGTCTGAATGGCAAGTTTGCTAACTCAGTCTCAGTCTGGTCCCCCCAACACCCAAGACTCAAGAACACCATCCAAGGGCCTGGGAACTGAGAATTACCTAACTTAGTCCACCATCACTGGACTTAAACACTCTTCCAGGAGTCTGAGGCCCAATGAATGCAAACTGCCAGCAACACCACAGTGGGTACCTACCTGCACAAGCTGAAAAGCAGCATACCTCTCCGTCTCTACACTTAGCAGCAGAGTTCCTGGCAGAGGAGAACAGATAAACTGCAAAGATGTCTGTTTTAAACTGAGGGAAGAAGTTCCAGATGAGGAGAAACTGGCATAAGAACACTAGCAATATGAAGAGCAAGCTGTTTCAACATGGCCAAAGGATCACACTAATTCTACAGCAAAATGGATTCCAACCAAAAAGAAATTTTTGAAATATCAGATATGGTATTCAAAATACAGATTTCAAATAAGCTCAATGGGATCAATGAAAAAGTTGAAAACCAACACAAAGAAACAAAAAATAAATAAATAAATCAGGAAATGAATGAAAAATTCACTAAAGAGATAAATAGTTTAGAAAGAAAGACTAACAGAACTTCTAGAAATGAAAGAATCATTTAGGGAAGTAGAAAACATAGTATAAAGTATTAACAACAGACAAGACCAAGCAGAAGAAAAGATTTCAGAGCTTGAAGACAAGGCTTTTGAATGAACCTAGACAGTCAAAAATGAAGAAAAAGAATAAAGAAGAATGACCAAAGTCTTCAAGAATTGTGGGACTATGTAAGACTACCAAATATAATAATTATAGGTATCCCTGAGAGAGAAGCAAAAGCAAAAATCATGAAAAATCTACTTGAGGCAATAATGGAGGACAACTTCCCTGGTCTTGCTGGAGATTTAGACATCCAGATATGAGAAGGTCATTGAACTCCTGGAATATTCATGCAAACAGGATATCTCCAAGGCACATAGGCATCAGACTGAACAGAGTGAAGGAAAAAAATCCTAGAAGCTACAAGCTATGAGATGAAAGCTTCAGGTAACTTACAAAGGAAAACCCATCAGAGTAATAGCAAACTTCTCAGAGGAAACCTTATAAGCCAGAAGGGGATGGATACCTATGTTTAGTCTTCTTAAATAGAATAACTGTCAGCCAGGAATTTTGTATCATGCAAAACTAAGTTTCATAAATGAAGGAGAAATCATCTTTCCCAGGCAAGCAAATATTAAGGGAATTTGTCACCACTAGACCTGCCCTGCAAGAAATTCTTAAAAGTGCTCTATACATTGAACAAAACAATCTATACCCACCAATGTAAAAACAACTGCAAGTAAAAATTCACAGCTCTTATAAGACAGTAACATAAGGGAGAAAACAAAGAAACTATGTAGCAATCAACATCTTGACTAGTACAGTGTCTCACATATCAATATTAACATTGAATTTAAATGGTCTAAATGTCCCTCATAAAAGACATAGATTGGCAGATTGGATAAAAGAAATTACAATGCAAATATATGCTATCTCCAAGAAACCCATTTAACTAGTAAAGGTTCTTATAGACCCAAGGTAAAGGGGTGGAAAAAATATTCCAAGCACATGGAAACCAAAAGTGAGCAGGAATAGGTATTCTTATATCACATAAAATAGACTTTAAATCAACAACAGTAGAAAAATACAAGGATGGTCTTTATATAATGATAAAGGGATCAATTCGACAAGAAGATATTATAAATCTAAATATATATGCACCTAACATAGAAACTCTCAGGTACATAAAACAAATACTAGTAAGCTTAAGGAAAGAAACAAACAGCAAACTCATAATGGCTGAGGATTTCAACACTCCACTGACAGAACTAGACAGATCACCAAGGCAGGAAATCAACAAAGAAATCCTGGACTGAAACAGGACTCTAGACCAAATGGATCTAACAGACATTTACAGAATGTCTACCCAAAAGCTGCAGAATATATTCTTATCAGCACATGGAACGTTTTCTAGTATAGATCATATGTTAAGCCACAAAACAAGTCTTAATAAATTTTAAAAAATCAAAATCATACCAAGTACCTTCTCAGGCTGCAGTGAAATAAAACCAAAAATGAATTCCAAGAGGAACTCTCAAAACTATGCAAACACATGGTGATATGGTTTGGATGTATAGCCCCTCCAAATCTTATGTTGAAATTTGATCCCCAGTGTTGGAGGTCAGATCTGGTGGAAAATGTTTGGGTCATGAGGGCAGATCCCTGATGAATGGTTTGGTGCCCTCCCCATGATATAAGTGAGTTCTTGCTTTATTAGTTCTCATGATAGCAGATTGTTTACAAGAGGCTGGCACTGACTCCTCCCTCTCTTGCTCCTTCTCTTGCCATTTGACAAGCCCTGCTCCCCCAAAGCCCTCACCAGAAGCTGATGCTGGCATGATGCTTCTTGTACAGTCTGCAGAACTCTAAACCAAATAAAATTCTTTTCTTCAGAAATTACCCAGCCTCTATAATTACTTACAAGCAGCACAAAACAGATTAATACACATGGAAATTAAACAACCTGCTGCTAAATGATCCTTGGGTCAATGAAAAAACCAATATGGAAATAAAAAATTTTTTGAATTGAAAAACAAAAGCAACACAAGCTACCAAAGTCTCTGGGATACACGAAAAGCAGTGCTAAGAGGAAAGTTCATAGCATTAAAAGCCCTATATCAAACACACAGACCCTAATGTCACACCTCAAGAAACTAGAAAAGAACAAATCAAAGTCAAACTAGCAAAAGAAAGGAAACAACAAAGAGCAGAGTAGAACTTATTAAACTTGACACCAAAAAGAAAAAATACAAAGAATCAACAAAATGAAAAGCTGGTTCTTTGAAAAGATAAACAAAATAGACCACTAGCTAGATTAACCAGGAATATAAGAGAAAGGATTCAAATAAGCTCAATCAGAAATGATATAGGAGACATTGCAACTGATACTACAGAAATAGAAAATATCATCCAAGACTACTATGAAAACCTCACACACACATACTAGAAAATCCAGAGGAAATGCATAAATTTTTAAAAACACATAACCTCCCAAACTTGAATCAGAAAGAAACAGATATCCTGAACAGACCAATAACGAGTAGCAAGATTGAAACAGTAGTAAAAAAAAATCTCCCGACAATAACAACAACAAAAAGCCTAGGACCAGATGGAGTTACAGCCAAATTCTACCAGACCTACAAAGAACTGGAACCTATGCTACTGAAACTGTTACCTAACATCAAGAAGGAGGATTCTCCCTAATTTATTTTATGAAGTCAATATCACCTTGAAACCAAAACTAGGAAAGGACACAATAAGAAAAAAACATACTTACCAATATGCCTCATGAACATAGATGAAAAAATCCTCAACAAAATACTAGCAAACTGAATTCAATAGCACATCACAAAGATCACCATGATCAAGTGGGTTTCATCTCACAGATGCAAGGATGGTTCACTATACACAAATCAATAAACAGAATTTAAAACAAAAAACATATGATCATCTCAATAGATGCAGAAAAAAACATTTAATAAAATCCAATACCCCTTCATGATACAAACTCTTAACATACTAGGCATATAAGGAATATACTTGACAATCATATAAGTCATATTTTGTAAACCCACACCAAATATCATGCTGAATGGGGAAAAGTTGAAAGCATTCCTGCTAAGAATTGGAAAAAAACAAGGATGCCTATTATCACCACTTCTTTTCAACATAGCACTGGAAATTCTAGCCAGAGCAATCAGGCAAGAGAAAAAAATGAAAGTCATTCAAATTGGAAAAGAGGATGTCAAATTATCCCTGTTTGCCAATGATATGATCTTATATCTAGAAAATCCTAAAGATTCCTCTAAAAGGCTCCTAGAATTGATAAATTAATTCATTAAATCTCAGTGTACACAATTAATGTACACAAATTAGTAGCATTTCTATTAACTAATAACAGTCAAGCTGAGAGTCAAATCAAGAATTCAATATCATTTACAGTAGCTTCAAAGAAAATAATAGGAATATACTTAACAAAGGAGTTGAAAGATCTCTACAAGGAGAACTACAAAACACTGATGAAAGAAATTATAGATAACACAAACAAATAGAAAAACATCCCATGCTCATGGATTGGAAAAATCAATATTGTTAAAATGTCCATACTGCCCAAAGTGATTTACAGATTCAATGCAATTTACTTCAAAATACCAATGTCATTTTTACAGAACTAGAAGAAAAAATCCTAAATTTCATATGGAACCAAAAAGGAGCCTCAATGGCCAAAGCAATCCCAAGCAAAAAGAACAAATCTGGAGGTAGCTCATTACTGGACTTCAAATTATACTACAAGGCTATAGTAACCAAAACAGCACAGTATTGACATAAAGGTAGACACAGGGTTCAATGGAACAGAATAGGTAACCCAGAAATAAAACCATACAGCTAAAAACAACTGATTTTTGACAAAGAAGACAAAAACATATACTGGAAGAAGGATGCCCTATTCAACAAATGGTGCTGGGAAAATTGGATAGCCACATGCAGAAGAATGAAACTAGATCTCAGTCACTCACCATATGCAAAAATTAAATCAAGATGGACAAAAGACTTAAATGTAAGACCTGAAACCATAAAAGCTCTAGAGGAAAATGTAGGAAAAATTCTTCTGGAATTGGCCTAATCAAAGAATTTATGACTAAGACCCCAAAACCAAATACAACAACAACAAAAATAAACAAATGGAACTTATTAAACTGAAACGTTTCTGCACAGCAAGGAAATAATCAACAGCGTGAATAGACTACCTACAGAATGGGAGAAAATATTCACAAACTATTCATCTGACAAAAGACTAATATCCAGAATCTACAAGAACTCAAACAAATCATCAGGAAATAAATAAATAAATAAACCCATTAAAAAGTGGGCAAAAGTATGAAGAGATTTTTTTTCAAAAGAAGATACATAAATGGCAAAAAAAAAAACCATTAAAAATGCTCAACATCACTAATCGTCAGGGAAATACAAATTAAAACCACAGTGAGGTACCACTTTACCCCTATCAGAATTGCCATTAATAATAAGTCTAAACTCAATAGATGTTGGTGCAGATGCAGTGAAAGGTAATCCTTATACACTGTTGGTGAGAATGCAAATTAGTATAACCTCTATGGAAAACAATATGGAGATTTCTCAAAGAACTAAAAGTAGACCTACCATTCAATCCAGCAATCCCACTACTGTTTACCCAAAAGAAAAGAAGTCATTATATCAAAAAGATACCTGCACCCAAATGTTTATTGCAGCACAATTCAAAATTGCAAAGTTATGGAATCAACCTAAGTGCCCATCAACTGACAAGTAGACAAAGAAAATATGGCATGTGTGTGTATATATACATATACATGCACACATACACATACATATATACATACATACCATGGAGCACTACTCAGTCATAAAAAGGAATGAAATAATGTCTTTTGCAGCAACTCTGATGGAAATAGATACCATTTAACAAGTGAAGTACCTCAGGAATGGAAAAACAAATACCACATGTTTTCAGTTATAAGTTGGAGTTAAACAATGGATATATATCTTCATAAAGTTGTGTAATAAACATTGGAAACTAAGAAGGGAGAGGGTAGAAGGAGGGTGAAAGGTAAAAAACTACATATAAGGTACAATGTACACTATTCTGGTGATAGATGCACTAAAAGTCCTGACTTCAGCATGATGCAATCCAACCATGTTAAAAAAAAACAAAAACAAAAAAAAAACAACAACTTGTATCCCTTACATCTATTGAAATTTTTTAAAATAAATAAAATGATGTAGAAAGTTTGAAAGGTAAAAAATGGAAAAATATATCATGAAAACACTGAACAAAATAAAGCTGGTATACTAGCATCATAGAAACTATTCTTTAAAGTAGGAAACATTACTTGAGGTAGAAACATTTAGTACTGATACAGTGGTGAAGCCAACTAAAAGGTTTAACAATTGAAATATGTATGCACCTGATAATGGAGCCTCAAAATACCTAAAGTAAAAGCAGTAAAAATCAAAGAATAAATGGAAAAATCTACAATTGTAGTGGAAGATGTTAACACACTTCTCTGAGTAATTCGAAGACAAGCAGACAAAAAAGGAAAAAAGCATAAAAGAGCCTCAAAAATATGATAAACTAATCTAGTAAATATATGTCTCTATACCCAAAAACACATTTTTTTCAACTGCGTATGAATAATTACTAAAAGTGACCATGTGCTTGTCCATAAAGCAACTCTCTACAAATTCCAAAGCATTTAATTTATGCAAATCACATCTTCTAGTACCAGCAATATTAAACAGAATATCAATAATAAAATGTAACTCTAAAATTTCCAAATACTTGGAAATAAGAACTAGCAAAGAGGGGAGAGGGAAAGCGAACAAGATAAACTCGAAGGCACCTTTTAACACTTGGTTCTATTAGTTATGCAGAACCTGATTGCTCATTGGGGCTTTCTAAGGACATATCTTCTGTGTCCCAATATATTACATAGTAACATGTGGTATCATTTGTCCAAGATATTCTGATAACAAGCACCTAATCCAGTTAGGAGAAAAATAGGATGAAGAAAGATTTTTAAAAGGCAGCTAGAATCACTTACATCACACACTAAACCACTCATTGTGCTAGGAATGAGCACGGGCCACTGCAGTAGTGTTCTGTGCACAGCACATCATAGACATTTAAGAAATACTAATTGACTTCCAACTAGAGGTGGTGCTAGCACTCATCTTTTCTCTCTGGACCCACAGGGTACTTCCTTTCTACCTTTGATGTCCTATATTGGAGAATAAAGCTCTGTTCAGCTTTCTAATAGCTGCAAGAAAGGATTCCTTTATTACTGTACCTCCGTAATGGCATTTGGAGTTATCTTTTTCCTTTTCTACATTGTAAATTCTCTTCTATGTTATAAGTTCTTTAAAGTAAGGAAATATCTTTTTCACCTCTTTGTACCTCACATTATCTTTAATACTAAACTTTACCAAAGAAAGATGCAATAAATGTTCACTGGGTTAATGCAAATACTGATATCATATGTCATCCTTTTCTTCAGCTTTAATGAGGTATAAGTGACAAGTAAAATTGTATATATTTATATTGCACAATGTAAAGATTTGATACACTATATATTGCAAAATGATTACTGCAATTAAGTTAACATATTTGTCACCTCACATAACCACCTTTTTATTTATTAATTTTTGTGAGAATGCTTCAAATCTACTTTTGGCAAATTTCAAGTGAATAATACAATATTATTAACTATACTCACCATGCCATAAATTAGACCCTTAGAATTTATTCATCTTATAAATGAAAGTTTGTATACTTTGATCAACATTTCCTCATTTTTCCCACCCCCAACTCCTGGTAACCACTATTCTACTCTCTGTTTCTATGAGTTCCATTTTCTTTTAAGATTTCACATATAAGTGATACCATATGCCATTTGTATTTCTCTGTCTGGCTTATTTCACCTAAACTTAATGCCTTCCAGTTTAATCCATGTTGTCCCAAATGGTAGAATTTCCTTTGTTTTTATGGCCCAATAATATTGCTCTATAATATACCACATTTTCTTTATCCATTCATTCATCATCAGAGACAATTGTACTGGCCATTGTGAAAAATGCTACAATGAACATGAGAGTATAGATATCTCCTCCAAATACTAATTTCGTTTCCTTCAGGTATATACCCAAAAGTCAGATTGCTGGATCTAATGATAGTTCTCAATTTAATTTTTTGAGAAACTTCCATACTGTTTTCCATAAGAGTTGTACCAATTTACATTATCACCAACAGTGTACAAGGATTCCTTTTATCCATATCCCTACCAACATTTGTTATCTCTTGTCTTTCTGTTAATGACAATCCTAACAGATGTGAGGCAGTATCTCATTATGGTTTTGGTTTGCATTTTCCTGATAATTAGTGATGTCGAAGACATTTCCATCGACCTGTTGGCCATTTGTATATTTTCTCTGGAAAAATGTCTATTCAGATCCTGTGCTCTTTATTTAATTGGATTATTTGGCATTATCATCATTATTATTATTTGCTATTTAGTTGTATGAGTTCCTTATAAATTTTAGATAGAAAAGAATTACAGATGCTGATATTTGATGATCCCCAACAAAACAGCAAGTCCTTGCTTGATAACTATAATAAAGCCAACTACCCACCAAGCCCATGCATGCACATGTGTGTGCACACACACACACACACTACTTCTACAGCTTTGTAAAACATCAGTCTTAATTATGAAAAGAAAGCTAAGAATCAGAAGACATTTAAGAAACTCCTGTGCATGAAAGACAGACATTAAAATAAACATTAAAAGGTTGATAAAGAGACAAAACATAAAACAGAAGAAAACATACCACAATACACAATTAAGATGGAAAAGAGAAGATTTTTTTCTTCATAAAACAAGAAGAAGAACAATCAGATTTGAAACATTTCATAACTCTGAGATAAAGAGCAGACTCAAAGATCTTTCAGAAAAGGGGAAATAGTTGCATGAAAGGATCAGTAATCAGAATTTCACCAGATTTCTCAATTACAATGTAAGAAGCTAGCATGTAGAATGGCAATCTATTAACATAATATAATGGAGCAGTGTTTTCAAGGTTTCTGGGGAAGATGCACACTAGATTTTTATTAATATATGCAGCCAAACTATTAATACTAATTGAGGATGAATGTAGGAAACAAAATATTTTTAGATATGTAAGTTCTCAAATAATTTACTTCCCCAGAACTCTTTCTCAGGAAATTAATCCAAGATATGTGACACCAAAATGAAGGTACAATCCAAGAATAATACAGGAAATCCAGAAACAGAAACTCTACCCAGCAGGGTAGTGAACAGAATGTCCAGGCCAATGGAGACAAAATATGTATAATAAAGATGAACACTATGCATCAGCCTAGATTCAAACAGAGGGACAGAGAACTCCAGGAGACAAAGGTGACCTTGAATTAGTTGGGTGTGTTTTAGCATATGTGGAGGAGATATACACTCTCAGTACAAAGTTTGGTATGAATTATTGATAGGTACACTAGAAACTCTGCAAAATAAGGGAGAATTGTTTACTTCAGTCAATACAAAGTTTAATCATCTCAGAAAGTACATGACTTGGCTCTGCATAATAAGGTAAACAGTGAATAATGATTTAACCAAAATGATGATATGTGTATGGTGAGAGATAGAGAATAAGGTGGCAAAAGTTCTCCTTTTTTAAAGTAGTTTTTCAATAGATACTAAAATTGAAATATCAATAAATATCTGTAGATATTTGATACTGATATCAATGGATATCAATAGAAACATGTTATTTATAAATTGGGAGATAAATTGCAGAAGACACATCTCCAAGAAACCTCATAGCAGTAGCTTCTGAGAAATCACACCCTGGGAATTAAGGAAAGTGTGGAGGATAAGGGACTATTGGTTTCAAGATGTCTTATAGAACTTTTTGTCTCTCAACTATGTATATGCATTGATTTTTTAAAACAAAAACAAAAATTTAATTTTTAAAAGTAAAAAATATATATACATTATTCTTCAGCAGTTTTAGAATCACATGTGTATCTCATCTGAATGCGATTCCACACTTTGGCCCCTTGGAGTCCCAACTTCATCTAGTTTATGAGCATGTTCCATATTCCAGGTGCTAAGCTAGATGCTTTCTTGACTTTCACTCACTAGAGCTTCACAACAACCATATTAGAAAGTTCATTGCACTTCCCTTTTCACATAAGGAAATAAAGACTCTGAAACAGAATTTTAAAAAACAAAACAAAAATGTCCCAGCATTCCTGGGAACTATGGTTGATCCTGGGACACAGTTCTGGCCAAGGAGATGTAAGTGAAAATCTGCAGGCAGCTTATCTTCTTTCTGCCAGGAACATGGGCATGCTGGAGCCTTCTTGGAGCAAGGAGCATACAAGCCACACACAGACAATGAAGGCTACAAAAAGCCTGACTCACTGATCTTCTCAGTGAGCCACAAAGCCACCCAAGAAAATCCACCTCCCGACTCTTTGTAGAGTGAGGAAAATAAAAATGTTTAAAAATATTCAGCTACTTTAATAAGATTTACTATTGCATATACTTGAACACAACCCAGCTGATACAGGCTCCAATGCCTCTTCTCTTTCCTAGATCCTGCTGCTTTACAGATGCCCAATTAAGGTTGTCAGAGAAGCAGAGGATAGCTCTCAAAACACATTCCCCCTTTTCAGTGTTCTCTCGCATTTCTCTGTGAAGGCGCATGGAGGTGGGAGTGTCTAAAGAAAGTGTTGATGGATTGCAATGTCACAGAAGCAGCCAACTTCCTGAGATATGAGTCATAATTCCTCTGGCTTGGTGAGCTAATCAATAGAACCTTTCGTTTTGAAGTCTGTTGATGGAATCAAATAAGATGGTGGAATTCCCTGGGGACAGCAGGAGCCCAGAACAAGGCAGGAATTGCTTATTTGACAATTTTTTGTATTTTTTAAGTTAACTTATTTTAGTGTAAGTAATAAACATAGTAACAATATCCTACAGACTGAATGTTTGTCTTACCCAAAAGTTTATAGATTGAAATCTAATCCCTAATGTGATAGTATTTGGGAGTGGGGACTTTGTGACGTCATGTGGGTGAAGTCTTTAAAAATGGGAGTAGTGTCCTTATTAAAGGGATTCCAGAGAACTCCCTTGACCCTTCCATGATGTGAGGATATGGGGAAAGGACAACGGTCTATTATCAGAAAGCAGACCATCACCAGACACCAAATCGGCTGGTGCCTTGATTTTGGACTTCCCAGTCTCCAGAACTGTAATAAATAAATTTCTGTTGTTTATAAGCCACCCAGATAGATATAAGTCTATCATATTTTGCTATAGCAGCCCAAATAGACTAGGACACAATATTAAAGGCTAAGGAAAAAAGTCCCTCACATACTCCCTATTCTACCACAACTATTTTCATTTTTCAGTTTTGAGTTCAGAGTTCATATATCCATGCATTCTTACTTTTCACAACTATAATCATATACAAGTAATTCACTTTCTCTTTTATGTAATCAAAAGTTTTTCCATGCAAAGTCTCCATAATTTTCACTTTAATAAATACCTACTATGTGATGGACACTGATGTTGAAGCTACAGATCGAATAATATTCCATTAAGTAACTGTATCATGGTTTAATTGACCATTACACTAAGGATGAACATTTAGAACATTTCCAATTTTTTGTTTTATACGTAATGCTTATAAATGCTTTGTTTTATAGATCACTTTTAAAGTGATCTGTATAAGTACAGCTTTTTTGTTTCTGATAATTATTTTAGATTTTGAGGACCAAGATTATTGAATCAAAGGATATGGATATGGCTCTTAAGATACAGGACCATAAATACTTTTAATGGGGGACTCAGCCACCTTTGCCAGAGTTGCACTGTGCTTCCTTTTTCAGGTCAGTGTCTTCTGAATCAAAATCCTAAATGAGTGCCTTTGATTGGTGATCCCAAGTTACATGTCTATGGTCTAGTGGCAAAAAAAGATTTAGAAAGAAGTGTCTAACTTCTACCTTTGGATACCAAGATGTACGGTGGAAATTTTCCAGACATAGAATTTTTTTAAAAATATTAGACAGCCAAAACTCATGCTATTTTTTCACATGAGTGAATAGTCTGGGCCATTTATCCTGGCTGACCCTATGGCTTCAGCTTGTACCATTTTACTGAAACTATTTTTTCTAAGGTCACACTTGACTATCCCCCAAACCTTCTGGCCATTCTTTATCCCTTGTCTTGCCAAATCTCCTTATTTTACTTTACTAATTCTTCCTCCTTGAAATTTTTTAATGGTTTGGTTTCCATGATATTCTACTCTACTGGTTCTTTTTCTTTTTTAAAGACAATTATTTTTTGGTCTCCTTTCTGGTCTTCCTCCACTGATCCCCAAATATTGATATTCCTCAACGTTTCACATCTCCTCCCAACTTTAGACTATTTTTTCAAGCAATATCAATCTCCCTCATGTATTTAACTATCACTTTGCACCAGTCAGGCCTTGGGTAGTAAAAAAAAGAAACTTTTTTATGTCTGCACAATATAAAAGGTTTAAATACAGTGAAGAACAAACTTTGGAAGGGCAAAGGGTGGTGAAGTTCAGGGAAGTCACCAACAATGTTCTCAGTGGCCATTTCAGCTGTCTTGATCTAAGGAAGCAGTTCTCAAGAGTTTTCCTGGAAGCTGCTTTGTACCTCACACTTGCCCCCAAATCTGCCTGCAATTTGCTTTGGAAAATAATGGCCTCTTATCTTTTATCTTCTAAATCTCTGGTGAGTCTCACCTCATATCTGTGCACTAAACTTTCTGGAGCAAGAGAAAATATCTGGTCACAGAATCCCCAGAAAAGTTGACATTCACTGTAATTGGACTCCTTTACCTAACATGTTTACCTCTAAACCAATCCCCAGCTCTGTATGTGAAGCATGTGACTTAGCCCATGCTAATCAGTACACTCAATCCTCCTAAATCCAATGTAATTGTCTTAGTCCATGGGGAAACTCTGCCCCTGCAGAGCCGCAGGTGGAGAATTAGGGAAGTGAGAAATTCTCAGGTGTCCACTATCCATCCCTACTTCCATTGCCTTTTTTTCTCCTGAAAAACCACAATAATCTCATCATAATGAGTAACATTTCCTCTAATCCATTTTTTCATTACAGCCAAAGTCATTTACGGAAGATGTAAATCTGATCATATCACTTCCTGGTTAAAACCATTAATGGTTCCCCTTCACCATGTTCTGTATAAAGTCTCTGTGATCTGGCTCCATCTACCTCAAGCTCATCTCTCTGTAATCCTTGCCTCTCGTTTTATGCTCCAGCCACATCCAATCATGATATGGCTGGCAGAGTGCCTTGCATGCACTGTTCGCTCCACCAATGGTTACTGAGTAAGCTAATGAATGAATAAATGAGATGAGATGGTTTGTTTTCATTCTGAAGTAAAACTAAGGTAGTCTTCTGGCTCCTTTGTATCTCACTTCCCTCCCAACCTATGTGGGGCTCACGGCACAGTGGGTATTCAAAGATGCTTGTTAACTAACAAAATTAGCACATTCATTTTACTACTCAACAAAGAGCTCCATTGAATTTTGATTCCTGGCAATTTAAAAAGATTTTTCTGGGTATTATAATTATTGGCCCCTTTGTAGGATAAGGAGTGGGTGAAAGAATTCATTAGCTCATTAAAATACAATGAAAAGAACATAATTAAAACATTTAGGCAATTTCTGGATCACAGAAAATGAATAATCAGAAGTGCAAAACAAACCCTCAACCAGTTGCTTGGCTGCAGCAGACCCACACTTCCTGATTTCTCATAACACTGTCAACTGGCTGGTTCAAAATCCTCTCCTCTACTCCCTCCTCACAAGAGAATTTGCTTTAATGAGCTCTATTCTTAACATACAAACTGGAAGTAGAAGTAGCACATATCATGACAGGGAAGTCCTCTGAAAACATGAAGAAGAGAACTGGGGTTTCCTTCACCTGTCCCTGCTTCTGGTATTTGGTTTTGGCCCAACAACTGTACCTGCCACTGTGCTCAGTGCAATATGTACATCATCCCATTTAATTCTCACAAATTAAGTATATCTAATTATCCTCTTTTCATGAATGGAACTGAGGTTTCGTGGTGTCCAAGATCACACAGCCAGTTGACAGAGTCAGAACAAAAATAATCATTCCAACCAGACTCCCAAGAGCCCCTGTTTTTCATCACTATGCAAAACTGAATAGTCAGGGGATTTCAGTCTCTTTGTGATTTCAGTAGCACTTGGTCCCCCAGGGCTGGAATAGGGAAGTCAGCCTGCCCAGCAACCCCTGTGCCATCAGACAGGGCAACTAGCTCTGCATGTTTGATGAGTGGCTGATGTTCATTCCTGTTCTCCTCCCTTCCCTGCTCCTTGCAACTTTTACCATTATACCTCCTGCTACCTCTTTGTTCCTTTACTCACTCACATATCTCCTCCCCTGTCCACCAGTCCCCAAGAATCAACTAATATCCTTGAGTTTCTCCCAGTGACCTATGGAATCCCTGGATAGCAACACCTGGAGATCTAATGGCATATAAGGAACAGCCGTTTCTCATCTGAAGATACTAAGAGGAAGAACACAGGGGTCATAAGCCTCTGGCAACAATATCCAAGAGGTGAAGTACTGTCAGGTAGTGGGGTTGGGACCTATAAATGAAAACAAGCTTGATTTCTATAATATTTAACCTTTTAAGGACATTTCATAATAGACACTATTCCAGATATTTTCCTATTTACTATATCATATAATCCTACTAGGAGGTTGCATATCTCATTTGACTTTTTCAACTATCACATCCTCTGCAGAGCCATAAATTGGAATTTTGACACCCAGGACAAGTTCCACAAAATAGCCACTGAAATTGGTTTCATATACAAGGCCTAGTTTACATGTGGGTGTTAGTAAAATGCTTTACCTTCTCACTTTAGCTAATTATTCTTGCTAAGGAAAAATTAAGTTCTTATTCATGGGAGTATGTGACAAATTTTTAAAATGTAAAATCTTTTTTAAGTACATCAAAATCATAGGCACCATATTCTGATGCCCAAATATAGTTCTGAAACTCAGGGTACAGAACAGTGGCTGGCACGTAACAAAGATGAACTTACTATTCTCCTCAGCTTGACTAAAATTAAGATAGATGTTTTCCTGACTGTAAGCCCCTGACCTCCCTTTTCTTAGAGCATTTATTTTTAAAAAAAACCTTGCAATTATAAATTCTTTTTCTGCACCTTTGAGATGTAAATCGCTTCCGAGTTTTTGCCAATTTTACCCAAGAATGTCTTTCTCAATGACCTTAGATCCATCCCTTTGAAATGTAATCATCAAAGGAGATAGTGACCCTATCTCCCAGTCTCTGTGGAAGAGTAGAAGCCTATATTAGTCAGGGTTCTCCAAAGAAACAGAATGATAAAAATTATTGGGGAAGGGGTGTAATTATAAAGAATTGGCTCACGTGATTATAGAGGCTGGCAAGTACAAAATCTGCAGATCCTATGTCCTAGTTTGACTCTGGAAGGTTGGAAGCTGTTTAGAATCAAGAAGAGCTGTCTGGAATCCAAGAACTCTTGGAATCAAGAGTTTGAAGATTGTCAGGCAGGAAGAGCCAATGTTCCATTTCAAAGATCATCAGGCAGGAGAATTCTCTATAACTTGGAGGAAAGTCAGTCTTTTGTTCTACTCAGGACTTCGGCTGATGGGATGAGGCAATCTGCTTTACTCAATCTGTTTATTTAAATGTTAACTTCATCCAAAAACACCCTCACAGAAACACCCAGAATAATGTTTGACCAAATATCTGGGTACCCCATGGTCCAGTCAAGTTGACACATAAAATTAACCATTACAGAGCCTATCTTCAATAAGTACCAATTAGCAAAGACAGATGGCCTAATCTCATTGACCAACTCACCACCTACCGTCCTCCAGTGCTGTTCTGTTAGCTCACCCCTTCTGTGCTGTTCTACTAGCTCACCTCACTACTTTTGTTTCACTGGAGTTGAGCTCAGTTCTGTACTGAAGTCTATCTCCTGTACTGCAGTAGCCCAAATAAAATATATCTTTCCATTTGTTAAAAGCATCAACACAATTTTTCTTCAACACACATTAATGAATGACTATGGGAGCAAATGACAAACCAAACTAAAAATCAATCCTGTGAAGTAGATGTCATCATCTCTGTTTAGCTACTCCTGTAAATAAAAATAAATATTAATACATACTTATATGCCAAGAAGTGTGTTAAGTGATTTATGTGAATTAACTTATTTAATTATCATCACAACTCTATGTGTTAGACACTCTACTATTCTCATTTCATAGAACTATCTGAGAATTAAACAGATTAAATGACCTACTAAGGTAATACAGTTTGTAAATGGTGAAGCCAGGATTAGTATTAAAATTTTAAAAATATGAAACTGTCTTCACAGCCACTTTACTCAAAATGCCATTTATCTTCATAATCGGGACCATGATACCTCCCTTCTCAAATGTTTTGGATTTGAAGATGAAGACTTGCAGGGTAAGGATGACCCATTGCTAATCTATGTAGATGAAAAATCAATGGCTAGGAATGGAGTCAACATCCTTTATAAATGGGAATTTTTTGTTGTCTTAGCTCAGGCTGTTATAACAAATACCACAGAATCAGTGACTTAATTAACAAAAATTTATTTGCTCACAGACTGGAAGTACAATATCATGGTGCAAGTATGGTCAGTTTCTGGTGAGAGCTCTCTTCCTGGCTTGTAGATGGTACCTTCTTGCTGTGTGCTCACATGGCCTTTCTTTGGCATGTGCACATAGAGACCTCTATTTTTCTCTTTTTGTAAGGTTACCTGATTAGGATTCCTCCTCGTCAATTTCATTTAACCTTAATTACCTCTTAAAAGCCCTATATCCAAAATACAGTCACATTGGGGATTAAGGCTTCAACATATAAATGTGGGGCAGGGGGACACAATTCAGTCTATAGCATATGTAGGCACATGTTTCATACTCTTCCCCTTGACATGGTCCTGAAGCCCTCAATAGGTTTTTGAAGGGAAGAGAATAGATAGAATAAGTCTGAAGAGAATAGATGAAAATTAAGGGTGGAATCTGAAGACAAGTTCAATCAATCATCAAAAAGGACAGAGACAGAATTGCAGTTGCCTGAATGTCTGCCTGAAGTTTTGGGGAAAAAAATGTGTCTGAAGAAATAATAGAGATAATATCATAGATGTTCAGTGAAGAGAAACATGCAGAGACAGCAGAAAGAAAAATCTATCAAGGTGAAAAGTGAGCAAGACTCTATTCTGCCAGCAGCACTGAATAAAAGCAGACTTGCAGAGAAAACTCCTGCCCTTCCAGAAAAGATTCATTCAGCTACTCAGTTCAAGGAGCCTCTGTGCCTCTTGCTCCTCCACTATGTGTCTCCTCCTGTACTACATAAAGCCCATTGCACTGCTCAGTAATTCCTTCATCACAAAAAGGGCAAGGAAAGAAAAGAGAGGATGAGAGGAATAATGAAAATCAAGTCCTTCATGATAGTTCCAGGCATGGACCTAAATAAATGTCACTACTTTCTGTTAACGAGGACAAAGACAAAAGCTAAGAGAAAGAGGTTTTCTTCTTGGTGTTCCTCAGATATTCTGCTTGATGGAGTCCAGGAATGGACTCACATTACCTATTGCTTGTAGGCTTCTTGGCATTACATGCCACTCGTCCAGTTGAGCCTCTTTCCGGCTCAAACAGCCATGGTAGGATATATCAGTTTCTCTAGGAGTCATTTGATTTTTTGGCATTCTAGCTCCTGGGCCTTCCTCACTCCCTTTAGGTGGCTTAGCACCATGGAAAGGCTGGTCTCATTCATAGGTTTTTTAAAAATGTTTTAACTAGGGGTACATGCATATGATAAAAAAATGTAAAACACCCCCAAGTCCTTCTAGATCCTCTCCCCATAAATAAACACAGCTCCATGTGTACCTGTGCAGAGGAGCTTTATACTTTGAGGTACTTAATAATCATAACAAATGACTACATATTTTATGCAATGATACAGCAATCTATGCCTATAGCCAGTGATTGTACATAGACATATAAAACCATTTATTTCAGAGTTGCTGTAATCTGTTTTACTATTATAAGCAGATTCACCAAGGTGAATTACAGTAAGGTTATAGCTATGAATCAATTCAACATTTTCAAAGTACTAGACAAATATGTTATAATTTGTTCTTTGTTTTTATTAACACGATTAAAATTTCATTTTAAAGGGTGAGGATGATGTCACCAAGATGATGGAATAGAAGGTAACCTGTTCATATCCACCCACAGCAACAAGAATTCTGCCCCCATCCACAGTCAAAAGTCTCTCTGCAGGAGCCTCAGAATTGGAGTAGGAGTTTGTGAAACTCACTGAAGCACAAGACCAAGGAAGATCATTTTGAGAGTGCAGATATTCAGCTGGCTGACCTGTCCCATCAAGCTTGTTTCTGGGTTCAAGCCTGGAAACTGTCCAGTTCCCCAAGGGGCTTGGCTACAGTCCCATTTGGCCTTGATCCTGCAACCAAAACCATCTGCCAAGGAGTGCAGAAGCAATTGCTCACACTAGTACCTTGGCAGAAAGGCTCATCTGCCTGCTGACATCAGTCTCGTTAGTAAACCTGAAAGTGGTCTTGTGGTGCTGCTGTAGCCTTCCACAGCTGAGGTCCCAGCTCAGAGCCACTTGCACAAACATCCAGTGGGAGAATTTTCCATATCTCGCAGCCTGGGAGTCTGAGCCTTTCTGATGGGCTCTCAAACCTCCACTACATAGCAGAGCCCCAGGGGCTCAGTCTCAGCTCTAGCCCCTGCGCTGCACTCTAGGAACTATCCCATCCCTGCCAAGATCTGCTGGGAGAAGCATACCTGTCTGGGCCAATGAGACACACTCTCCAGCCTCTTTCCCACAGCAAATCCCAAGGCATCCCAGTCTCAGCTCTGGCCCCTCCTGCTACAATCAGGGAGTTATCTTGTCTGTGTAGGGTACTCCTGAGAGATGTGAGACCCTCTAAGCCAACAATACAGGGTTCTCCAGCTTCTATCCAACAGCAGATCCTGAGGGTGACCAGTCTCAGTTTTGGTCCCTCTCACTGCAGTCAGAGAACTATCATATCTGTGCAGGAACTTGCTAGGTGACATGCACCTCTCTGAGCTAAGATAAGGCTCTCCAGCCTCTGTCTCACAGCAGATTCTGAGGGGGGCCACTCTCAGCTCTCCTCCTACCTCCTGCAGTCAGGGAATTATTCCATCTGTGCAGAAACCTGCTGGGAGATGCATACACATCTGAGCCAATGTGTCAAGCACACCAGCCTTGTTCCCACAGCAGATCCAAAAAGGGCCCAGTTTCAACTCCATCCCCTCTCACTGTAGTCAAGGACCCATCCCACCTGGGTAGAGACTTGGGAGGTACACCCACCCACCTGATCACCAAACAGTCTTCTGGACTCAGGTCCTTAGCCAGTATTCCCACATAGCTCTAGTACCCTCCTTGGGTCTTTCTTAGATCCAATTTGGCAAGAAAGTCATGTCAACCTTGGAACCCTCACAAGATCCATGCCAAGCCTGGGCTTAGAGCATCCTCTACAGCTGAGATGGCTGCAATAGTTAGTCTCAGGGAACACAACAGTCAATCAGCTCAGACTTCCAAGAATGCCTGATGAAAAACAGGCACAAACAAAACCAGACTGCAAAGACTAAAATAAATATTTAATCCCTCAATGCACAGACATCATCACACATCTTCAACTATCAAAAACATTTGGGGAAATATAACATCACCAAATAGATAAAATAAAGCACCAGAGACTGACCCTAAAGTGATGGAGATGTGTGATCTCTCAAATAAAGAATTCAAAACAGCTATTTTAAGGAAGTTCAATGAACTTCAATAAAACACAAAGAATCAATTCAGAAATTCATTAGAGATATTGAAATTTTTCAAAAATCACAAATTTTGATGAGAAATACAATAAATGAAAAATATAACAAAGAGCATCAACAGCATCATTGATCAAACAGAAGAAAAAAATCAGTGAGTTCAAAGACAGATTATTTGAAAATACACAGTCAGCAGGAAAAAAAAGATTTTTTTCTTTTTTCAAAAAATGAGAAGGAATGAACAAAGCTCATGGGATCTATGGGACAACATCAAAAGAGCAAAAATTTGTATTATTGGGGTTAAAAAAATTATTGAGAGAAACAAAGGGGTAGAAAGTTTATTTAAAGAAATAATAACAAAAACCTTTCCAAACTTGGAGAAAGATATAAATATTCAGGTGCAGAAAGGTCAAAAATCATCAATAAGATTCAACTTATATAAGAATAACTTAAGACATATTATAATCAAACTTGCAAAGGTCAAAGAAAAGAAACAAATAACATAAAAGGGAAATCCAATACACCTGGCAGCACACTTCTCAGCAGAAACTTACAGGCAAAGAGGAAGTGAGATGATATATTCACGGGGCTGAAAGAAAAAATATTGCCAGCCAATAATACTATACCCAACACCAATCCTTCAGAAATAAAGAAGAGATGAAGAATTTCCCACACAAATGAAAGCTGAGGGAATTTATCACTACCAGATCTGTCATACTAGAAATGCTAAAGGGACTTCCTCAAACAAAAAGAAAAGGACATGAACATGATTGTTATTCTAATATTGTAATCATGATGTTTAAACCACTTATATCTTTAGTAAGAAGACTAAATGACAAAGATATTAAAAATAATAATAACTATAACAATTTGTTAAGAGACAGGCAATAAAAAATATAAATTGTGACATCAAAAATTCAAAATGGGGGAGTTAATGTTTACAGGGTTTTTTTAGTTTGTTTCATTTCATTTTTGTGATTAAAGTTTTAAGTTGTATTAGTTTTAAATACTTGATATATAGGATATGTTTTTAAGCCTTATAGTAAAAAAAAAGCAAAAATCTATAATAGATAGAATAAAAATAAAAAGCAACAAATTAAAACATACTACCAGAAAAAATCTCTTAACCACAAAGGAAGACATTAGCAAAAAAAGAAAGAGAGAGAGGAGCTACACAACAACTAGAAAACAAGTAAGAAAATGACAGTAGTAAGGCCTTGCCTATCAATACTAGCAATAAATGTAAATGGACTAAATTCTCTAATTAATAGACAGAGTAGCTAAATGAATATTTTAAAAGACCCAAATATATGCTGCCTACAAAAACCACACTTCACTTATAAAGATTCACATAGACTAAAAGTGAAGGCATATAAAAAGATATTCCATGCAAATGGAAACCAACAGAAAGCAAGGGTACCTGTACTTACATCAGATAAAATAGACTTTAAGTAAAAAACTGTAAAAAGAGACAAAGAAGGTCATTATATAACAATAAAATGTTCAATCTAGCAAGAGAATATAATAATATTAAATATGTATGCACCTAATACTGGAGCACCCAAATACATAAAGCAAATAGTAATAGATCTAAAGGGAAAGAGACCACAATATAATAATAGTAGAGAACTCTAACACTGCACTTCTGCACTTTCAATAATGGACAGATCACACAGGTAGAAATTTAACCAAAAACTCAGAGCTAAACTACACACTAGACCAAATGAGTCTAA
>VBSM01003143.1:24704498-24718457 GCA_008086735.1 Cheirogaleus medius
AACAGTTATAGAACATTCCATCCAACACCTGCAGAATACATATTCTATTCATCCACCAATGTAATATCCTCCAGGATAGAACATATGTTAGCTACAAAACAAGTCTAAACAAATTATGAAACGTAAAATCCTATCAAGTATGTTTTTTTCTGATCACGATGGAATAAAACTAGAAATAAATAAAAAGAGGAAATTTGGAAACTGTACAAATGCACAGAAATTAAACAACATGCTTCTGGATGACCATTGGTCAATGAAGAAATTAAGAATGAAATTTAAAAATTTCTCAAAACAAATGAAAATGGAAACACAACATACAAAACCTAGGGGATAGAGAAAGAGTGATACTAAGAGGGAAGTTAATATCAATAAATGCCTACATCAAGAAAATAGGAAGATTCCAAATAAACAACTTAGCACTGCACCTTAAGGAATAAGAAAAACAAGAACAAACCAAACCCCAAATTAGTATAAGGAAATAAATAATAAATATCAGAGCAGAAATAAATGACATTGTAACTAAAAATTACAAAAGATCAACAAAACAAAAAGGTTTTTTAAAAAAAAGATAAACAAAATCAACAAACTTCAGCTGAACTAATTAATAAAAAAAGAGAGAAACCCCAAATAAAAAAGATCAGAGAGAAAAAAACAGCGGATACCACAGAAATACAAAAAAAATCATTAGAAACTATTATGAACAAGGAAGGAGTCAAAGCAGCCTTTTGTTGACAACAAATTAGAAAACCTAAAAGAAATGGATAAATTTCTGAGCACATACAACCTACCAAGATTGGACCATGAAGAAGTAGGAAATCTGAATACAGCAATGACAAGTCATGAAATCAAAGCAGTAATAAAAAGTTTCCCATTAAAGAAAAGCCCACTACCTAATGGATTCCCTTCTGAATTCTACCAAACATTTAAAGAAGAACTAATACCAAATCTACTCAAACTATTTCAAAAAATTAAAGAGAAAGGAATAATTCCAACTTTATTCTATCAAGCCAGTATAACCCTGCTATCAAAACTAAAGATACAATAAAAAAAAAAAAAAGAAAATTACAGGCCAATATCCCTGATGAATATAGGTGTAAAAATCCTCAACAAAATACTAGCAGAACAAATTCAACAACACATTAAAAAGATGATCCACCATGGTCAAGTGGGATTCATCCCAGGGTTGCAAGGATGGTTCACCATATGCAAATCAATAAATGTGATGCATCATGTCAACTAAATAAAGTACAAAAACCATATGATCATTTCAATAGATGCTGGAAAACATGAGATAAAATTCAACATCCATTGATGATTTTTAAAAACCCTAAAAAAATGGGTACAGAAGAAATATTTTAACATGATAAAGGCCATATATGAGAAGCCCACAGCTAACATCATACTGAATGGGGGAAAAGAAAGCCTCTCCACTAAGATTTAGAACAAGATAGGATGCCCACTTTTACCATTTTTATTCACTACAGCACTGGAAGTCCTAGCCAGCACAATCAGGCAAGAGAAAGGAATAAAGGGCATCAAATTGGAAAGGAAGGAGTCAAAGTAGCCTTTTTTGCAGATATAATATTATATTTATTTTTAAAAAGTCACCAAAAATCTCTTAGAATTGATATACAAATTTAGTAAAGCTTCAGAGTAAAGAAAGCAATCCCATTTATAACAGCTACAAAGAAAAATAAAATACCTAGAAATAAATTTAACCAAAGAAATGAAATATCTATACCAGGAAAATTATAAAATACTGATGACAGAAATTGAGGAAGACACAAAAAATGGAAAGATATCTTATGCTCATGGATTGGAAGAATATTGTTAAACTGTCTATACTATCCAAAGTTATCTACCTATTCAATGCAATCCCAATCAATGACATTCTTCACAGAAATAGAAAAAAATCTTAAAATTTCTATGTAACCAGAACTGCTGAAGCAATTCTAAGCAAAAAGAATGAAGCTGGAGGCATCACAGTACCTGATTTCAAATTATACTAGAATGTTATAGTGACCAGAACTTCATGGTACTGGCATAAAAACAGACTCATAGACCAATGGAACATAATCGAGAACCCACAAATAAATCTATGCGCTCATAGCCAACTCTCTTTTGACAAATGTGCCAAGAACATACACTGGGGAAACGGCAGTCTCTTTAATAAAAGGTTCTGGGAAACCTGTATATTCATATGCAGAAAAATAAAACTAGGTCTCCATCTTTTACTATCTACAAAAATCAACTGAAAGTGGCTTAAAAACGTAAGTGTAAGACCATAAACTATGAAACTACTAGAGGAAAACATTAGGGAAATGCCACAAAGATTTTTGTAGGCAAAGATTTTTGGGGTAAGAAATGCTGAGCAAAGATTTTTTGCTCAAAAACCCAGACAACAAAAGCAAAAATAGACAAATGGGATTACATCAAATTAAAAAGCTTCTTCAAAGCAAAGGAAACAGTTAACAAAGAGACTAACCACAGAATGGGAGAAAATATTTACAAACTTTCTAACAAGGAGTTAATAACCAGAATATATAAGGAACTCAAACAACTCACTAGCAAAAGAATAAATAATCCAATTAAAAATGGATAAAAGACCTGAAAAGACATTTCTCAAAATAAGGCATGCAAAAGGCAATAAGTATGTAAAAAAAATGCTCAACATCATTAATGATCAGGAAAATGCAAATCAAAACCACAATGAATATCATCTCACCCCAGTTACAATGGCTGTTATCAATAAGACAAAAAAAATAATAAAATAAAATAACAAATGCCAGCAAGAATGCAGAGAAAGAGGAATGGCATGCTGTTGGTGGAAGTGTAAATTAGTATAGCCATTATGGAAAACAGTATGGAGGTTCCTCAAAAAACTAAAAATAGAAATACCATATGATCCAGCAATCTTACTGCAGGGTATATATCCAAAAGAAAGGAAATCAATATTTCAAAGAGATGCCTGTACTCTCATGTTCATTGCAACACTATTCATAATAGCCAAGCTATGGAATCAACATATGTCCATCAGTACGTGAATGGACAAATAAAATGTGGTATATAAATACAATGGAATATTATTCAGTCATAAGAAAGAATGAAATCCTGTCCTTTGCAGCAGCATGAATGGAACTACAGGTCATTATGGTAAGTGAAATAAGCCATGCACAGAAAGACAAATATTACATGTTCTCACTCATATGTGGGAACTAAAAAAGGTGGATCTCATGGAGATAGAGAGTAAAATGGTGGTTACCAGAGGTTAAGAAGGCAAGAGTGGAGCAGGGGATGAAAAGAAGTTGGTTAATAGGTACAAAAATAAAGTTTAATAGAAGGAGCAAGTTATAGTATTTGATAGTAAAGTGTGGAAATTATAGTTAACAATAATTTATTGTATATTTAAAAATAACTGGAAGAGAAGGATTGTAACATTCCCAACACAAGGAAAGATAAATGGGGTACAATAACATGGTACTCCAATGTACAACTATGATATATAAATTAAATAAATAAATAAAATTTTCATTACAGTTTCCATAAAAAGTCCTACACAAAAATGAATGAGCTTACACTGCTAGAACTTGCATAATGGCACTTACATTAACTAGAAGAATTATGATGGTGGAAACCATTTATGACAATTCCTCCTGATCCAAGCCATATGGCTGAATCAATTAGCTTATAAATAATAATATTCTTAATTGTTGTGTATAATAGTGAAAGAAGAAAGTGATATCAACTTTTCATGCTCACCATAACCCCATCCCACTTCCAAGAAACAGTACCTGCATAGCAAGGACATTCTCCTCCTCAAGATGGATATGGCTGCTGCCAATAAATACATCTTTTATGACTCACTAAAAGTTGACTGTTTTCCACCAAGGCTCCAGCTTGAGAAAGGGAGTCAGAGGAATAGGATGAGGACTAGAGGCATTAAGAAAACAAAATACCTGATTTCAGCAGTGACTCTTTTCCTATAGAGGTTAGCTCTAAAGCCTGTGCACAGGGTAAAAATTGTATATAGCCAAATTATCCTTGAAAATCCCTTGGAAAGACATTACCTTGTTAATATACCATCTCTTAATAAGTCCAAAACAATATATGATTGATTTTGTAGTCAAGGTCCTATTGAAGTGGTTGGTTTGTGTTTAGAGGCCAAACTGCATAAGGAATGCAAATCACTGGACAGTAGAATCACCTCCACACACTGGCATGCTCATGCCACACAGGGAATGTGGGAAAAGCAGATTCACACCTTCCATTTATTCCTTCTCCTGGGCATACACTCACTGAGTGCAATGGGCAGCAGAACTACCAACACTATGAAATTATGTTTCTCCTGTGTTCCACTTCCACACTCTTTTATTTTGCCTGCTGAGTTTGGTTGAGTACCTAAAGGCTATAAACTTAAAAGATGCAACCCATACTCTAACAACCAACAGACCCAGATATGTGAATATGTCTGAGACATTTTATAGCACTCCCCTTGTCCTCCACGTAATAATGAGCCCATCAGGGCTTCCAAGAATCTCTCACCCTGAGATTACAATATAAGGGACAGGAGCTTACTTCTCATTTGCTTTTAATGACCAACTGATAAAAGTGGAGGTCTAACTATGACGGGATGAACAGTTATATCTTCCTTCATGAGAAATACACTAATTCTAAGAATCAGCATTTTATGACCAAGTCATGCTAACCAGTACAAAGTTATTTCTACTTTATCATACATTTCTAATTAAAATATATTCAGTACATGTTTTACTTCTCCTTTCCCAAGGCAAAATTATCTTTTAATAATATTCTGGAGGAAAATAACCATAAATTGGTTCCTGCTTTCATTTTTCCTCCTCCCAATATGAGATTATCACAAATACAACTTTAAAAAATCTCCTATACAGATGCAAGAGAGAATCTTCTGTGTCATGGGAAAGCAATATCAAAAGGGAATTTTTGTTTTCAAAGTAAATTTTATTTTCAGCTAAACTTGAAACCTGATGACTATCAGTAAATCTCACTTGGCCTAACAACTTAAACAGAAAGCCTAACACGAGCTATGCTCTGTGACAGTATTTTCCCAGATTTGTTCCTTGTAACACTATTCCACAGAACATTTATAGGTATTAAGCCAAGTATTAAATAATTTTGAGAAACATGTTTGTTTTTGAAGAGTTTCATTCACTGCATGACTTGTCAGAGCCTGAAGTGTTAGTATGATAATATTCATGGTATGTCTCCAAAAGCAAAATATAACACATGACACTTTCCAAACATACATGGCCACAGAACCCTTTTCACAAAACATCTCATAGGACCAGTTGTATTCCATGGAGTATACTTTGGGAAATGCTGTGCTATCAAATATATTTAGGATGAGCCAAGACAGGAATGGTCCAGAAACAATGAAGCTGTTCAAAAGTGCAATTATCAACAACTACTATCTTTCCCAAGCCCATTTTAAAAACTGAGTCCTGCCTCTTGGATCTGCATGAGAAAGCACTAAATGCTTGTGGAAGGTCTAGATTCACAACAAATAGGGCTAGTTAATGAAGATGACTTGCTAGAGGAAAGAGAAAATACCAGAAACCAATATTCAAAGGCCAAAAATGTCCTGGGAAAGGAAGGAGGCAGAAGCAAGACTAAAAATGGAATGGGATTGAAAATAGGAAAATAAAAGAGACAGGATAAAGTATAAGCAGGAAAAGTGGAGCAGCTCTCTAATCAATTCCATATATTCTCTAAGATCCATCAGGCCCTTCTTAAGAGAGTAGATGTGTGTATGTTGCTGGTCTAGGGACCCTCTACCTAGGTCCATGTTGCCCTTCACCAGCCTCCTCATCATTTCTTCTCCTGGGCTGACCACAGCTTGGCTCAATGATAGATCTTTCTAAAATCTTACCTTATTCCAGCCTCTGACTAATCTAAGCTCAAAGACAGATTGTATGAGCAGCTTATAATATGTATTTCTCCAAGATTCAAGAACAGTTTGCCACTGATAAAATATATGATTTCAGGTTACTCTCCAAGTCCCCTTTTATCAGTCAAAATAAGAAGTAGAATGTTTATTGCGGCACAATTCACAATAGCAAAGATGTGCAATCAGCCCAAGTGCCCATCAATTCATGAGTGGATTAATAAAATGTGGTCTATGTATACCATGGAATACTACTCAGCCATAAAAAATAAATTAATACCTTTTGCAACAATCTGGATGGAACTGGAAACCATTCTCCTAAATAAAGTATCTCAAGAATGGAAAAACAAACACCATATGTACTCACTATTAAATTGGAACTAACCGATCAGCACTCATGTGCACAGATGGAAGTAAAACTCAACAGAAATCATGCAGGTGGGAGGAGGGAGGAGGGGATGAGTGAAATCATACCTAACGTGTACAATGTACACTATCTTGGTGCTGGGCAAACTTACAACTTTGACTCAAGCAGTACAAAAGCAATCCATGTAACCAAAACATTAGCACCCCTCATAATATTCTGAAATAAAAAAATAAAAATAAAAAAATAGTATAGCTCCAGGAATGGAGCATCTATGTCCCTCCCACATTAATGGACCTCAAACCACCCTTAACCCCCTAATCCCTGTCATTGGGTCAGTCAAGGCCCCTATCTAGATTCCCATACCCAATTTCCAACTCATTACCCTGCCAAATTGCCACATCTCCCTTGGGCCAGAGCCTTGACCTTGAATACTCAACCTCAAGATGAATCCTGAGAAACCTTGGGCCTTAGCACTATTGTCTGGTCACTGACACCTCATTAGCACTCCTATAAGAGAATACATTACATTTTTGGTCTCTTCCATCTCCTTAATTCTATGGAAAAATACAGAGAATCAACAATATATGATATTTCACAGCTCACTAAAATACTCCCATAAGAGGGTACAAATCTAATATTGATATACTACTGCTTTGCCACTTTAAATAAGATACCTAACTTTTCTGAACATGTTTCTTTTCTTACTAAATGGAAATAATAGCTACCTCACAAAGTTTTTGTTGGAGTCCATCTGTTAAGGCATACAAAGTGTTTATCATACTGTTTTGCACATGATTAACATTTATTGAGCTCTTCCTATGGAGAACTATAATTTTATACTTGTGAGTTTCGTAATTTGGAACTGTCATTTAAAATTCAAAAAAAAAAAAGAAAAAAAAATCACGATGAAGGAAGGTCCATGTATCTCTTCTCTACAAAGTCAAGTTTAAAAGTGATTTTCTATGTTACCTGAGTCTACTATTCTCCTAAAGTTTTTCCCTACTCCAATATTCCTTTTCTGCAAAACAAGACTAATGAAAGCAGAAAGCAAAAATCAAAACAAAAAGTGAGATAGGTTTAGCAATGAACCTCGAATTGAAAAGGAAGGAAGAGATTAATTAAAGTACAGTGGAGGCATTACACAGAGGTTTGGTATGAAGGAGCAGCTAAGCTGGCTTGAAGTCCCTGGCTAGATTAAAGACAAATTCAGTTAAAAATTGGAAAATATGAGTCACAAGTACAATAATGCTCTCTGAACATTTTGGCCATGATATAACAAGAGAAATAAACCATTTAAGAGAAATTACAGATTTGTAATGCTGCGTTCGAGTAAGAAATTAATATCAATATATTCCTGCTATTTTTCAAGGACAGCTTGTTCCCAGAGTCAGTTAAAGGACTGATGTCATAGCAATCAAAACTTAGTATCCATCTTCCGTTTTCAAAATCCATTTGCCCATATGGATTTTCTCCACCCCCTACCACACCACTCCTAAGAATAAATCCCAGAGGCAAAGAGATGACTAGGCACCCTGTGTCTCACAGCTGCTCAGTTCTCCACTCCCAGGAAGGAGTCACCAGTCACTTCAGAGAGAACAGACTGAAGGCACTGGGTTTTCGGCATTATCCTCTGCAGCTGTCACCCAGCAAGCTGGGGCAAAATGCACACACAGGTGAGGCTCGCCACAGTAGGCCGGCAGACCTTCTCCTCACTCCTCCCACTGTTCTGGTATTCCTGTTGTGTTAGGCAAAGATTTTGAAGATGAAAATGGAGCCTGGGAGAACAAATCTAGGGTTTTGTGACTGGGGTCCAGGTGTGCCCTCCACCACCACTGGGAGGTGAAGGGGGAGGGCTTAAATATTTACACAATCTTTTCAACAATTGTTACCAGTTCCTGCACACTTCATGTTTTGTTGCTCTGAGGCAAACTCTCTATTTACTACCTGGTAGTGAAATGTCTATGTTTACAGCAACTTTGTCCCCATGCAATTCCCCAGAGCTGGACTTGAACACTTTTTAAAATGCAGTGAATGATATTGCACCTCTTGTATATTCCTGGATACAGCTGAAACCCATTCTACTAAGTGAAGTATCTCAAGAATGGAAAAACACGCACCACATGTACTCACCAGCAAATTGGTATTAATGGATCAACACCTAAGTGGACATATAGGAATAACATTTGTCGGGTGTTGGGCGGGTGGGAGGGGGGAGGAGAGGATGGGTATATACAAACATAATGAGTGAGATGTGCAACGTTTGGGGGATGGTCATGCTTGAGGCTCTGCCTCGAGGGGGCAGGGGGGCATGGGCAATATACATAACCGTAATATTTGTATCCCCATAATATGCTGAAATAAAAAAAATGCAGTGAAGAGAAATTCTTCTGATGGCTGTCACCTTTATGCAAGTCCTAATGAGTCCAGGCCTGAATCTTGCCAGATGCCCCTGATAAACATGCTAGCCTCTGGACTGCCACACAAAATGTCACAATAATAATCTTCCCTATCACTGCCTTTGGGAGGACCTCTTTACACACACTTCCAGCCTCTTGGTTAATTCTTCTCACCTCCTACCTTCCAACTCCCACTCTCATCTTCAGTTATGTAGATATCTTCCTGGCCACGCTTCCTTTCTCTCCCAACCTCTGAGTCATTGCACCTGCTATCTCCCTGCCCATGACAATCTCTTACCTCTCCACCTCCACTTCTCCATCAAACCACGATCCTTCTGCCTTCAGAATATTGCCCAAGGCTCATCTTTAATCACATGTGAATTTGCTTTTTTCTGTACCTTAGAGTGGAGTCTAAAAGGCTCAGAGCCCTAAGAGAGCGCTAGAAGATCACACATTTGCCCAAGTAGTTTTCACAGTGTATCTGCAAATAGTTGCATTGGAATCACCTGGGCAATTGTCTAAATATGCAGATTCCTGGATCTCACCTTGGATATACTGCATCAGAATCTTTGGGAGAATAATCCCCAAAATCTTTCTTTTTAACAATCTTTCCAGATCATATGCACATTTGATTTGAGAACCATAGACGACTCTAGCTTCCTCATTTGATAAATAACTTCTGTTCACTGAACATGGCTTGTCTGCCAAGCATGTTATGTGCATTAACTTATTTAATCCTCCACTGTTCTTACAAGATGGGTGCTATTATTTACTATTATTTTCTCCAGTTTACAGATAAGGAAATAGAGTTTTCTAGAAGTTAAGTAATTCACACAGGAAGTGGCAGAGACAGGACTCAAACCTAGGTATGACTGAAACATGGAAAAATGCACTCATAGACTTGCAGGCTGCAGAATGATGGGTGTTACAGGCCTGACATGACCAACCCTGGCAGGTCACACCTAGAAGTTTACATTCTGTTCTAATCTTATGCTACAAGAGGGGCATTTAGCCAAGAAAGCAACAGGCTGAAAGCACTTGATGGGTTCATGTAGAGACTGGGTCTGAATCACTCAGAAAAAGACTTAATGTCAACCATTCTTTTAACAACAGAACCTTTTGGTCTTGTCCATTTCAGATTCTTGCCTCTACCCCCTACTTTTCTGTCTGGGTAGCAGCAGCCTCAAGGACACAAAAATTCCAAACATCACACCAAGCCCAGCATGTGTTTCTGTAAGGGTCTTCATGCCTGGTGGAAAGTGTTTTCATGATGATGAACAATTTCATTGCCTCTTCAGTGAGGCTCCTTATTAGTAATTGCTTTAGAGAAAATTGCAGGCTTGGGTCCAACTCAAGTACCACTCAGATATGAGCAAGGCCTCCCAAGTGTGATTCAGATGGTGCTAAGGAAAGCAACTCTTTGATGATGCAATGCCCCTCTGAAAATTATGCACACAAGTTTTCTCCAGTGGCATTGTTTTCATCCGAATTCATCCCCTAATTATATTTTATAAATATTGTCTGATTAAAAAATAGACAAAATAGAGGCAATTTGGTCATTATTTTATTAATTTAATGAGTAACAAGGATACCAAATAATGGAATGAAATATTTACTTATGCAAGTGGTTCAAGCCAAAATGCTATTATAAAACCTTTTGCCTGCAATGGATTGAAACCTGTAAACCTATAAACAAGTCAAGATTAGTTAGGAATGGCTTCTGGATCCAATAAGTCTTATTTTTATTTGAAAGAGAGAAAAAAGTGAAGCATGATGTCCTGAGGAGTTCTTTTTTGCCCATAAAGACTAGAATAACACACCCACTCCCGTGACCCAGGTACTGCCATCACAAGATGGGTAGAGTGGGGTAGGGAATAGGCATTGGTCTACAGAAGAACTTTGAATTTGGGGGAAAGGGAGCCCTAATTATGATAATTCATTTCATCCTGGCATTTCTGAGGTTTGGCTATGCTAAGACTTTTTTTTCTTTCACATGCTTATGATCTCTTTTGTGGGTTTTGCTTCCTTGGCCTATTTCCTGAAAGTCGGTGGGTTTTGGCTTCTTTTTTCTACACATAGAACTTCTGGGCAATTTCATCTACTTATAGGACATTAATTGTTCCAAGTTTGTAATGCCCAGATCTTTGTTTCTTGTACAGACATGTCTTCTGACATTCATATCTCAAAGTCCAAATACTTCATGGGCGTCCCTCCTGAAGATCCTACAGGCCCTCACATTCATCACCTCCAACCCCAAAGTGTCTTTCCCCAAATCTGATCCTCTTCCCTGATCCTCACTGACACTGTAAGCACCCAAGCCAGGAATCTGAGCACCAGAGTAACCCCTTCCCTATTCCCATTGACCACATTCCCCAGCCCTAAATCAGACACACCGTCCTCTAAATCTTTCTGAGACTGGCCTGCCCCTTCTTTCTAACCCTTTAGCCCCACCTCAGCTCAGGACTCACTCTGCTCTAACTAAATAATTTCACCATCCCTCTCCCTGATCTCTCTGTCTCTAAGTCTCTCACCCTTCAGACCATCCTCCATATGGCCCCGGCCCCAGAGAAATCCATCAAATATCATTATATAAGCAATATATGTAAATAGTGAGAAATTCAGATCATACATGGATTGAGAAGTATGGCAGATTGAATTATTGGCCCAATACCGCATCCTTGTGCTATAGGGCTTTATAGTCCTTCCCTAGAAGTGAGTGTAATCCCCACCCTTTGACTTTGGGCTCAGCCTCAGGACCTGTGATGTCCAAGTAAATAGGAATGGAGGAAACAGTGTGATCATGCAGAGACTAACCTAAAAAGTCCCCTCGCGTTTCCTCTTATCTTCTTGCACCTCTGTCATCCCATGAGAAAAGCTATCCACCTGTCCAAGAAGGATGAGAGACATATGGAGTACACGTGGGCACCAATGACATCTTAGAGCTGCCCACAGAGGTGAATGAAGTAAATGCCTATTAATAAATACCATTGGGTTTTATGGTTGGTTATCAGCAGCTATAGACAACTTTGTCAAAAACTGAACATCTCCCTCTTTATCTACCTGCCCATAGACATTTATACAGATACATATTTCTCTAAAGGAACCTTTTTGTTTCCTTTCCATGCATTTTATTTTGGATATCTTCCTATATCAGCAAAAAATTTAAAATACAGAGAAGGAGGCTTTCTGGCTACCATGTGTGACAATGAAAACCAGGCTCTACTATGAATAATAATAAAACAAACTTTTTTCTATATAAGTCAAGATGCTTTTGTTTATAAATAACCAACAATTCTGAATCAAACTGACTTAAATAATAAGGAAATTTATTATGTCATATAATTGAAAAAGCAAAGATAGGGTAGGCTCCAGGGACAGTTGACCCACCAGCTTCACCATGTCATCAAGGAGAGCTAGTTTCTTTCTATCTCTCGACTCTGCCTTCCTCAGGGATGGGTACATTTACAGCCAAATGACCACAGCAGTGACATGACATCCAGATATGGCGACATGTATTAATAGAGGAAGAGATGCACTATCTCTTTTTGATGTGTCTTTTGTAAAGTGAAAAAACTTTTTTCCACAATTCCCCCAGAAGACTTCCCTTCATATCTCTTTGTCCTGCAGCAGGTTACAAGCCGTTCCTAAATCATTATGCCAGCACAATGCTCAGTCCTGAGGCTATAAACCATAAATTAACAAAACACAGGCCTGAGCTGTAGGTAGGAGCTTATCCTCTCGTAAGATGACAATTTATCATGTTATTCTTCACAAGGATATTTACAATTTTTCATTTTATTATTATTAATTTTTAGTATTTTAAATGAGTATCTAGTTTGGGTGAGGGAAGAAGAAGAAGAAGAAGAAGAAGAAGAAGAAGAAGAAGGAGGAGGAGGAGGAGGAGGAGGGGAGGGGGAGGGGGAGGGGGAGGAAGAAGAAGGAGAAGAAGAAAAGAGTGAGACTATAGTTAACATCAAGGAAATCATCATTCATGGTGGAAAATCAAACTTCAAGAGGTATTTTTACCCCAGTGTTCCCATAGCTATGACTATTTGCCAAGTTGACCTTAATGGAAACTAAACATGTGGCTCCATCCTGGAATCGTATTTCTTACTATGCTTTAGATCAGTGAAGGAAAGAAAAACAGAGGCAGAGAGTGGTGAGAGGTTGGGGGATAGAGAGGAGGAAAATTCCAGAAGTTTACAGAAGAACATAGCCTAAAGGACAACAGAAAACGTTTATTCCTTACACCACCCAGAGAGAGTTGACACAGGAGATCTTCTGGGATTCCAGATAAAGACACTTAGCCTTGACTCCTAAGAGAAACTAACAGCCCTACCTTGCTTAAAAAAAAATAATAATATCCCAAATCATCTGAATCATACTCCAGCTTTTAGGGGGATCTCCTCCTTCACCATAGTATTCTCAGATCTATAGTTGATAAAAATACAAAAAAGGAAGGAAAGCTGCTGAGATGTCAGGTGAATCTAGGTTTTGCTTCTCACCAGCTGTGTGGCCCGGGGCAAGTCAGCTACTATCTATGAACCTCAATTTCTTTGTAGGAAAAATTAGGAAAATCCCAACATCACAGTTTTTCTTTTGTTTTGTGAAAATCAATAAGCTAGGGCAAGAGATAGGGAAAAACAAATTGTTTTCTCTACTCTAATTCTCAATACAGAATATTTCACCTCTGTTCCCCAAAATGTGTTGGGATTTTTCCCCACCAACAACCAATTCTCCTGCAGACACCGAGTGGGTGTCCTATAATTCAATTCAATATCTACCTTGAGATAGCATCAGATCTGACAGGTTTAAAGCTGAGTCATGAGAGACTGTCCCCAACTTCAGATGCCAATCATAAGTAGTAGGTTGTCACTCATACCTCTGACTCACCACCTATAAATTGGGGTTCCTATAGCTCCATACTCAGGTTCAATTAATTGCTAGGAGGGATCACCGTACTCAAGGAAACACACACATTTAGCAGCTTATTATATTAATAAAGGGGATACAAGAACAGCCAGATGGAAGAGATGTATAGGGCAAAGCATGTGGGAAGGGATATGGGGTTTCCATTCCATCTCGGGGTACACAACCCTCCAGGCACCTCCTCTTGTTTGTACTCTCTGACCCCATCTTTTTGGGTTTTTGTTGAGACTTCATTAAGTAGACATGATTGGCTAAATCATTGGCCAATGGTGATCAACTTAACCTTCGGTGCCTCTCCCCTCCCGAGAGCTTGCAAATAAGCCCTCTAATTACATAGCTGATCCCTC
>VBSM01003143.1:24723109-24744042 GCA_008086735.1 Cheirogaleus medius
GAAAAGAAAAGAAAAGAAAAGAAAAGAAAAAGAGAAATTCAGTCAACTAGTTGTTAGCCCTTCCTCTACCAGCCACACACAGTGTGGATGAAATAGCTGAGTAGATTGTTAAACTGATCTTTTCCCCCCACATCATTGTCTTTTGGGGTTCATTCTGAACAGTCACAGATTCTGTTTGTCAAAGACTATGTCTATACAGCAATGAATTAACAAGTTGGAAAATGAACCCATCAGCTGAAGCCTGGTCTTTGTCTTGCTGAATCAGCTGGTTTATTGTTTCCCACTAAATTGACTGAGCTGGCTTCTACTGACAACAAGAAGACAAGTAACTTGAAAGTAACTTGGCATAGTTCAGCAAGATGATGAGTTTATTAAAAAACAAGCTCTGAGAAAAAGGAAAAGCAGCATGGATTTGAAACTTTCTCTCTCTCAAAATTAGCCCTTTATGCCTTACATAGGAATGAGATGCACCTTGGAGTTCAGAGGGAACATGATGAGTTTTTTGTGAGATCTAAGAAAACTGCAATAACGTGGTGAAATAAAGATAGTCATAGAAAGATATTCTTAATTAACTCGATTCTAATGCTGAGTCTTTTGAGAGGCATCAACTACTCATAACAGGTAGAAGTCCAAGAATTGTCATCAATCATCAATCAAAATTTGCTGAGAGTTCTGTCTGTGATTGGAACAATTATAGAAACTCCTGTGGGAAAGGGATGACCCAAACCCTTACCTCAATTGACCTGCAATTTCTTTTTTTTCATTTCAAACTGTTAAGGGGGTACAAATGTTTTTGTTACATGGGTAGCTTTTATAATGCTCATTTAGTGTGCCTATCACCCAAATAGTGTTCATTGTACCTGATAGGTAGGTTTTTAACCCTTCCCCTCCCCCACCTTCCCCCTCTTAATTTCCAATGACTTTTACATCTCTCTGTGCCCATGTGTGGCCATCGATTAGTTCCAAAATATTAGTGAGTACATGTGGTGTTTGTTTTTCCATTCCTGAGATATTTCACTTAGGATAATGGTCTCCGGTTTATTCCAAATTGCTACAAAAGACATTATATAATTTATTTTTATGGCTGAGTAGTACTCCATGGTATATATACCACATTTTCTTTCTCCACTCATGAATTGATGGGCACTTATGTTAATTCCACATCTTTGCTAATGTGAATTGAGCTGCAATAAACATTCAAGTGCAGATATCCTTTCGATAAAATTATTTCTTTCCCTTTAGTAGATACCCAGTATTGGGATTGCTGGGTCAAATGGTAAGTCTATGTTATGTCTTTGAGGAATCACCACACTTTTTTCCGTAGAGGCTGTGCTAATTTGCAAACCCATCAACAGTATATAAGCATTCTTTTATCTCTGCATCCACGCAAGCACCTATTGTTTTTTAACTTTTTAATAATAGCTATTCTGACAGGGGTAAGGTGGTATCTCATTGTGGTTTTAATTTGCATTTCCCTGATGGTTAGTGACGTTGAACATTTTTTCATTTGTTTATTGGCTATTTGTCTCTCTTCTTTTGAAAAACTCCTGTTTATGTCTTTTGCCCACTTTTTAATGTTTTTTTTTTTTTCCTGGTTGATTTGTTTGAGTTCTTTATAGATTCTGGATGTTAGCTCTTTATCAAATGTATAGTTTGCCAATATTTTCTTCCATTCTGTAGGTTGTCTATTTGCTCTGTTGATTATTTCCTTTGCTATGCAGATGCTTTTTAATTTAATCAAGTCCCATTTATTTATTTTTGTTGGTGGTGTAATTACCTTTGGGATTTTAGTCATAAATTCTTTGCCTAGGCTGATGTCTATAAGAGTTTTTCCTACATTTTCTTCTAGAATTTTTATGGTTTCATGCATTACATTTAAGTCTTTTATCAAGTCTAAATTAATTTTTGCAAATGGTGAGAGATACGGGTCCTGTTTCATTCTTCTACATGTGGCTATCAAATTTTCCCAGCACTATTTATTGAATAGGGCTTCTTCTCCCCAGTGTTTGTTGTCTCTAGGCCTGCGGTTTCTTGAGCCAAGACAGGTGAGATGAAATGTTATAAGGAAGGATACAGAATTATGAGGACCTAAAAGGATGTAAGCTTCATTTTTCACTAGAAATCTAGCTTTGTGTGTAGGGCTATTTCATAGTCCTGGTCTCTTACAGATGGCATGCATTATAAAAATTCTTAGTTGTAGAGAATAGAGAGGTGGCTTCAATTCGTTTGTAGTTCTGTCACCTAATCTCCACTTTCATTTACACTTCCTTTATTTCTCTGCACACTGCCAAAATCCTGCCTTTGTGACACAGCCAACAAACAGCTCAAGACAATAAAACCTGCCACTATGTCTCTAGACTGTTCTGGACTTGAGAAAGAATTTTACAAATGTAATTTCATGTGATAAAGCAATCATGAATGTTCTCATTTCACACATGAAGAAATTGAGGTTCAAAGACTTTGTTCATTATTCTCAAAATGGGCTGAGGAATGATCACTTGGAAAACTTTTTTTAAAAAGAAGTTAAAATTTCCAGGCCCCACCTCAAAAGCACAGATTATTTTGTTATAAATTACTAGTATTTGGAAAAAACTGGTTGTTCCAAAGACACACAGGCTTAATCTGGCAAAAACAAGAATCAATCTGTATCTCCAGTCTCCAAACACAGCTAAACCATTCTATATCCCTAGAGTCAGTCACTGTTTCACAAAAGGGATTCATCTATATCTGCTGTGATCTATTTTGTGCCACATAGTGAAAACTAATTATGGTACATGTTGTTGGGATTGCTGTGTGAGAGTTTAAGAGTCTGTACATGTGAGTTTTCTAGAAATAGAAGGTAAAGGCTCAGATTTGCAAGGCACTGAAAGGAACAAGGCTTGTATCAGTTTGTAAATATTTTTTTATTTTCTTGGTTAATATCTTATTAAAAAGAAATAAAGGAGCAAGATTTCCATAAGCTACCAGTGAAAAATGTTTTTAAAAAATCTTTGAAAAACAAGGTTACTGATGAGCTAGAATTTCACTTTATTTTAGTTTTCTCAACCCCCTATCTCATCACTGGGGTACAAATGGGCTGACCACGGATGGCCATGCCAATCAGGGCCACCATATACCTTCATTCCCTGCCCAGGGGAGCAAAAATATGGGACAAATTACACCTACTATCCTCAAACCTTAAGGACTTTTCTTGATTCTGCCACCCATGGGAAACATTTTTTAATTAACATTAAGATGCAATATAAGTCAGAGCAATGCTTCCAAATTTTAATAATCATGAATTATCTGGCTATCTGGTTAAAATATAGATTCTGATTCTGTGGGTCTGGGGCCCTGAGAGTCTGCATTTCTAACCTGTTCCCAGGTGATGCTGATGTTGGCCACAACCATACTTGGGGTGACAAATTGATAAAGTAAACGATGATGCCATTGAAGATGAGAAATAGCATCTCTTGCATAATTAACTAAGGCAACACGTTGACAGGAATCAGATCCCACCAATAAGAACAAAACTTTGAACAGTTCTTTTGAAAAAAAAAATCCTTTACACGTTGGTTTGTTTAAATGTGTAGTCAGCTGAAGGTGTTTCTGTGTTCCAGATTGACAGGGAGGGCTCTAAGGGATAAAAGGTGCAAGGCAGTTTTCCTGAAATATGCAGCTGGGAGAAATAAGCATCTCAAACATTAACTGATATGCATGCTTCGACATTCTCTTTTCCTAAATCTACACAATGAGTAGTTAGAGCACAATCAATGTGGGGGCAACAATGAGAAACCTCTGTAGAACTGGGAAATAAGAGAGACCAGGGACCAGTATGGAATTGGGAACGAAGATATGCTCTGAGAGTTATGCTCTAAGTGAACTGAAATAGAAGTACAAAGTCACCTTAGGACAGAAAGCCTTATAAGGCCAGTAGTGCTTGACTCTAATCTCATTGGCGGAATCTCATACCTAAAGAAAGAAAGTATTAATAATGAGGTAGGCCAACACAGAGGCCTACCAAAAGGCTAATCACAGAGACCAATTTTGATACTACTTAACTATAAGAGAGAGAACTCTGATTCCAGAATGTCTGACTTTTGAGGAGACTCAAATGTCAGACATTCAGGATCTGATGCCGCAAAACAGGGGTTGGTAAACTATCGTCCATGGGCCACATCTGGCTAAATCCTGTTCTTGTAAATAAAGTTTTATTGGACCACAGGCATGTCCATTTGTTTACACATCTATATAGCTGTTTCTGCACTACAGTATCAGAGTTAATTTGTCTTGACAAAGGCGATATGATCCACAAAGCCTAAAGTATTTATTATGCTATCTGGCACTTCGTAGAAGTTTGCCAACCCCTGCCATTAAACCTTTCAAACATATAACTAATTCCCCTTGCTCTGATTCCACACTCACTAAGCAAGCTTCTGATTATAATTTGGGTTCCTAGGTAGTATAGTTGAGCATCCCAAATCCAAAAATCCAAAATCCAAAATGCAAAACTTTTTGAGCATCAACACAATGCTCAAAGGAAATGCTAGATGGAATATTTCGAATTTTGGATTTTTGGATTAAGAGTGCTCAACTGGTTAGTATAATACAAATATTCCAAAATTTGAAAAAAAAAAATCCAAAATCCAAAACACTTGTGGTCCCAAGCATTTCAGATATGGGATAGTCAACTTACCAACAAAAGAAAGAGTGTCTCTGACATTAGTTGGCTATTTCTAGCTGTATTTGCATTCTGAGTTTTTGGGGTGGGGGTGGGGGTTACATAATGTCTGGGAACTTGCCTTCTCTGAATTATCCCCATGAATGATGGTTCCTTTCTAAATTTTCTTTTTTACTCAAAAATTCACTTTTCTAGTGATATATAAAAGGAACTTATGAACTGGGTCATGAAGTATGAATAGCAGTGTCAGGCATTCAAGGTAAAGGAAGCAACCTATTTAAAGGTGAAGTTATAGCAAAATATTAATTGTTTCAAAATCTTGGGTTTTCTAAAAACTATTCAAATACTCCATTTATCTTGAGGAAGTTGAAATTGTTTGTCGTAGTATAATTCTGCCTATTGTTCTAATGCAGTAGAATTTTTAAAATTTGTTTTCTGGACACTTTATCACCTCTTGCTCAGGTTGTTTTGATTATGGAATTTAAGTTCATTCTTAATTTTCTACAGAAATAATAATTAGCTATTTCAGGAATAATAATTTTACCTGGTTTACAAAGGAGCATATACTGAATAATACCACTGTGCTATATCTATTTTATAGCTCTGACTTCTAGGAAATAATAAACCTTGTTTCTATTTTGGGGGAAAAAATCACTTTTCTAAGCCTACAAGACTAATGGCTAGACATTTAGATTGTGGTAGGTTCACATTTCTTCTTGTAAAGTGCATTCTTAATCATTCCTCTGGTGAAGATCTTTGGGAGTTAAATGCAACAGTAAGCCTGGGTCCAATTAGACATCCCACAAGACTTTGTTATCCACAAGAGCAGAACTTCCAACTCTGCTGCTTTGTCTCCGCCAAGCATTCTGGATCTTCATGTTCACTGACTGCTTGGTGCTTGTGTTCCATGTCTGGTTCACTTAGGTATTTATCTTATTTTTTAACTTGACTTTGCCTTTTTAATCTTTTTATATTTTTATTTATAGTTTATATTCCTTTATACATATATATTTGGAACAAAAGAGGAATGTCTGTCTTGTTATGAACATGCTGTAACATCTTGACCTAGAACTGCCTTTGCCAACTTCCAACAGGATTCTTTTATTTGGTCTAATTGACTGGATATTTTTCCATACATTGTTCACCCAAGATTTGTTTAGCACATACTATAGTATAGGTAGCTTTGGAGATACAGAGGTGACATGTACATGCCTTCACTACTCTGATGGAGTTAACATTTGGAGGTAAGCTGAAACATTTGACAATCTACCTCAAAGATTGAACGAAATTGCCAAACGAAAATTGAATGAAATTGACAATTCCCCAGCTCAAGCTCATTGCCATTATGACAAAACTAATCTTTCTCCTTCAGTAAAACTCCATGGTGCCTTTTGCCCATAGTAAGCCACCCAACCCATCAAAGTCTACCTTGTCCTCTAAGTTACTTTCTTCTATCAATGTCCTAAATATATAGTTCTTCTACCTTTGATAATATAGCCACAATTAATGGATACAACACAAGAAACTCAGCAATATTACATTTTTAAATTCACTTCAATGTCTTTGAGGAAAATGTTTATATTTGCATTTTGTTGCTCACTTATTACATTCTGTAAAGTTTAAGAAACAACAGGCACCTGCCTTACAATGCAGCATTTTTGAGCAGGGCAGGGAATGAGTGGGTTTCCCCCTGGGTGTAACCAGACACTTTTTGATTCACTCATCTGTTTCAGACATAATCACCATCCTATTGTCTTCAGCTCCCAGCTTGGGAAACCCTCAGAGCCTTTCCCTCAAGGTCGCCATTCAGTGTGGCACACTGTTGACCTTCAGTACATCATACTGCAACTACAAAACAGTAATTTTATTTTCAGTGCACCTAGAGGGCCATTTACTTTGCAGCATCATTCAGAACGCTCAGCAATAACTTTCCTACTTCAAAATAAATAAATAAACAGAAGCAGCATGGTGAGCCCTTGACAGAAACAAAACTGAATCAAATACAAGTTCTTCCAGGATTTTCCTACATAAAAATAATGTAAAATCACAACTTATTAAATCACAACTGAAAGCAATATGTATGAAATTACTTTTCACCACGTGTTTTTACTGATATGCATAAGGACCATACTGTCTATAAATTAACCTTAATGCCACCTAGTGGTCACTGAGAAATTTTTGTCTCAGAAAATTGGTAACAACTTCAGAAATTAAGACATTATTAATAACAATAACTACTGTTGATGAAGAGACTTCTTGAACACCTACAATGTTCCAGGACTCTTTGCTCAACATTTTATTTGCATTATTTCAATTTATCTTTACAACAACCTTAATAGGTACTATAGCCTAGTTATATAGATAAAGAAACTAAAACATAGTGGTATTAATTAATACCATATTCACAGATCTAGTAAATATCTAGCTGGGATTCAAACTTGAGTAGCGTAGTCTGCTACGCTCAGCCAGAATGCTATACCACTATGAAACCTCAGCTTTGACTAAAAGAATCTGATTAATAGACTAACACACCACATACACACACACACACACACATTCACACACAAATGCTAATGTGTACAAGGAAGGTGCAACCCTCACTTTTCCACTCCACAACCAACTCTCATCATGTTGCAATTCCCAGGCTTCTCCTTCAAACAAGATTTTAATTGCATGGGGCTTTTTACACATTTGAAATTCACATCTAGTATCTCTGAAATATGATGAATTCACTCACTCATGCAACAAATAGTTATTGAGATCTTTTACATTAAACTCTGTGCTAGGTACTGGGAGTGCAGTGAAGAAGCAAACAGACACAGTCTCTCCCTTTGTTGAATTTAAAGTACAGAGGGAGGAGAGAAACATAAATTACATGTATTAAGGCACCCGAGAGAAATGCAAGGTACTTGCAGGGTGTTTCTAGCAGGATGACCTTCCTTTTTGCATAAGTGTTGAGTGAGAAGGAAAGCAAGGGAAGACGTCCTTAAAGGAAGGACCTCTAAGGGATCCCTGAATGAGTGGGAGCAGCAATTAGCTGGGTGCAGGGAGACAGCACAGGGATTCCAGGAATGGGACCTGAGCAGCAAACAGAAGAGTACCTTGAAGGCTGTGCTCCCAGGCACGACACTCACACAGTGGAAGCACAGCAGTAAGTCAACATGCAATCCAGACACTCTCAATTTTTGTGCCATAAATAGCATTTGAATAAAAGGCCGTAATTAAACCAAAATTTTTTCATACTTTGAACAAATCACTTTTACTGAAAATACTAAAATTGCATGATATTGGAACTGCTTTGAATACCTAAACATAATGGTAACTTTGCTAATTGAAGTTTCCATTGGTATTTATGAATAATTCAAATGTCTCTTAAATAAGATTTCTAGTTTGGATGGAGATTATAAAAATACTTATGGCAGATAATATGAATAATACAAAAGGAACAGAAAAAAAGAGAAGTAAACAACAACTAATATCCATATCTTATAACCCAGAGACAAATAATGTCAACATTTTAGAGTTTTTCTTTCCTATGGATATTTTACAAAGATTCATTTGTATAAATAATTATGTAATTTAATTTATTCATTCAACAATTGTTTTACTTGTTATTATTAATATAAACTCTTTGTTAACATTATTTTAATAGTTGGAAAATATTTCATTAGGTGAATACATTGCAGTTTACTTAACTCATTTCCAAATTGTTGAATATGTGGATCATTTCCAATGTTTAACATATAACAAATAATGGACGAATAATAAATGGCATAGAACAAATAATATATACTAATGCACTGAATAAAACTTATTTCTTTAAAACACAGTTTATCCACCAGAATGGAATTCTGCCAGTACCCTGCATTTCTCCTGGGTGTCCTTTCTATGGTGTGATCATATCAGAATACATGTAATTTATGTTTATCTAAATAGTGGTTGAGTAACTGAAATGGCTTATTTGTATGTCTGAAGAAAATTGAGGAAAATAACAAAGCAAATTGCAAAAACAAAATCACTGCTCAAGAACAGACTCCCAACCACCGCCCCCCATTCTTCCTTGAACTGTGAGCTAATTTCTGCCTTGATCTTAAGACAAGCTGCAATAAAAGTTAATGGGTATTTTTGTCATGTTGGAGAATCCCAGCAAGCCGTTCTAAAATCCCATTTGTGAAATGATGTGTCACATTAACACTTTTTATGGGCATAATCTTGTGCTGCCTAATTGAATAACTTAATATTTGTGACATGAGTTTGACTCACACGGTTGCACCACACACACACACACACACACAGGAGTTGTAAGCTGTTCCATCTCTGCTCTTCTTTACTTTGAGCATGCCCTGGTGCTTTTCAAGCTAATATTAGTGCATTGCCATTTATGAGCCAACTTCTATCTCTTTGACATAGGAGGTTTACTTGATGTGAAAGCAAATTGGAATTGTGACTTTTCTTCTTCTAATTGAGTACTCTTTTAGTAGGTAAATGCCAAGTCCAGATGCTAGGACTCTCGGACAGTGTTTCTACCAAGAGACATTGACAAGACACAGAAATTACATCCATTATGCCATAAGTAAGGACAGTGGTAGATGAAAGATGATGATGTTCTGAACAGTGGTACTGGACTTTTCAGAGCCTTCAGCAATCCCTTCACTCCACAGCCAGCAGCTGAAAAGGCTGACTATGTAGACTGACTATGTAGTTCCATAGTGAACACATAAATGCATTCCACTTAGACTGAATTTGTTGGAAGCAGGGGATGTTCAGGATTAAGACTGACATTTCAAAGTCAGACTCACTAGATTTGATTCTTGGCTCATCTATAGGCTATAAACACCTTAGGAAAAGTAAGTTATTGATACTTAACGTTTTAGTAAGCCACACTCCTTTTTTAAAAAAATGAAGATAACAATGGTGCCTACCATATAGGATTATTAGGATAAGGAAATAAAATAATTTAAGGAGAGCTCCTAGCACTGTGTATGGCACATGGAAAGTACCCAATGAATTACTATTATTATTATAACTATTATTCATTTATATCAATGAGTTAAATATTTTGCTTCCATTAGATCAATCTGATGAGGAATGTACTTCACAAATATCCCTTATTTCTTATTCCTCTATAATATGCTGTTAAAAAATCTGTTCTCCTCGGTAACAATCTATAATTTGAAATGTACAACTTGTTGGAAGGGCAGAAGGACAGGTAACTAATACCTTAGAATTACCTCCACTTAGAGAAATTTTTCTTTTATTCATTTCTAAGCTCTATGAAGCCAGGGTCTACATCTGCTCTTTTGACTAGCAGTAAGTACAGTGCCTGGCACATAATAGGAACAAGCACAATAGATATTTCAGTGGGTAAATAGTCTTAAAACAATTCCTCAATTTTACAAATGCCTATTTCTGAGCTGGATTCAATTAAACATATTTTCTCCTTTTTTATAAAAGTCACCAGAATGGAACCTTTTTGTTAAGCTTTTCCTTTACCTCAGATATGCTACTGCCCTTAGCAAGCACAGGGACAGTCTTGAATTTCTCAGAAAAGCACTATACAACAACCTTAGAGAACCCAGTGGGCCTAGCACAGGTCCACAACATCTCTAACTCTTCAAAATAAATATGACTCAGCAACTTTGGAATTTGCCAACTTAATAAGCAACTTTCGCTCCATGCAAACTGGAGACTGCATTTGAAAGTTGAAATTTCATTAAACTTTCTGTTTTCTGAGACCTTATCCAACTGGGACATTTGTTTGTAGCACCAAGAGGCTATGAAAACCCCAAATTATGGTTGAATTTTTGTTCGGACCATTACAAGATAAATTCATGGCACTACCACTCACAAACCCAATTTATATTACTGTCTAGGTCCTCTCCTTCTCTAGCCAAGCAACTCTCCTCTTTCTTTACAAATCCTCGTTTTGTGTTCTTTTCAGAATGTCCTAGTTTAGAGCAATTTAAAGCAATATCCAATGCAAACTGTAGAATATGATCTCCTTCCACAAATTCTGAAATGGATCTCTTTGTGGTAATATTAAAGCTGCCTTATGTATAGGGTGGCCATACATAGTAGTTTTCTGGGAATAGTCTCATATCACGGGACTTGACAGTTGTCCTGGAATTTAATGACAGTTACCCTGGAATTCCATCCAGCTTAGCATTTTTTCAGATTTTTTTCATTTGTAATAAAGTATTATTAGTAGTAATAGTTGCTTTAAAATAAGCATGGACAGGATTGGTCACCCTTCCCCTTGAGTTTCCAGCTTCTGTCATATTCTTAATTTAGCAGTGTGTGAGACACATTTGCAGGGAAACAGACCTCTCATTTTAACTTTCAGTTAAATCTGGACAATTAAAAAATAAATAAATACATCTGGACAATAACCAGCAATCACCCTTTCTCTTTTCCTGACCCTTTCCAGATCTTTTCAGAGACAGCACACTAGGTGCTAAAATGAAGTGTGCTTGGTCCTCCTAGTTTCAGGAGGTGGTATGCCATGGTTTAAATGCCAAAAACTCAGCTTTTAAAGCTTTTAGCAGATTGCAATTATTGAAAACAAAGCTTGTGAACAGGAAGACATTTAAATGTATCTTTGTACAAGAAAAGAACAAAACAATTTAAGCGAGGGATCGAGTGGTATAAAGATTTAATTTTGAAATTCTATTATTGTTCTTTGGAATGTCTTAATTTAGAGGAAAAAAACCTGATGGAGCCCTGGGGAGGAGACAAAAAACAGCTGACATACCAAAGACAGCTAACCAAACAGCAACTGACTCCTGAATACAACATAATTCTGAGCAGAAAATAATTTTTAACCTAGAATTTTAAACCCAAGAAAACTATCAATTAAGTAGGAGATAGAATAAAGACACTTTAAGATAAACAAGCTCTTAAGAAATCTACCTCCTCTGCATTTTCCTCAGGAAGCTACTGGAAGATATGCCTCACCAAAATGAGGGCAAAACCCAAGAAAGAGGGAGACAAGGAATCCAGGAAATACAAAGTCCAACATACGAGGGGGCAAAGCAAATTCTTAGAATGAGAGTGGGGCAGACTCAGATCAACACTGAATAGTTGGTCTCAAGAGCAGTCAGTCCAAATAGAATGATGCAGAACTCCCAAGGGTGTTTCCAGGAAAGAAAATAATAAAGTAACTAATAGATGATTTGATTTGTTGCCTCCATTGTGAAATATTCTTTTGAGAAGTTTGAACCTAATTTAGTGATGTGGATTAAAAGTAAGCATTTTAAAATTAGGCATTTATTAATTTGGGAAAAAACAAAAAGTTGAACAAGAAAGGAAATACAACACACTATAAGACTGAGCTACAACCAATATTATATTTATTATGTTGTTTTATACATATATACTGAAAACATTGACTATTTTTGCTCCACATTTGTGATATAATCATTTTGTGTTTGTGTGTGTCTTTAAGTGTGTATGGGTATTAAGCTTACTATATTAAATTAAATAGGAAAACAATAGATAATATTTAAAATCAAGAAGCAAAATAAATATCATAAACATATTATTTAGAAATATGGAAGTAAATGCCAGAAGCAACTGCTAAAATGTTGAAAGTGGCTATGTCTGGGTGGCATTAAGTAGTTGAGGAAGTAAAAGAGGCACTGCTTTGTTTGTTATAAATCTTGAAATACTCTTTAAAAAATTATGCACACATATTATTTTGATTCAAAAATTAGCACCTTTGTAATTTTTCTTCCTTGCATCTTCAACCTGTTTTCAACTATTGATGGGGAAGATATCTTGTGTAGGTTTGGTAGGGAGGGAGGAGTTAGATAGGAAGAAACTTTAGGCAGCCCAGAGGACTGGGGGAGGAAGGAGGCAATTGACTTCACAATTAGCTTGAGGGCAGCCCTGAAAAGAACAGTGGCAGAGAATTCCTGCACAGAATCCTGGGCTTGGCACATTCATCAGTCATGCTTTCCATAATGACAGCTAAGACATGAGATACAATCTGTCATCAGAAGCCCTCTTGCAAGTGATCTGGAAGAGTGAACAAAATGCCTTGGCAGACTCCGGCTGTAGATATCTGTTCTAACTAAGGTTGTCAGTTTGGTCAGGTACTCTTTTCTTCTGATGGTAAATTCTTTCTGTGTAACTTTCTTCAGTTGCTATGGGCCCAGGAATTCAGAGGGCAGATAAAGGGCTAGTTAAAGGACTAGTATTAAGATGATGTGCCTGGGTGCCTGTGTCTCTACCCAGGTTCTCATCACTCTTACATTATTAGCTGTGCTTTTTGCATTTTAATTTTTCAATGAGTCTTCATTAACATTTAATTGCAGGTAATAAGGGGGCTTTAAAATGCTTAAGCAAAAATCAGTCTGATTATTCTGTACCCCCACGCCTAGAAGTATGTGCTATTCAATTAAAACAACATTTAATGAGCATTATTATCTAGTTGCTGTGAGGGATTAAAAAAACATGAGAATCAGATGTGGATTCAGCACTGTGGAGACTCACTTCCTATCAGTAGAGAGAGTCATGTATAGAAATATCTCTATCCACTGAAGATTCTTACATGGTAAAGGTGTGCAGGTAAGTATCAGGTGAAAGTAATTCTAAGCTGAGGCTCTGGGTGACATTTGAACTGGGTCTTGAAGAATAGGTAGGATTTCTTGGTGGAGATGAGTTGGGTGGAAACCAAGTAGAAGGAAGAGTGTGGGAAAAGGCATGGAGAATGTAGAGTGCATTTGAGAATGAGAAGTGGAAAGTTGTTGCAGGGACATGAGAGTGTGAGTTGACAACACCAAGAAAATGAAAACAAACTTCTTTGGAGGAAGGATAATAACTTTCGTTTACCATTCATTAAATTTCTCTTTGGTATTGATGTCTTGTTGCCTGGGACATTGAAATAATGTCCAAGATAGAAATGAGATGATTGGGACAGGGAAGTGTTCTGGAAGAGCATGGTGGTACTTTAAATGCAAGTACCTCCAGTAAGTGATTATAAATGTGACATAGAGGAGCCAGTGTGAGGGTAGGGTTGAGCTTAGAGATTAAGTCGTCAGTGCTACAGAGGGGAAAAAACCTTAAGGGTAAATGAGCTTAGATGAGGTACAGAGGATGAAAGGCCAAATATAGCTTCTGTTAGTGGACAAGAATCAGCAAATGGAGACGGAGAAGCTGTAGAGGTCAGAATGGTAGTGGGAAGGCAGCAGAGAAAGTATGTGTCATGGAAACCCAAAATAGGGAGCATTGGAATTGATCGGTTATCAACCATTAAAAGCAATTCAGACACAACTGGGTGAAGGCTTGGAATAGGCTCTTTAGTCTGGCAATTAAGAGGTCACTAGTAAAGTCTGAAAGTAAATATGATAGGGAGCAGGAGTAAGACATCAAAGAAAGGATGGAAGGATATTGGAAGGAGAAGAGGAAGCAGTGTAAAAAAACCTCTGAAGAAAAGAAAAGCTAACCAGACTAGATAATTAGCCCCTCGGTAACTGGGGTTAATCACAGTAAGCCTGTGGATTTAACAACACCTGTCAGCAAACAAACGAACAGATGCAGCCTCCTGTGGTGATACAGAAATATTTCTATTCAGTGTCTGTATCTTCTTACTTTATTGCATTCTCTTTAATGTTACTTGACACCGTCAGTTTATTTTAGAGAGATTGGGGCTATACAATTTGGCGGATTAATTTGATGACCTCCTCTTTTCTGTATCGCCATTATTTGGCAATTTCGTGTGGTTTAAATCAATTAAAGTGAATAAGAAATTATTTTATGATCAGGAATCATCAGTACAGTAGTACAGGCACATTCAGAACCCTGGGGAATTGAGACATGTTTTTTGTTTTCTGGTTTTGTGGCCTATCCACCCATTTTGACTATGACCACTTAAAAATAATAAAATGATATTAAAACTTCAGAAAAGTGGGTCTGAATGGCAGCTAGATGCAAAGGGGGTGTGGCTGGAGCCCAGTGAGCCCAAGAGAGGGTAGGAGGGGACGTTACAGAAGAAGGGAGGCTAAAGCACTTTAGAAGAGTCTCACAAGCCTCTATAGGGACTTGGCTTCTATTCTGGGTGAAACAGTACATAGTCACTTATATTCTCCAGTTTCTTACCCATATCTTCCTTTCATATTATGTCACTGATTCTTTTCTCAAGTTTTAATATCATTTTATTATTTTTAAGTTATTATAAAATTGTCAACAGTCTTATTGAAAGTTTCCTTTTATAGTTTGTAAATTAGAAGTTGTTGACATCTTTCCTTAACTCTTTTTGTAGTAAGAACCATAATAGTTTCAACTGAGAACATATTCTTTCTACTGGCGGTGCCGCTGCAGTGTCTGGTAAGTTGAGAGTAAATTCTGCTAAATGGTAATGTTCTCAGTTCCAATTTTCTTTATAGTGACATTTTAGATATTTCAGTTCACATATCTTCACAGCTTTATCTTTTTGGCTTCATTCACAGCACCTGCCCTTTAACAAATATTGTTATAAGACAAAACTTGTAGAATAAGTTATCTCTATGGTTCTTTTAAATGTGTTGACATAATATTTAGATGCTGTGAAGTAGTAGGTTTTATCCATTATTCCAGGATAGAAGATGACTTTGTCCTCTTTAACTAGATGCCCTTTTACAACTATTTTTTAGCCATAATTCTGTGTCAAGCGTATTATTTCAGTGAATTCTCAAATTTTTTAGTATTGCAATTGACTTCTGATGCTAACCACCTGGAGTTAGGTCAAACTTCACAGGTTAGGGGCACAGTCCTCCACTAGACTGTCCTCACTTCAGACACCAGCCACAGGCTCAGGGGTTTCCAGGCCACCTGCACTTCTGATCACCAGTTACAAATGCAGGGGTTTCCACTACCCTTTCAGGTTCAATAATTTGTTATAACAAGTCACAGAAAAGTGCTGTACTTACAATTAAAGTTGCATTTTAGCAGAAAAGGAAGCAAATCAGAACCCACCAAAATAAGAGACACATGGGGCAAGATCTGGGAGGGACCCAAATGTGGAGTTTCCACGTCCCTTCCCCATGGAGTTGGGATGTATTATCACCAACCAGGACTCTTGCAGAGCTCTGAGTATGCAGGGAAGCTAGTTAAAAGCAGAACTTCCATGATTAAAGCCTGTGGCTTCTGTTTTATATCATTAAATGAGTGAAAAATAAAATGGCCAACACAAAAAACAAATAGAATTAAAGCATCAGATATTAGAAAGTGGAGGTTACCCATATTCCTAAACATTGATAACAAGCTTTTTGTGGAAATCTTAGTGTGCGAGCAAACAAAAATAACAGTGTTCTACAAACAGTATATTCCATGTGCCTAAAGGTATGGGAAGGAACTGAGGAACTGAAAAGTCTGAGCAAACAAAAGGACAGAGGTAATAAAAGTACTTCTTCTGTCTGTATCCAGAAATAGCTTATGATTAAAATATATTCCCTTTCATGCCATGCACGCATACATCAAGTCAGATAAACCCTATAATGTAAAGCTGCTATCCACCAGTGCAGTCATGTCAGCATTCGCCCCCATACTCATGAGATTGGTGGGTTGAAAGAAATTAAAATAACAAGGAAGTGAGGCAAGGGTGGCATGTAGACCCTCACTTACCAGGAGGGCTGTTGATCTTCCAATAGTCGTAAGCATGTTTTAACACGGAATCACAACATTAAGACTAGATCCAACCAAGACACAGGCAGAAGGTGTCACACAGGTAGAAGCTCCAGATTAGAAGGAAGCCTTTAAAATATACCAACAGTGGTTCAGAGAAGCTGAGTGAGACTCTACAAGCATGCAGAGCCACAGAAATTAGAGGAAAGAAAAATATTATTGAGTATGCCAACATAAGTTGAGTATTATTATTGAGTATGCCAAAAATATTATTGAGTATGCCAATCCCAGGCTGATGAGAATTTTTGGCATATTTATAGGAAATTGGTAAAGAAATATGACAGAAGAGGCAGTAATTATGCAGAGAGTTTGAGAACTGTGTGTGTTTGGTTAAGAAGATGGTAGCACCAATTAGTAGCATTTTTTTATTTTGTTTTGATGTAAGCTAGAATGTCATTTTTATGATTTCCAAGATCTCCCTTTTTATGATTCAAGTCCTTTTGTCCCCTTAAAAGACAGGAGTAGGAAATATGGTGCCTTGAGTCTATATGAAATATGCACATATTAACCTAGGTTTATGTATATCTCAAAGACCCCTTCCCCCAACACACATTTTTGCTGTCTTCTCCCATTTCCATCCCCTCTTTCCCATATTGTATCCATCCATAACTTCTGCTCAAAAGATGAAAGGATTATTATCCAGAGAGATAAATGGACTGATTGCTGCAAATCTTACCCTTTATCCTAAGAGAAGCCAACTGATCAACTTTCTAGCTCTTGGTATCTTCAGCATCTACTTAAGAATGTAAGGCTTTTTGGATATCTTTGGACTGGGGGCCTTCCCACAAGCTCAGCATCATTAGGTTGGGAGAAAATGCCCAAAATTCATGGATTCTAGAGAAAGGAGAGTTTCTATAGATGCATTAGATAAATGTAAGCCTGTGACAATCTGCAATAGATTGTCTATTGCAGAATGGCAATGAGCAAAGACACTACTGAATACTGGAGCAGCAACATCTCCAAATATCCAGTGCTTAACTGGAAAGCCTGAATGATCTCCCAATTCTATTGACCAGGATCATTACATTAGCTAGCTATTATATCTGTTATAATAATGTACTCCACAGATGAAGGCCTTTGCTATAATTGTACACTACAACAAAGCTGTTTATAGATTCAAGAAGTTGATCTTAGAGGGAGAGAAGTATGATTCATCTCTCATAGTTCCTGTCCTGCAGGTTAATGTTTTAGAATTTATGAATTCAGAGAGCAAGAAACCACCCCAGTTGCAAACAAAACCTCAACTCTTGCTGCCCACCACACCACCCCTACCCATGTTGAAAGACCAAAAGTAAAGGAAGAAACCTCTGGAGAGAGTGTTGGGGTGGACATGAAGGTATTAATATATTTCTACAGCAAAAAAATATATATATTCTTTGATTTAAAGGGAGGAAAGTAATACGTAACATAAAAGATTAAGGTGACAATCACCAAGAAAATACCTGAAGAAAGTTGAATTTCATCTTGATATTATCTTTTAAAATTGTGAATATGTATTGGTCTTCTGAATACTGCCATCTAGATCATCATTTGGCAATTTTTCTCTTGAGGAGTCAATCCTCCACAATCCATCATAATTCCGAGTCCATGCTGCCAACTTTTACCTGACATCAATCACAGAAGACTCTGACACAAACTTTACTTTTTGTAAGTCCAGAAAAATATCAAATTCAGTAAAAGAATTATTGGAAGAATAAAACATCAGAGCTCAATTATATGTCATGTTCTGAACATTTTCTTTTGGCTAATTCAAAGGGCTTGTATTGGGTAAAGACCTACTCAAAATTAGAAATATGCTAAATATGTCCTTTAATATTTTCCCCAGAAATGCTCAATCATTAGACTGAGTTCACATTAGCCAGATAAACTGTAGAAAGAAAGAGAAGCCATTTTTTCCCCAATAACACAACATTGAAGAGGAAACTGCAACAAAAATACTTTTAAGGAAAAATATATGTATATTGGGCTTCAATTTTTCTGTGAATAAATTCTTTAGATCATGTCTCATTTCAGCTTGCCTATACGTATACAGCCAAAGGGTTACAATGGCAATTTTTAAAAATACATTTCTTTGAGCTTAAAACTTATTATTTTCTAATAAGCAACCAAGGAATCTGACTCTCTACCAATAAATCCACCCAACCAGGCTGCTGGGAGTCTCAGCAACATGCACAAATGCCAAGCCTAGCAAGTTGGCCAGATTGCTTAACAGTCTAAAAGTGATTCAGCAAATCCTTATATATAAATTAATTCTAAAAAAATCAAAATGGGAAAAGATATATATGTATACAAGAATATGCAGGGAACATTTCCTTAAATATTAATAATAACAAAGTTAGAAACTCCCTAAATGCCAGAAAGTAAGGGATTGTTAAATAAAGTATGGAGCAACATACAATTGAGTATAGTGCAGCCATTACAAATAATGATGCAGATATATACCTATTGATGTAAAAAGCATTTTTTATTACTAAGTGAAAAAGGTAGTTACACTCCAGCTTGCTTAGGATGGTCCTACTTTTGTTATATGTGTAAGTGTTTATATATACTCGTTCACAAAGAACAAATGAATGTACACAAAATCAATATAATTTTACATATAGGGTAGTAGAAAGGTGGTGTTTTAGTCCAGAGGCTGCTGTAACAGAGTACTAGAGAGCCATATAAACAACTGAAATTTATTTCCCACAGTTCTAGAGGTTGGAAATCCAAGATTGGGGTGCCAGAAAGATCAGATTCTTGGTGAGGATCCTCTTCTGGGTTGCAGACTGCCACCTTCTTGCTGTGCCCTTACATGATGGAAAAAGAGTGAGAGAGCTCTCCGGAGTCCCTTTTATAAGGACACAATTCCATTCATGAGTGTCCCCCACTGTGACCTAATTACCTCCCAAAGACTCCACCTTTTTAATATTATACCATCACATTGGGGGTTGGTATTTCAACATGTGAATTTTGTTAGGGGGGACACAAGCATTCAGTCCATAACATCCTGCTCCTGCCCCTCCAAAATTCATATCTTTCTTGCATGCAAAATACAACCCCAAAAATCTTAACTCATTCCAACAACAACTTTAAAGTCCAATGTCTCACCTAAATATCATCTAAATCAGATATGTGTGAGACTCAGAGTACAGTTTATCTCAAGGCAAAATTCCTTTCCAGCTGTGAACCTATGAAACCAAACATGTTATGTGCTTCCAAGATACAATGGTGGGACAGGCATAAGATAGACATTCCCATTCCAAAAGAGAGAAATAGGAAAGGAAGGGGTGGCTGGTCCCAAGCAAGTCCAAACCTAGCAAGAACTGCATGAGATCTTAAGCTTAAGAATAATCTTCTTTGGTACCATACTCTCCCCTCCAAGCCTACTGAGGTTGCAGCCCCTCTCTCTGGATATACTGGGGTGGCAATGCTCAGGGGATAACTGCCCCAAACCATGGCTCTCTTCCTTGGCCCGACCCATGCCATGGTTCTCTGTCAGGACAGGGGTCACACCCCAGGGCTCTGCCAGGCACCTCTGCCCCCGCAGCTCAGCTGTGTGTTGGTCTAGCCCTTGGTAATAGGTGGAAGCAGCCTCATACCCTGGCACCTTAGGTATTTTTTTTCCTTTTGTTATTCTATATTTTCCAATTTTTCTTCATTGAATATAGATTTATTATGTAACAAAACTTTAATATTTAAGAGATATTACCAATATAAATTAAAATACTAGCTAGTTTCCTCAGAGAAGTTATAAGAAAGGACTTCTTTTGTCAGTGAATAAAAAGTAAATGGACTTTTATCAGGAAAAAAACATTTTCGTTTACTACTTCCTTGGAAAAGCAGAAAGCTTTGTAAAAAAATACCGATACATCTGGTGAGGATCACTGACCACTTTGTTTCTTATTCAGCCATTTATTAAACAGCCGACTCTTTGATCTATTCATCCACTGATCCGATAGCAGTGGAGAGGTGACGTTGAGGTTAAAGGCTGTGTGGTGGTCGTTCCTTCCAGGGATGCCACAGGCCAGTGGGGAAGAACTGTCTTGGACAATGCCTGCATCAGGATGGCACATTCCAGGGGCTGCTTCTCAGCTTGGCAAATCCCGAAGCTTGCTTCTTTTCATGATAGACAAAAGTGATCCAACCCTAGGAAGACTTTTATTTACTAAAATTTACCCCAAACTGCAAAAGAGGCAGACTGCTAATTGATTGATTTATAACAAGAAACCCAGCCAAGTGGAGCAGAACACTGCAGTCATTAGAACAGTACATGCTTCCCCTTAGACACAGTGCATGACAGAGCAAGTGATAGGGTCAGACAAGAGTTTCAAAAAACAAATTCTGACAGTTATGCAGGATAAATTAGAGGAGTGTCCATATGTCCCAGTTTGCCTGGGACAGTCCTTGTTGATGCCTGATTTCTGAACGCAGTGTTTAATATAATAACACCCTGCTCCATTCTCAAAAGTGTCCTGGTTTGGTTGACAAATAAAAAAAAATTATTAATATATGTCAGTGTAATTGGAGAAGGCAGTACTGGGAAATGAGTTGTTAGAAGATCATTAAAAAATCCACTATATAGCCAACTAATCTTCGACAAAGCAGACAAAAATTTACACTGGGGAAAAGA
>VBSM01003143.1:24744142-24772349 GCA_008086735.1 Cheirogaleus medius
AAAAATCCACTAAGGAAACAATGAGAGCCTAAACTTGTGCTGCAGAAGTGGGATTAGAGAGAAAGAGATGAATTGAGATGGAACAAAATATAGGTGGTACAATTCCACTTCTGGGTATCTATACAAATGTAATCAACATCTCAAAGAGATCTGCACTCCCATTTTTATTGCAGCATTATTCACAATAGTCAAAATATGAAAATATTTTATTGATAAATACTGATTTAGAACAGTACATGCTTCCCCTTAGACACAGTATATGACAGAGCAAGTGATAGGGTCAGACAAGAGTTTCAGAAAACAAATTCTGACAGCTATGCAGGATAAATTAGAGGGGTGTCCATATGTCCCAGTTTGCCTGGGACGGTCCTTGTTGATGCCTGTTTTCTGAACGCAGTGTTTAATATAATAACGCCCTGCATCAAAATAAATTTATTTTGATGGACAAATTTCCATTGATGGACAAATGGATAAAGATGTGGTACACACGTACATATTATTTTACCATAAAAAAGAAGGAAATTCTGCCACTTGCAACAACATGGAAAAACTTGTAGGACATTATGCTAAGTGAAATAAGCCAACCATAAAAAGACAAATACTGTATGATCTCACTTATATGTGGAATCTAAAACAATCAAACTCATAGAAACAGAAAGTAGAATGGTGGTTGCCAGGGGCTGGGGGTTGAGGGAAATGGGGACATGTTGATCAAAGAGTACAATAGTTCATTTATAAGATGAGCAAATTCTGGAGATCTAATATACAGCATGAGTAAGTGATGTATGTGTTAATTAATTTGTAATAATCATCATTACATAATGGATATGTCTATTAAATCATCACACTTTATACCTTGAGTATGTACAATCATTGTCAATTAAGTATTTTTAAACAAAAAATTCAAATATATATATATATATATACACACACATACACACACATACACAGGTGGTAGAACCAGTGATTGCTCTCAGCCAAGGATCACCCCTCCGACCAAGGTCAGAGCCCCTTCTGGGGGATCAATTTGCATCCAAAAGCTAGTCAATGCAGGGATTCAAAAGCCCAGAGCATACTATGTAATCAGCTGAGGTCTTTGCTGTGACTGCATCACAACCCAACTTCTCCCTTTGGCCCATCCTGCTTTTTTCAGTCCTCCAAGATGGTGATTCCAAGAGCAACCCCTGATTAAGCTCCTGTACATACTTCTCAGAGTATCTCAGAATCTGCTTTCTGGGGAACCTGGTCTATAACAGCTACCATCAGGTTTATTATAGAACAAAAATGTGACATAGTTTAATCTCTTTTCATTATGAAAATGAATTACTGCAGGTAAATGTATAGAAGAGGACCTGGTGACAGGAAATGTTCAGTAAATGTCAGGAAGAAGAATCATAATGGGTATATCACTTCCAGTGCTAGATGTAGCATCTGACTGCCAACTAGATGAATCTGAGCAAGCTAAAAACAATACAAAAGGAGAAGTGGCCACATTTATTTATCCCTCTGATTCTGAAAATTTTTAAGGCCATATATCCCCATTAAAATGATCCAAAGTGAATGACGCTTATGAGCTGTAACTTAGTACTCTTTGAGTACTAAGAACCCAGAACCCTATGCCCTACTTCCTCATCTTTAGAGTTTTAGGACCACTTTCAAATGCCACTGTCAGAACTACAAGAGGAAGAGAATGAGTTTTACCTGGATCATTCAAAAATGAATGCATTGTTCTAAACAACTGATATAAACTGCTCTACAAACTCAAAGTGGAATTGTAGTCACATCACTGGTACCTTTCCAGTTAATCCCTGGAGCCCCATCCTCACTACCATCACCACTACCGCCTTACCCACCACCTTTATTAAGAGAAGAAAAACTTAAGGGAGGCCCTCCTCCGTGTGAATTGGAAACTTAAGTCTAATAACAGGGCATTCAGTCCACCTATCCCACCTACCCTACCAAGGTGCAATGGGACTGTAATGAGCCCGTGAAGCTTTCGCTTCTCTCTCACAGGATCACTGATAGAGATAGATCATAAATCAGCCTGACAGAGGCATATCATGCAAATAAAGAATTAACAATGTCAAAGCCTCATTCACCTCATTAATGAGAAAGCTAGTTACAAGATCATTTGAGGAACTTGGCATGTTTGGGATATGATTTTTTAATGTTAGAATAAGATACTAAGTTGGATAGAAAATTGGTGATGTCCCACAGGGCATTAAACCATAATCTTTAGGGTTATCTTTTCCACAAGACAGACCCATTTGCATCTGTACTAAACAAAATGTTCCTGTTAACCTGAAATTTCACAGAATCTAGGCCTTAACTAATAGAGGATAGTAAACCAAAACGAAGATTTATTCCCCTAGATAATAATCTTGGGCAACCCTGTTAAGCAATTGTCAGTAAGAGCTTGGCTGACCCAGAGCCCTGCAAGGACCACATAGGTTCACAGGGATAAAGACTCCAGTCCCTCAGGACTAAACTTAGTCCAGAGGACCCCATGCTTAGGATCCCAAATTTTTACAGTCCATCTTTTCCTCTTCCCATCCCCATCCCCACTCAGAGAATCAGCCCACCCAAGGAACACTTTGTCCTAGCACCATACCTCATAAACCTGGAACCAATGCCTCTTGCTCTCCCCATGGATTAATCTAAAGAGGCAAATAACTTTTCTTTTCAAAGCAAAGAATGGGGACCACTCCATTTCCCGAAGTAATAGAGCCATACATCCTACAACAACTCCTGGGAAAGCTCCCTATCAACCCAGATTAGTCACATCTTCTCTTCTTATGTGTGAGGTGGAGTGTGGCTACCATCAGTGATTCCAAAATGATTTTTCTGGCACCACTCTCACTAGAAAGAAAAGGGAAAAAACTAATCTCTCAAGGCATATGCTGCTAATGAAGGGAAATGAGGTCTCCCTCTGATTGCTCAAAAGTGTATAATGGACCAGTAACGAGAAATGCAAAGCCAAAGACTAAATGACTCAGTGCTAGCAAGATCTAACTTCTAAATGAAGTGAACAATTAATACATAGTAGAAACTCCCTGAGTTAGCCAGACCTTCCTAATGCTGCTGTAGTGTGTCTGGTACCCTAGCATGCTGAAAGCTCACTTCTGGATGACTACTCTCTAATATACACAAGTTGAGTTTGAGCATCTAAAAGCCAATTATGTTTTTCCAAAATGTTTATTTAAATTAAGTTATTTAATTAAATGCTATGTAAACTGATGGAATATAAATGTGAAAAAATAAGAATTATTATTTCTATTCAATTTTTTAATTGAGGTAAAATATACATATATAACTTACCATGTTTACCATTTTAAAGTATACAGATCAGTGGTAATAAATATGTTTGTATTCCTTTTTTGCCCCCTTCCTCTCATCCTCCCCCATCCTCTTGCCATCCCCTGTAACCACCAATCTATTCTCTACTTTCATGAGATCTGCTTTTTGTAGCTCTTGCCTGTGGATGAGAACATATGATATTTATATTTCTGTGCTTGGCTTATTTCATTTAACATAATAGCCTCCAGTTCCATCCATGTTGCTGCCAATGACAGGATTTTATTCTTTCTTATGACTGAATAATATAGCATTGTGTATAAACCACGTTTTCTTTATCCATTCATCCACTGTTGGACACATGTTGATTCCATAGCTTGACTGTTGTGAATAGAGCTGCAATGAACATAAGAGTGCAGATATCTCTTCAATATACTAATTTCCTTTCTTTTAAATATATACCTAGCAGTGGGATTGCTGCATCTTAGGAAAGTTCTGTTTTTAATTGTTTGAGGAACCTCCATACTGTTCTCCATAGTGGCTGTACTAATTTAAATTTCCACCAACAGTGTATGAGGGTTCCTCTTTCTCCACATCCTCACCAGCATCTGTTATGGCCTGTCTTTTTGATATGAGCTATTTTAACCAGGGTGAGATGATATCACATTGTGATTTTGATTTGTATTTCTCTGGTGATTAGTGATATTGAGCATTTTTTCATATACATATTGGCCATTTGTTTATCTTCCTTTGAGAAATGTCTGTTCAGATCTTCTGCTCATTTTAATTGGATTATTTATTTTTTGCTACTGAGCTGAGTTCCTTATATATTTTGGTTATCAATCCCTTGTCAGATAGATAGTTTGTAAATATTTTCTCCCATTCTTTGGGTTGTCTGTTCACTTTGTTGATGTTTCCCTTTGCTCATAGAAACTTTTTAGCTTGATGTAATCTCAATTGTCTATTTTTTCTTTGCTTGCCTGTGCTTTTGAGACCTTACAAAAGAAATCTTTGCCAATACCAATGTCCTGAAGCATTTCCCCCAGTGCTTCCTTCTAGTAGTTTCATAGTTTTAAGTCTTAGATTCAAGTCTTTTGACCATTTTGGTTTGATTTTTGTGTATGGTGAGAGATGGAGTCTAGTTTCATTCTTCACCAATTATCCCAGTTTTCTCAGTACCATTTATTGAAAAGACTGTCCCTTTCCCCATTGTAACTTCTTGACATCTTTATCAAATATGAGTTAGTTGCAAACGTGTGAATTTATATTAGTGAATTTATATATTCTCTATTCTGTTCCATTGGTCCACGTGTCTGTTTTTATGCCAGTACTGTGCACTTTTGATAACTATAGTTTTGTAATAAATTTCAAAGTCAAATAGTGTGATGCTTCCAACTTTGTTAATTTTGCTCAAGATTGCTTTGGCTATTGAAGGTCTTTTGTGATTCCATATAAATTTAGGACTTTTTTTCTATTTCTGTGAAGAATGTCATTAGTATTTTGATAAGCATTATATTAAATCTGTAATTGCTGTGGGTAGTAATGTCATTTTAACAATATAAATTCTTCTAATCTATGAGCATGGAATCTTTCCATTTTTTTGTTTGTTCTCTGCTATTTCTTTCTTCAGAGTTTTATAGTTTTCCTTGTATAGATCTTTCATTTCTTTGGTTAGATTGATTTCTAGGTATTTTATATTTTTTATAGCTATTGTAAATGGTGTTGCTTTCTTGATTTATTTTTCACATTATTCACTGTTGGCATATAGAAATGCTATTAATTTTTATTTGTTGATTTTGTATTCTACAACTTTCCTGAATTCATTTATCAGTTCCAACAGTTTTTTGGTAAAGTCTTTAGGTTTTTCTAGGTATAAGATGATGTCATCTGCAAACAAGGATGATTTGACTTCTTCCTTTCCAATATGGATGCCCTTTATTTCTTTCTCTCGCCTACTTGCTTTATCCGAAACTTCTAGTATTATGTTGAATAACAGTAGTAAAAGTAGGCATCCTTATCTTGTTCCAGTCTTTAGAGGAAAGGCTTTCAATTTTTCTGCATTCAGTACAATGTTAGCCATGGGTTTGTCATAGATGGCCTTTACTATTTTGAGGTATATTCTTTCTATACCCATTTTGATGATAATTTTTATCATAAAGCATGTCAATTTTATTGAGTGTTTTTATTTTTTGGCCTAGGATTTTTGTTCTTGATTCTATTAATGTGGTATGTTGTGTTTATTGATTTGCATATGTTCAACCTTCCTTGTATCCCTGGGATGAATCCCACTTGATCATGGTGAGTGATTTTTTTAATATGTTGTTGCATTCAGTTTGCTATTTATAGCATTTTATAGAGGATTTTTGCATCTATGTTCATAAGTGATATTGGCCTGTAGTTTTCTTTTGTTTTTATGTCCTTGTCTGGTTTTAGTATTAGGCTAACGCTGGCATTGTAGAATGAGTTAGGAAGTATTTCCCCTCTTCAATTTTTTTTAAAGCATTTGAGTAGGATTGGTATCAGTTCTTCTTTAAATGTTTGGCAGAATTCAGCAGTGAATCCATCAGGTGCTGGGCTTTTCTATGATGGGAGAATTTTTAATAATATTACAGCTTCAGTCATATTACCCATTATTGGTTTGTTGAGGCTTTCTATTTCTTTATTGTTCAGTCATGTTAGGGTTATATATGTCTGGGAATTTATATGTGTCTTCTAGGTTTTCCAATTCATTGGCATATAGTTGCTCATAATAGTCTTTTAATGTACTTGGTATTACTGATGTCACAGTTGTTATGCCTCCTCTTTTGTTTCTGATTTTATTTATTTTGTTCTTCTTTCTTATTAGTCTAGCTAAAAGTTTATCAATTTTGTTTGTCTTTTATAAAAGCAACTTTTCATTTCATGGATCTTCTGTATTTTTTTTCTCTATTAATATTTCATTTAGCTTTGCAGTTCACCTGTTCTCCTCTTCTGGGAGCTCTGCTGCTCAGTGTAGAGAGGTAGAGGTATACTACCTTTCAGCTCATGAAGGTAGCTACCCACTGTGGTGTTGCTGGAAATTTGAGTTGGTTGGACTTCAGACCCTTGGGAGAGTATTCAGGTACCAACAGTGGCAGACTAGATTAGGCTACCCCCAGTTCCCAGGCCCCTGGATGGCATGCTTGAGTCCTGGGTGACCAGCCTGAGATCAGGCTAGAAATCTTGCCCTCTTGCTTCCCTGAATTCAGGCACTGGCTGTGATAGTGAGGGATGGGTTGATCAACTGCCCTAGAAGAATGCTCAGGCAGGAGAAGAGTAGATGTACTATGAGCCTGTGATAGGAGGGGTGGGCCCCTCTTGACAAAATTAGCAGAGGCAGTCAGCTGTGGGATACACAAGCAGTTCACACCTCCCTCTCTCAGCAGTGACAGCAGCCTCCATCCTTTGGGGGAATCAAAAGACCCAGATGCCAGTTCCCACCTGGGCCAGCTGGAGCTGAGATGGTAGAGACAGCTCGAACCACTGTGTGCAGGGCACCAGACTGGCTATGGACTGTGGCCGAAATGCCCTGACAGGGGAGGTGTGGTTGAGCCAGGGACTTACCTCCAGGAAGGGTAGCTCCTCCCAAAGGAGATAGGAAGAGGTAGAGGAGTGCTAGCCCTGCCCTCCCTCAGGGGAAGCAGTAGCTTTTGTCCTTGGGGCACTCAAAAGTGCTTGCTGCAGCTTTTTAGAGAGAAAGGAGTGAGCACCAAGCTCTGTGAAATCCTGGGTGTGATGAGCACTCTGTCAGAGGCAGAGCAGCTGCTCCTAAGTGCCCTGACACAATCATACCCTGTGGAAATCTTGTTGGTCCTGAGCAGAAACAGTCACGGTTGCCTAAGCTGCAATGGGAGGGGGAGGGGAGGAGAAAGACGAAGAGTGGGGAGCTTGTTGCTTGTTCCCCTTTATCCTAAAGGGTCCTCTGGCATGTTGCTGTCTCCTCTTTGCTGGAAGCAGCCCACCTTGGATGCCCAAGCTTTGGGAGACCCACAGTTCCCACAGGACCCACCAGTCCCCTAAGGCTGCTACAGTCTGAGTGGGTGCTGGGGAGCATTGGCAGTGGATCTAATGATGTAGAGACCCAGGGGCTGAGATTCCCAGGCCAGGACCACTGCAAGAACACTGCCTATCTGTGAGGGTAGGGAAATGAGCCACATCACCCATGCAGAACCTGGGTGCAGTGAGCAGAGTACTATTGGGGGTGTACCCCCCCACAAGCCTAAATTGGGGCATCACACAGCTCATGCTTAGGAGCAGAGGTGGCTATGTTCACAGTATTGGTGGTAGGAGGAGAGATACTCCCCATCTCCATGTCCCTTCCCAGGCTCTGGTGCTGCTTCTGCTCTGGGGTGGGCACATTCTCCCACCCTACATACTCCTCTCTGCACTGGTGTCTCCACTGGGAGGGGTGCAGACAACTTCAGATCAGGAGTCAAGCACTCTCCAGTGCAGGAGAGTGTGCTCTCCACCCTCCTCTGTTCTAAAAAGCATTCACAGCACTTCCCAGTCTCGTTGGGGAAGCCAGCCCTACAGGTCAGAACTCCAGAAACACTGTTGCTTTCCTGCATCTCCCCATTCCCTTGTGGTTGTCAGAGTCCAATAAAGCACTGAGGGATGTTTGTGTGAAGGAGTGGGCTGGTCCCCAGGCCACTGCTGAAAGCTCAGGCAGGGACAAGGTGGACCCCTCTCAGTTGGTAGCAGAGGCGGGGGGCTGTGGAAGTTTCCTGGTGCCTGGGTCCAGTAGCAGCAGTAGTGGCAGGATGGGCACCTCTCAGAGACGGCAGCAGAGATGAGGGACTGTGGGGTTTGTTCCCTCCTGGGTCCCACAACAACAGCAGCAGCTTGTCTTTTTTAATTCCTTGTCTTTTTTATCGTCTTTGATTTGTAGTCTATTTTATCTGATATGAGCATAGTTACTCCTGTTCTTTTGTGGTTTCCAGTTACATAGAATACCTTTTTTCCACACCTTGACTTTCAGTCTATGTGTGTCTTTAGAAGTGAAGTGGGCTTTTTGAAGGCAGTGTATAATTGGGTCTTTTTTTTATTTTATCCATTCAGCCAGCCTATGCTTTTTAATTGGAGAATTGAGACCACTTACATTCAGTATTGTTGTTGACAAGTAAGGACTTACTACTGCAATTTTGTTATTGTTTTCTGGTTGTTTTGAGACTCCTCTCTTCCTTTCTTCCTTTCTTACTGTTTTCTTTTGTAGTTAGTGAATATTTCTAGTAGTATGTTTTAATTTGTTGTTTTTAATTTTAATGAATCTATTATAGGTTTTTGTACTGCGATTGCCATGAGGCTTTCAAAAAAGATTTTATAGATATGACAAGTTAAAGAGATGACAACTTATCTTAGAACACAAATACAAGAATAGAAACAAAGGCAAAAACAAAAACAAAAAAAAAATATTTTACACTATAACCCCATCCCCCCACATTTTGACTTTTAGTTGTCTCAATTTACATATTGTTAAATTATCTATCTCTTAACAGGTTGCAGTGGCTTTTATTCGTTTTGATAGTTTTGTCTTTTGGGCTTTGTACTAGAGTTATGAGTGGTTTGCACACCACAAATACACTAATAGAGTATTCTAGGTTTTGTCTATGTACTTAATTTTATCAGTGAATTTTATAACTTTAAAAGTTTTCTTTTGCACATTAGTGTTTTTACTTTCAGATTGAAGAATGCCCTTTAGCATTTTTTGCAAGATGGGTCTAGTGGTGATGAATTCTCTCAGCTTTTGTTTATCTGTGAAAGACTCTCTTTCCTTCAAATGTGAATGGCAATTTTGCTAGATACACTATCCTTAGGTTGCAGGTGTTTTTCTTTGAGTACTTTGAAACTGTTGTTCCCACTGCCTGTAGGCCTGTAGGGTTTCCACTGAGAAGTTTGTTGCCAAGACAAATTGGAGCTCCTTTATATGTTATTTGCTTTTTATCTCTCACTGCTCTGAGGATCTTCTCTTTATCCTAACCTTTGAGAGTTTGATTATTAAATGTCTTAGAGTAGTCTTATTCAGGTTGAATCTGTTTGATGTTCTAAGACCTTACTGTACCTATTTACATGTTTCTCAAGTTTTGGAAAGGTTTCTGTTATTATTTCATTGAATAAGCTTTCTACCCCTTGCCCTTGCTCAGCTCCCTCTTAAGCACCAATATTTCTTGGATTTGGTCTTCTGAGATAATTTTTCTATATCTTATAGGTAATTTTCATTCCTTTCAATTCTTTTTTCTTTTTTCTCCTCTGTATATTTTCAAATAGCTAGTCTTCAAGCTCACTGATTCTTTCCAGTGCTTGGTTCATTCTGCTGTTGAGAGCCTCTAAACAGTTTCTCAATTCCACAAGTACACTTCTCAGTTTCAAGATTTCTGTTTGTTTAGGGTTTTTTTTATTATTATTTCAATCTCTTTCTCAATTTTTTCTGATAAATTTCTGACTTGCTTTTCTGTTGTTATGTTGGAGATCACTGGATTTTCTTGAAATTGCAATTTTGAATTCTTGGTCAAAGAGCTCACAAATCACCAACTCATTAGGGTCAGTCACTGGATTTTTGCTTTGTCCTTTTGGGGAGGTCATGGTTCCCTGTTTGCTATTGTTTCTGATGGGTATACATCTATGTCTTTGCATTGAAGGATTAGTTATTTATGTCAGTTTTCTCTGCCCAGCTTCTCTATTTTGGTTTTTATTGAATATATTTGCTTAGTAAATATTCACTGTTAGGTCACTGCCACCTTTTCAGCTCTAAGTGGCACCTTAATCCCAGGTTCATCTCAGCTCTAGGAAATGTTCAGAACACCGCCTGTCCCAAATGGGGGAGGTCCCAAAAGGATTACCCCAGCAGTGTGGAATAACCCAGCAGTGGCTAAGCCTTTGTGCCAATGAGACTTGGGGAATGTACCTCATACAGCCACTCTTATCTGGTGTCTCCTTTGGCCAAGATACAGAGCAGAGTTTCCAGGGTGGGGATGGTATTCTTGCCTCCCCTGGGTTATCTCTCCCTTCAGGGAGTCACGATGCTACCCATAGGTTAAGGCAAGAATATAACTCCTGCCAGGGAACCCAAGAAGATAGGGAAGCTGGTTGGCCACCTCATCTTTACTTTTCCCAGTGTAGGAACCATGAGTTGAGGGGAGATTTTCCATGCAGTTGGCACCTGGTAGAATGAGGGAGAGATGAATTATGGATGTGGAAGTCTAGTTCTTCTACTGTCTGCCAGAGGTTTTCCTCTTCTCTGTGGCCCTGGGAACTGTCTCATCCTCATACTTGAGCTGTGGATGTTGCTGGTAAAGATCTCAATGCTGTATATTTGTGTTTGATTTGGTAGAGCGGTGGTCGGAGGGGAAGCCAGCTTGCCTCTATATCACCATTTTGTAACCAGAAGCTCTCTATCAAATTTAAAGCTTTGGAAAGACTAAAAAATTGAGTAGGAAAAAGCAAATTGATATCAAATTAAATACATGTAAGAAAAGCTTAAAGTGAGGGGAAAACCCTAAAAATCTAGAAAAATTCTGCCCTCAGATTATTTCAGATAGAAACTGAAATACTGTGAGCTAGTCCCTAGGACACTAGTGAATTCACCAAGATAAAGGTCACATAGTGAGGACCCATATGGGCAGCCTGCCAGTGCTGTTGTTCTGATTTTTCAAGTATAACAGCATCCTTTCCATTAGGAATATCTACATATCTACAGTAATCTCTTTGTCTCTCTCTCTCTTACACACACACACAAACACACACACACACACACACACACACCCCAAACAGTTTTATCTAAACATACCTCTCTTCTGTAACCCAGATCACATTTAGTTTTGCCACTCCTGGGGTTTGTTTCACACTGGGCTTTTTGTTGCACTCATATTGACACTTATACAATCCCCCTGGCCCCCTCCATAATAATGAGCTACTTGCAGGCATAATCATAAGCTAGGTGGTACACATCTTTTCCCTCCCTTATTCCATCCAGCACCATGCCCTCAACGTGAAGATTTGAATGCAGTGAACTCAGTCCTCCAAATAGTTTATTTTCTCCTCTAAGCTTACAATTTCAGTTCATAATGTAAATTAGGAGAAAAAAATACATATGAAATATGGCTTCACATATCTATTTCATAAATCTGGAGATTCTAGTATTCTTCTGCCATATTCTAGAGAGGAATGTGCTCTTAAAAACTGCAATTTTCAGTTTATTTTCCTCCCAATAACATGAAAATGGCTTAATTTCTTGCTCAGAAAAACAAAAGGTTTGATTTTTCCAACTATCTCCTATATCATTTATGCTGACATTGTGTCAGCATAATTTTCTCTGGATAATAACACCCCTCATCACAGCAAAGACATAAAATTACTCACTCTCAACACAGATCCCTTAAGGTAGACTTTTACTTATTTGTACCTGGAAGAAATGGTCCAAAGGAATACTAACCCTTTAAAATCTGTTGCTATTAAAGAGTCCCCTATTACAAGAGAACAGTGGGTCTTAGGTCAGTTTTATGGGCCTAGCACCTCAGCTATTTACTGTAATGCAATTACCATACCAACTCAACCATTATATGATGTCAGGTTTGCTTCTCATTAGAACAAGAACTCTTAAAAATAGCAAAATACTTTGCAAAACCTGAAATCTTTTCAGGAAAGCAAAAATTCATGGGAAGCAATTATACCTTCCTCTCTGTCTCCACCCTCCTTACTGCTGTTCCCAGGTTGTGGGTTAATTATTTTGGCAAGGAGGCTCCACAGGAAACAACAGGAACTTCTAAGAGCACCACCAGAATTACATGTTATCAGCAGATTTCTTTCCCAGGACACTATCCTTGGTTTGATCAGGAATGGCATCACAAACTACCTACAATAAGCAGCTCTTTTCCAGAATCTTCCTTATGCTTAACCAGCAAACTGGATTGAGCTTCTCACGATGCCCCACCTCGTAGATCTTGATGAGGATATATGGAAAGGCCTACAGCCAAAAACTGTTTTGATCCATCTGGGCCACCATAACAGCTCTGGTAACTAGAGGCAAGTTAATACTAAAAGGACTTAGGATGCAAATAAAATGTTCAGAGATATGCACATTTGTCAGTTGACGGTACAACTCAAGAACATAAAAACTTTCCCCTGGTCTATCTTCCGATTTTTATCTATTCCTTCAAGATATATATCATGTTTTGAGTTTTTAACATTTGTTAATGTGTTTATGCTTACATTTAGACAGTTAACTGAAATTTTAATATGTAGTTCTCATTTATAAATGCTATTTGATGGGAGTATGGAGATTATAACTGTCTCCAGGAGGAAATAGCTCATTCCTGGGCTGAGGCACAGAAAGTACAAGATGACCCTGGAACATCTTGTTTTGTGCCAGAAAGTAAGAAAACAGTCAATGAATGATGGGAACGTGTCATGAAGGGGCTTTCACTGTTCAAATTGTGGAAAATATTTAAGCATCAAATGAATAATAAAAGTGACAAATTGCAACCCATTAAATAAAATAAGAATCCACAATTCCATGATATTAATAAGCTCTGATTTACAGTAAAATTGCAACTAATAAATGTGGAAAAAGTGATGAAAATGGAGAATTACCATTTGGCAGCCATCATAAAAGTGAAAGGATATTGGTGTAATCTTGGAATACCTCCCACAAAATTATAATTAAATACAAAATAAAAACTGGTGGGGAAATTTGGTAGACATCAACATGACCAAGGTTCACCTCATTAGTGGTGAGAAAGATCAAGAGGGTGTGCCCTGATATGAAGTGCTGAGAAGGAAGGACATTATTTTATGTAGTGTTCCTACCAAGAATGCAAACCTGAGCCTGGTTGTGAGAAAGCATCAGACAGTTGAGAGTCACCCTATGAAATGAAAGGGCTGTATACTTTAAAGTCATCAAGAACATAGAAGACAGGAAACCCAAGACTGAAAGAGACCTGAAAACTAAACATGTTGCATATGACTGGATGAGATCCTGGACCAGAAAGGAAAAGAAGATAGAGACAGAGACAAAGAGAGAAAGAGAGAGAGATGAGGGGGCTGAAGAACACAGGGAAATAGAGCAAATGCAATAAAATAGTATCATTTAGGGATTTTGGATGATGGGGATATAGGAGTTCTTTGTACTGTTCTGGCAATTTTTCTTTAAGTTTGAAATTATTTCAAAAGAAATTATTCTTAGGAAAAAAAGAAGCATCGTTTCGCTGTGTGACATGCTAATCACTAAATATCATTTGCAAGCATACATATGAATGATAAAGAATGGTGTTAGCACAGTGAACATCTTCCCACTCTGATTCCAATATGCACTCCATTGCATTTTATCTCTTCCTATTGTATAGGTCTGTGGTTCATTAGCAGTTAACCCTCAGCAGGTTGAGTAACTTGAAGGTTCTACACCAAGGAAGGAATTTACCCAAAACCAGTTATTAATTTAAGCTCATGACCTGTGAATCTGTAGCCCTAGAAATATCACTGTGTTGGCATCCCTTGTTGAAAGAAATAGGCCAATCTATAAATGGGTAAGAAACTACCTCACACCCTTACTACTTAACTCCAGCAAGCTTTAGAGGGACTTCTATGCAGCAGCTAGTCTGATGCTTTAAGTGTGAATTCCTAATTCTAATGCCAGCACGTCCAGGACTAGGGTGAGGTGAATAAGGCACCCAGAGTGCAAAATTTAAGAAAGCACTCACTCTCAGGGTGCCTTCTTCATCTCACTCTAGTCCTGACCCAGATGCCCAGAAATTCTGATGCATCCAGGAATGGGCCTTGGGCATCCTTATTGGTCAAAATCACCACAGCTGATCTTGATAATCAGCCAGAGTTTGTCTAGCCAATTGGGTTCTCAAGTGCAGTCCTGGACCAGTAGTAACAGCAGCACATGAGAACTTGTTAGACTTGCAAATTCTCAGCCCCATCCTAGACTGACTGAATTGAAAACCCTGGGGGTGAGACCAACAGTCTGGGTTAATAAGCCCGTTAGGTGACAATGATGCACATTAAAGAACCACTGATCTGACAATAAATTTAATGTAAAAATATGCTGAAGCACAGAGAGGGTTTCTCAAGGTCAGTTTGTTTGTGGCACACAGAGGGAAAAGGAGAATGGAGGTCTTTTAAAAGAAGAAAGAAGTGAGGATAACCTCAACAACGAGTTGAACAAAACTTCACTGAAAATTATAGTTATGTCAATGGAGAACATCTGAAAAAGCAGAATAGATCTTAAAGTCAATAACTTCTCAAATTTGATGATAAGTGCTGAAGTGTAATTGGGTCACTACATTCAACACATAGTTTTCTCTTGAAAGAAGCAAGTTAATTCACGTTTCCCTTTCTGTACATAGAATTATCTGTTGAAAGACTTACCAGCTACTCAGTAGTAGCCAAGTCTAGATTACAGATTAATGACTTATCCACCAGGTGTTATTGATTCTCTTAATGACTCTTACAAGCTAGTCCTTCTTCAGTAGGACTAACCTTAGGGTGGAATGATACGCAGCTGTGGGGAACTCTCCAATCAGCTCTGCTGTGATGGTTATGAAGTAATGCATTTATCAGGGAGCCCTTGTGCATTACATCAATGGCTCAACCCTATTTCTTATTCCAGCCACTGCTATACTGACCAGCGCCTGCACCCTTCAGCCAACTGTGGACAGGTACAACCTGGAAGCACCTGGAGTCAGCAGTCTGGAAATGTAGGGGATTTACTCCCATGAGACTACATTTGGCCAAAAAAAGACGGAACACGATGTTCAGTTCATCTCTGACTCCAAAACATTTTGACTCTTCGTTTTATAATCATATGAAAATCTATCAAGCCCCTCAAAAAAATATGTTCAAAAAGCTAAAAAGCCCCAGTGAGAACCATGAGAAGATCCAGATTTTATGGAGTCTAAAGTTTATAAAATTTGGAAAGTAGGAGCTTTCTAAGAAACATACAAAACTAGGCAAATAGTTGTTTTAGAAAGACAAAGTAAGTCACAACAAGTTATTGGCATTGTGGAGATCCATGGGCCTTTCCCTTGAGACATCCCTAGACAACTGGCCAGAAATGCACGTACTGAAGCTTCCTGAGGGAACCTGGCTTTCAACAGCTCCCAGCACCTCCCAGCACCTCCCAGTATTCTCAAGGGTCTGCGCCAGAGAATAGCTCTGAAGCTCAGGTTTTGTTAGCTTTATGGTCTCTCTGCCTCTGATTGAGAGACATTTCCACCTACAGCCACACATATTACATAGTACAAGAGGAAGGCGATACCTGCAGGTGGAAGGTGTCCAGACAAAGAAGGACTAGGGGCATTTCTGTGCTGAAGCAGAACAGGTCTCACATAGCACAGCAGACAGAAGTCTGGGGATACATCACCAGTCTTCTACTCTCAGGTGCTCTGGGAAATACATTTCTACCTCTAAGGTAAACAATGATAGAAAACTGCCTCTTTTACCATGGCCCTCAACAGGGAGATTACGTGTGTCTGAGGCAGGGCACTTCTTCACTTCTACTCCACAGTAGAACATTTGCATCTCTGAACCCACCCCACCCAGTCATTGTTATAACCAAAAGAGCCCACCATATTCCAAGTGCCCAAGGGAGTCAGTACCATCCACAGTTGAGCACTGCTGCTAAGAGGCTAAGGGCTCACACTGCAAAAGCAGAATGACCCTTGGGTCAGTCTTAGATGTGGATTCAGTATGATTTCAGGGGGACCAAACATCCCTGCAGTTTAGAAAATCCTTTTCACTCCTGCTTACCCATGCCTGGGACACAGGCCCAAATAATCTTACCCATTGCCTTAAGTTAGGCCAAAATACAAATACCATTGAGAAAGGTAACATATTGAATGCACTTCTGTCATCTTCTAGTATAATCTCACTCATGGAGTTCAATGTGCATAAGAATCAACTGGGCAGCTTTTTAAAAATGCAGATTCCTGGGTCTCCCAGACATCAGTAGCTTTGGAGTGAGACCCAGGAAATGATATTTTTAGCAAGAGTTCCAAGTGGTTCTGATGCAAGTTATTCTCAGGCCACATTTCCATAACCATCACCATAGTGTTTTAATAGAAGCAATTAGTTTCAATAATAATTATCAATAATTATCATTTATTGAGCACTTATGTTCTCATAAAGGAGGTAGATGTTATTATCACTTCTGGAGCTGTAACTGAAATTCAGATATGTCTGACTCTAAAGCCACTCCCAACAATTATATTGCCTCAACTATTTCATTAAATTGGGGGATAGGAGGATAAGAGGAGAAGAGTTTGCAGGTATAAGGGCAAACAGGGGCTTCAGAGAAGAGAAAGAAAACAAAACTTACCAAAAACAAATTTGGCTGACCTTAAATTCTTCTTATAATCAGCTTTCTTTACCTCAAACTGTGAAAAAATAAAAAGGAGCTAAGAGCAGGGAAGATTTTATGACCTTTTTTGTTGAGCATAAATGCAACCTCAGGGTATTTTGGGTTGTTATAATTAGTTTCTTTGGATAGTTCAAGTAATTAAACCCCCTGGAAAGGGTCTGTGGGATTCCAGTATGCAGGGAGTCGTAATATGGCAAGGCCACTGCATGATTTAAGATGGTTTTTTGTTGCAGTTTTTCCAAGGGGAGAGGAGAAGAGAAAGACTGTCAGATTATGTCACAAACAAAAATTCCATCATCATTTGTCCTTATCTTGTTTAGTCCTCTTCTGGGGCATTAAAGCACTGTCTAAGCCTTCTTTTGTACCAGGATTAGAGTAACTCTATGCATCTTAAAAGTCGGCCTCATCCATTGCCTTGTAACAGTTGAGTGAGCAATATTTGTATACTTGGTTTGTACTAAAATTGTTGCTAATATTTATTGAGCACTTATTATGTGTCAGGTGCTCTGCCTAATATTTGTAATGTCTCCTTTAATCCTAACAACACCCAATGAGGCTTCCATTTTACAGAAGAGAAAACCAAGGCTGAGAGGAATGAACAATCAGCCCAAGGCTATACGGCTCACCCTAAGCAGTAAAGCTGGAATCCTAACCTCAGTCTCGTCCACTCCAGAACCTGGGTAGGTAACTATCTCACAATACTGCCTCCTAGTAGGAGCCTCTGGAAACAGCAATGGGAGCTGACAGGCTAGGAGTTTGCAGCCTGGTATTGAGTTGTAAATGCATGTGTAGAATAGACCCTCGAGCTCTAAGCCAAATGTTTGGCTTCCCAAGATTCTCCATTCCCCAAAGGATTTCCTGATAGCAAACTCACAAAGCAGGAGACCAGCAAGTTTTATGCTCCATCCCATTCCATCTGCCCCCAGGGGCAAATTAGCAGGTTTCTAACTAGCTATCCTGCAGGCCTATCTTCACTAGGACTCTTAGTTGCAGGAGATAAAATTCCACTTTGATGATGCTTGGGCAAAACAAAAGGAATTTATTAAAAAAGAATACTGATCTTTCTCACATAACCAAACTGCAGCACAGGCACACAAATAATTGGGACTTTTTATTAAAAAGTAAAAAAAAAAACCCAATAGATGCTGGTGCAGATGTGGTGAAAAGGGAATGCTTATATGCTGTTTATGGTAATGTAAACTAGTACAACCTATATGGAAAATAGTACAGATGTTTCTCAAAGAACTACAAGTAGACCTATCATTCAATCCAGCAATCCCACTACTGGGGATATAGCCAAAGGAAAAGAAATCATTTTATAAAAAATACATCTGCATTCGTATGTTTATTGCAGCACAATTCACAATTGCAAAGATATGGAATCAACCTAAGTGCCCATCAAATGTTCAGTGGATAAAGAAAATGTGATACACACACACACACACACACACACACACCATGGAATACTACTCAGCCATAATAAAGAATGAAATAATGTCTTTTGCAGAAACTTAGATGGAACTGGAAGCTATTATCCTAAGTAACTCAGGAACAAAAACCAAACACCACATGCCCTCACTTACAAGTGGGAGCTAAGGAATGGGCATGTATGGTCATACAGTGACATAAAGGACACTGGAGGCTCAGAAGGAGGAGAGTGGGAGGGGGGTCTGGGATGAAAAATTACCTATTGGGTACAATGTATACTGTTCAGGTGACAAGTACACTAAAAGCGTAGACTTCTCCACTATACAATTTATCCATGTGACAAAAAACCATTTGCACCCCCTAGATCTATTAAAATAAAAATTTTTTAAAAACCCAAATAATTGATCCTTGGGAATTATGGAAACCAGAGGCCTAAATACCATTAAAATGCATTTTCCCACTCTGTTTCTCTCCCCCGCCCCCTCTGGTTTCTCTGGTTTTACCTGGATCTCTCTTCATATCCTCCTACTGCACAGCAGAGAAAGGCACTTAGCCATAAGCAGTGCCCAGGACTTACATTAATAGCTTGCAGTGGCTGTCATCAAGAGAGACTCATTCACATTCTTTCTTGTCTCAACTCAAAAATCCCTGAGATGGCTTCAGATTGGCCCAGCTTGGGCCAAGTGTCTGGCCCTGCATCAGCCAGCTGTAGCCAGTGTGGATACACAGCCACGAGAAGCCACCCCCACTGCATAGGCACTGTCCCCAACAAAGGGAAAACCCCCTTGAGCTGGGCAGACACCCCTTTGTATTTCACTACAAAGCTGATTGTAAGTAATTATTTAACACTGGCCGGCTCAAATTTAATTCCAATAAGTTTTATCTTACACTGAGGCCTCATTCAGATTATTAAACAAGAAATAATTAATAAAAATGGTAATGGTGTCCCAATACCAGGAAAGTGCCCTGGACTTTTTGTATGGAGCTTTGGTTTTCTCTAGTCCAAGTGAATGGAGATTTTTTTCTACATAACCCTCATGGTCAGAACTACATTAACGTGTCGGGTGCCTGGATGTGTTAGCAACACACTGCTTCCAGACAGAGAGTTAATTCTTGGCATATAATTACTGGCATTAATTTAACCTGGGTTAACTATACCTGGAGACTTTCTTCACGCTTAACCCATTCAGGTGATGATTAGATTGTAAAGTTAATAATTAAAAAATAAAATGAAAAGTAATAAATGTGGGTGGGGGTTAGGGAGAGTGACTAGAGTGGGTTAGATAATAACATCTATTTCCAAAATAAGAGCTATCTTGACTTATAATGTGGCCAAAGAAGGAATTAATGATAATCAATAATGCTTGTTCGTCTTTCATGGATCACTTACACATTGTGTTACCAAAAAAAATTTTTCCTGACCTGCTAAATCTGGGTTAGGTTGGCTTCTCATATGATTTTATATAGCACTTATCTTACTATATTGCAATTGCCTCTTGATTTGTCTATAAGCCTTACTGGCCGGTAGGCCTTGTGTTTGGGCCTTGTGTTGGCAAGGGCCACGTATATAATTCACCATTGTATTCTCAGTGCTTAACACAAAGCCTGACACATAGAGAGCACTCAATAAACCTCTGTTTGGTTATTAAGCTGTATAAAATTAATGTAAGTTAACTTCAGGGCTCAGGCAAGGGACACCGCCGTTCTAGTGGCAGTGCTAATACCCATTTACAAGCTGCTGTTCTCCCAGGAAATCTACTCCTATTCATAAATATTATGGGATAATTGAGCAGGAGTAAAAATGAGTATGCTGTTCATGCACATGTTATGGAATGTAGCAGATTTACAACAGTTTGACCTCAGAAGACTTGGGAGGTCAACACATAAGGGAGGTATAGTGTCTATAAATGTCTTTGGGGCCTCTGGTTAATTGGGTTCATGGTCTTCTCCTTTCAAAATGCCAAGTCAAGTGATGAATACATTCTAATCTTTTAGTTAAAACGTCTTCTCTCTCCTTTGCCCCAGGTACCTCACAGTACCTGAGAGCCACAAGAATCCTGAGAGGATGTCCTAACACAATGAAGGATTTTCAGAGAGCAAGTGGCTGCTACAATCCCATGGGTGGAGAGGGTGAAAGAGGCTGCTTGTTAATATCAAACAGGGAAGTCATCAGAATTTCTTCTTGTCTGTCCTCCGTGGAAACAGCTAACCATGAAGGGTTGCAAGATTTTTTTTGTTTTGTTTTTTGAAAATTTATTATTCCTCCCACCAGCAGCTCTAGCTGAAATAATCCCAATTCTCTTAACCTTTCATTAGAAGATCTGTTTAATCAATTTTTATTGCTCTCCTCTGGGCACTCTCTGAGTTTGTGAGATTTTATTCAATCCTGAATTGGACAAAGTACTTTAATAAGGGTTGCCTCCCACTGCTCCAGGAGCAGCAGAGGTGATGTCCTGATGGGACACTGGCATGAGATACTATGTGCGAAAGCACTTTGTGAACTGCTAAGCAGCACCCAAAGGGAAGAGACGATGATTAGATAGCACATCTCAGACTGAGCTCCTCATTCCGAAGAAAAATGAAGAAATCGTTATCTCAGTTCTTCACCTGTGCCTTTAACAAAAATGTATTGTGCTATCACCTTGTGCCAGATACTGTACTAGGCACTTAGGATATGTTGATAAATAAAATATGACCTCTATTTTCTAGAAAATAATGGCATTGGTATGCCCCCCAAAATTGCAGTTGTATGCCTGGAAATTTTCCAGATGTTTTTACATATATCATGTTATTCAATCTTGTCATACTACAAGCCAAGTATTTTATTCCTGGTATATAGAAGAAGAAAGTGAAGGACACCTACTTAGAGTTGTGCTAAAGAAAAAAAAAACATGAATTTGGCCAAATCAGAGTTTTATTTCTCTAATTCATGTCTTCCTACCTGCTGTTAGGATGACACCTGTGCCTAAAGCATCCCCATGCTACTCCCCATGGCAAAGGGCACCCAGGACCCTGGTCCTACCCACACTGGGAGAGCATGGCAGGGCTCCTCCCACACCACCCACTGAAAACATTCCTGGTGGGGCTCAGTCCCTCCTTTCAACACTCTGCTAACTCTCCTGACCCTGCTTATAGGTCACAGGAGTCTAAGCTCTGGAGAAATACAGTTTTAGGTTAAAGAGCTAGATCTCTGGCTTGCAAAGATGTTCATGAGACTCTGAGCCTGTTGCCAAACCTCTCTGTGTCTCGTGGTCCCCATTTGTAAAACGGAGATAATTGTACCTGCCTCACTGTCTTGTGGTGGTGATTAATGAAATGTTTCATTAATAAAATGCCTGGGTGTTCAATAAATGTTATTACTTATTGGTAATGGTATTGCTGCTGCTGTTGTTATTGACAGCACTAGTAAATTAGACAAACCAAAGCCTCTTCATATTTTCCTAGGTGACTCCAGTGCTATTTGGCATCACTCTCTAAAAGAGGCTATGTCAAAGGCTTTACTTATTTCCTCTAAGAATTTTGCCCAAATTGGAATAAACAGCCACCAGATCTTTGTGATCCAAACATTCCCTAATATAAATTCACTACATGTGGTAGAGACAGGCCAGCTGTTTACCAAGTGTTTCCTTTCTTCCTAAGCACTCAGCTAGACGCTATGTTCCGGCCTGTCTTGCAGTTAGGTTGTTAGGTGTGACTATGTGGCTCAGCTTGAGTCAGCAGTACAGGATAGGAAGCAGTTTATGCTTCTTGCAGGCCCAGAATGATAAAAGCCTCCCACACATAATTCTTCATTCTCTGTATTAGTTATCTATTGCTGTATAACAAATGTTCCTAAAATTCAGCAGCTTAAAACAACAAACATTTGTTATCTTACACCATTTCTGAGAGTCAGGAATCTGGGGGTGGTTTTCCTGGGTGTTTTCGGCTCAGGGTGTCTCATGAGGTTGCAGTCAAGCCATCAACTGGGGCTGCAGTTATGTGAAGTCTGATTGAGGCTGGAGGATCCTCTTCTAAGGTAGTGCACTCACACGGCTGTTGGCAGGAGGCCTCATTTCCTTGTTAGTAATTGGCCAAAATCTCAGTTCCTTACCTTGTGGGCCTCTTCACATGGCTCCCTGAATGTCCTTGTGATATAGCAGCTGGCTGGCTTCCTCCAAAGTGAGCAACCTGAGACAGAGGGAAAGAGATGAAAGAGAGGAGAGAGAGAGAGTGAGAGAAACCAAGCAGAAAGTCTTTATGATCTAACCTCCAAAGATTATACTTTCATTTTTTTCTATCAGTAGAAGCAAGTCACTAAGTGCATCCACACTCAAAGGGAAATGACCAGGTCTCCATCTCTTCAAGCACATATTAGGAATGCTCATATAGACATAGAAAGACCACAAAGAATATGTGGTCATTTTAAAACCATCACATTCTTTTTCAGCATCTCACAGATGAATAGAGGAACTATAATAGGGTGAAGCTTCAAGATGGAGGAAGTCCATATTTCTGAACGACCTCCTGGAGCAGCATCTTCCATCTATGGGAGATAGGCTGTGATATGAGTGAGAAAGAAACTTTCATTATGTTAAACCACTGAGTCTGGGAGAAGTTTTGGTACAGCAATTAGCCTTTCCTGACTCATTCACTAAATTACAAAGAGTGGAGCACATTTGTTTTCTAGTCATATTTTGGCAAAAACATTTCATAGCATGCAATTATTAGCTGATTACTATCTTTACAAAAAACATCTAGGTTATCTTTATTACCTTTCTCACCATTATGAACCACAACCTTTCCTTTCTTTTTCACAAAGCACCAAATGATAAAGCCCTCAACTTGCACTCTTTCACTCAAATGTTTTTGAATGAATGAGTAAATAAATGGTATTCTCAATTTGAATGAGAGAAACAGGCCTTTGTAAAGGTAAACACAGAAGAGCTCAGTATATAAAGATATGCCTGAACCACAGAATATAACAGCAGAATGCAGCAAACTGCAGGCTCCCCAGCCATACAGAAGTAGCCCAGAGCCCACGGGTCCTAAGCTCATACTGGTCTGCAGTTTTTACCATCATGTCCAATTTCTGTTGAGTAATTTCCCCAAAGGTTTTAGTTCAACTGACTTCAAAGCTCTATATGTTCCTTCCATGAGCTTAGGAAGAAAGAAAACATATTGGTTCCTAGAGTGACTTTGCCAATAAAGAGAAGATTTTCTTCCATCAAGCTGCCCTCCTCGGTTCTCTACCCTTTGAAGTGAGAGCTTGTAGAAATCTTGGTTGCTTCAAACTTGGATTTACAACTTTTAAGCTACAGCTCCCTTCATTTACTGATTTTTTCAGACTTAAAAACTTGCCTTTGATTTCTTTTGAAAGAAAACAGTACAGTTTTATCAAAGCATTTTTTAAATGTGTGAAGAGAAAATAACACCATTATCCAACAGACAAATAAAAATGGTTTCTTTACAATTCCAAGGTAAAAAGCCTTAATCTTTGGGGTAGATTATATTAATAGGAACACTACACCCCTCTTTGTATCTATTCCCTTTTCATATGGATCTGAGCCATCTATTATTAAGACATAATAAATGATTGTTATTTTACACCATTAAGGTTAGGGATAGTTTGTTACAGCAATAGATAAGTGATACATAAATTGGTGCCAAGAAGTAGGTGTTCGGTTTTTAACAAAAACTTAAATAATGAGGCATGGGCTTTGGACCTAGATGGTATACAAGGCTGGGAAAATGACAAGAAAATTGTTAAGGAAAGCTAGAAAAACAGTTAGAAAACTTATAGGAGTCTAGAGACATGGTTGCCTATATAATGTAGACATGAAACATTTATTCTGTCACCTATGGTACCTTAGAAGGTAAAAACTGTATCTAATAAACTTCTGAACTTGTCCATGTAGATCTTCAGACAGAATATTGAAAGCATCAGCTGGTTGCTTTTAGCTGTCTATGATCAGTTACCATAAGTGAGAGATGAACTCAATCAAGCAAGACTAGTAAGTTTTTAGACAGAAACTGAGAGGGAACATAGTTCAGAAATGCAGGAACCTGTCCGTCTAAAAAATAAAATGGCTTCTCATATCCAGACTTTCCAACAAGTAAAAGATTCTCAAATTAAGGTAAGTCCTGGGGCAAAGATCAAGGGCACTGCAGTAAGACATGCCCTCAGAGTAAAGATCAAATCAAGAGTTTGGTTGCATATCCCTCAAGACCTCTGGAAGAAATAAGGTATCTTTTCAGCTGCACAAAAGGCTTCTATAAAGTTTAGAGGGATGGTCCCACAGCAACCAGTTATGCCCAAAATAGGAATGATTAAGTCTAGAGAGGAAAACCAAACTCAAAAAAGAACTGTTGGCATAGCCTCTGGCACATACATGAACTCAAATCAAATATATAGAAAACCCACAAATACAGAGCAAGCTGTGTTGGTAGAAGCACTGCCAGCCTGAACTCAAATGGACTGACCCTCCTCAAGCTGAGAAAGGGTCTGTGGGTCTCCAACTTTCTCTGGGCAGAAAAAAGGCTAAAAATTCACTCAAAGGATATATTTCAATTTGATTTTCAAAAGTGACCGACAGGTTTATGGAAAAGGAAAGATGTCTATGAGGGAGAAGCCAGGAGCTATAGAGAACCATGAACTGGGAGCCATACCATCAGAGCCAAACTCAAGGCTGACCTAGGAATATTCTCTACCCCAAGAGTGGGAGGACCTGGCAACATTTGCCCTCTGAAGTTTCAAAATTACAAAAAAACAGTGACTTGTGTCTTCTTGCCATTCTACCCCTTTGGAATGGGCATTTTTTTATTTTTGCACACTAATAGTGTGCTTCACTATGTATTATGTGTGAGAAGGTAGAATATTGGTCTTTTTGGTTCAGCAAATCAAGAGGACTCTCATCCAGACATGAGGTAGACCATAATAAGATCGAGGGTTTTAACCTTACTGCTATGATTGGATGAGACCTTTGAAAGCCCTGGGATGGGGGCACAGGGAGAAGCATCATATACATAGGAGAGGGACATTAATAATTGTGTTGGATTGCAATAATGACCCCAAAGCTTCATCCCTCCTTTTATTCACATCTGCTGTCATGGGACTTTGAAGTTCCTCTTTGAATTTGTCCATGTGTCTTGCTATGGCCTACAGAATGAGCAGTAAGAGTTGTACCATTTCCATGCAGCCTCAAGAGGCCTTGTATGTTTCTACCTGCTTTCTTATATCCCTGTCATTACCATAGTGAGAATATTCCTGGGATAGTCTGCAAGTCCAAGAAAAAAAGGAGAGAGCTGTTGAACAGAACCACCTTACCCTCCCTCTGAGCCCAGTCTAGATCATATGACCTCCAGTTGACCTAAAAACTCATGGAAATATTAAAGATTATTGTTTTAGGCAGGCATCCTCAAACTATGGCCGGCCGGCCACAAGCGAGTGTTTTTGCCTGTTTGTTTTTTTACTTCAAAATAAGATATGTACAGTGTGCATAGGAATTGGTTCATAGTTTTTTTAAAACTATAGTCTGGCCCTCCAACGGTCTGAAGGACAGTGAACTGGCCCCTGTTTAAAAAGTTTGAGGACCCCTGGTTTTAGGTCACTAAGTTTTGGGGCAGTTTAGTTCCATAGCAGTAACTAGCTGATACAACCATTTTTTTTTAATAATATCTCTTTATTTTATTTATTTATTTATTTTTTGAGACAGAGTCTCACTCTGTTGCCCGGGCTAGAGTGCCGTGGTATCAGCCTAGCTCACAGCAACCTCAAACTCCTGGGCTCAAGCAATTCTTCTGCCTCAGCCTCCCGAATAGTTGGGACTACAGGCATGCGCCACCATGCCCAGCTAATTTTTTCTATATATTTTTAGTTGGCCAATTAATTTCTTTCTATTTTTTAATAGAGACAGGGTCTCACTCTTGCTCAGGCTGGTTTCAAACTCCTGACCTTGAGCGATCCACCCACCCCGGCCTCCCAGAGTGCTAGGATTACAGGCGTGAGCCACCGCGCCCGGCCCTTGATACAACCTTTAAGACAGTATTTCTCAAATTTTAATGTGGATAAGAATTTTCAGGTATGCTCTCCTGGGTCAGGTTCTCTAGAAACATACACTGAAACAAGGATCCCTAGACAAGTGGTTTATTAAAGAAATACTCCCAGGACAAACCAGTAAGGGAGTATAAGAAACAGGATAGGGAAGCAGAAAACAAGTATAGTAGATGCTGTTGCTGGCTGTATTAGTCAGGGTTCCCCAACAGGAAGAGAACCAACAGGATGTGTGTGTGTGTGTGTGTGTGTGTGTGTGTGTGTGTGTGTTTATATATACAGAGAGAGAGAGATTTGTTTTAAGGAATTGACTCATGAGATTGTAGGATTGTCAAGTCCAAAATTTTCAGGGCAGGCCAGCAGGCTGGAGACCCAGGGAAGAGTTGATGCTTCAGTTTCAAATCTGAAGACTCCAAAGGCAGAATTCCATCTTCCACAGAGAACCCTGGTCTTTCCTCTTAAGACCTTCAACTGATTGGATGAAGCCCAACCACATTATGACTTAAATGTTAACCACACCTAAAAACTACCTTCACGATGATATCTAGATTGGAGTTTGACCAAACATTTGGGTCATAGCCTAGCCAAGCTAACACATAACTATCACAGTGGCCCCCTCAGATCTGCTTCACAGACAAGCTGCTGTGGCTGTGTTTAAGTGCTGGCTGCTAATGACTCACAGCTGTCCTCAACCTAATGGACACACTCTCACCCAAGAAGGTATGCCTCATTCAACACCCCAACACCGACAACCAGCGAGTGAAGACTGACACAGGTGAGACCAACTCTATGGTGTTATTCATCCTCCAGAACTCCATCACAGAGCCAGGCTGAAGCATTCAAAACCACATTCTGAGAGAACCTCCTCAATAAATCACTTGAACAAAAATCTCTGTTTCTAAGAAATCAAATAAGCAAGGATATGATTTGGGCAAAGTGGTATGGAATATCTTCAACCTGATCCTTAAAGAACATCTGGAGCACAAGTTATACCTTATATCTTTGCCCCCACTTAAGGCATGGGCTTTCATACTTCAGCACCCATCAGAGTTGACCAAAGCGGGAAGGGAGGCTCATAAACCCCCATTCCTCCCACTCCCCACCTGCATGCTGGAGACAGTGGCAGGTGGAGTCAGTTGGAGGTAAAAGCACATCATAAAGTCAGGGGCAGGACACAGAGGCAGTAAAAGGGATTCATAAGCATCTGCTACACATGAGTACTTAAAATGCAGATTCCTAGGCTTTGTCCCCAACATTCTGGATCAGTATTTCTCAGACAGAGACAGAAATCTCCATTATTAATAACTATCCCAAGAGATTCTGATATAGGCGCCCCCACACTTGAGAAATTATTGCTTTGGGGATCAGGGCAAATGGTTTGTGGTGTTCAATTATCAACCACAAAGTCAGGTTTTAAAATGCAGCAAAGATATGAAAATATGAATAATTTTTGGAAATTCTTACCTAAATCTTCTACAGTCCTAATTTATCATACCGGATGTTTGCATTTAGTAATAGATGGCTTAGTAAGCCATTCGCAAGCCAGTAAAAATCACTGATCATCAATACACAAACTGGATGGTAAAGGAATTTTACTGGTATATAAAGAGCTAAGCTTCATCCCTGACACCTGAAAAATAGATGCCAGCTTTTGATATGAGCCTTTTCTTTCCAAGAGCTCTGTTCTCACCTAAACAAAAAGACAATAAAATGTTGGAACTGTGCTGCACTTAACTTCTTATCATAAGCAATTACAGCTATATGTGTCAAATATGAGCTGGTCTCCCTGCTTAAGAGGTGAAGGAATCTCTATCAATATTCAAAATGAAGGGCTAAAAAGAAAATGAAGTACATAATATGTGAAAGAAAACATTTATTTATTCACTCATTGCTTCATTCAGTGCACGTATATTGAGTGCCTATCTTTTAGCAGATACTATACTAGGGGCTGGAGATAAAGTCATAGAAAAAAGAGGCATGGTCTCTGTCCTCCCAGAGCAGTGTAGGAAATAGTTTAGAAGTCAGGCAGTTAATTCACTATTGCACGGTCATGGAAACAACCCAAGTGCCCATCAATTCATGAG
>VBSM01003143.1:24778651-24795201 GCA_008086735.1 Cheirogaleus medius
AAAAAAAAAAAAAGAAGTGATTAGATCATGAGGGCTTTGACCTTGTGAATGGATTAATGTCATTATTGGGAGTGAGCCCCTGATAAAAAGGATGAGTTTGGCCCCTCCCTATCTTGCTCTCTGTCCCACATGCTGCTTTGCACGTCTGCCATGTTATGACACTGTAATAAGTTCCTCACCAGATGCCACAGCTATGCCCTTGGACATCATAGCCTCCAGAATCAGAGCCTAATAAACTATGTTCTTTATACATAACTCAGTCTGTGGGATTGTGTTACAGCAGTAGATAACTTACTAATACAAAGGCATACCTTTGTTTCATTCAAGACTGAAGCAGAAATAAATACCTTATCTTTATAATGATAGAATTCATAGCAAATAGTATAAATATATTTTTCTGTCACTACAATCAAAAAGCAATTAGGTCCAGTCAACAGTTTTTGAAGTGAAAAGGATCAGTTTTACACTAATAGCTAGGTCATTTGAATAGCCACATAAGCAACACATTTTAGCAATTATCCCAATTATCCCCACATAAAATTCACTTACTCTCTTGAAGGAAAATAAGTTATTTTCATTCTCTTCAAAGCAGTTGCTGAAAGCTTAAAATAAAAATAAACAGAATATCCTTTATCAAAATAAGTAAATAAAATACAAATAAACATTAACAAATGAACACACACAAAAATTAAGTGCACATTAACCCATGTTTCTCAGTAAATGATTCATTGAACATGGGGAAACTCTCACAGATTGACTTCTGTTCAAGCTATTCTAAGAGTTTTACATCATGAACAATGGATGTTTTCTTGGTCTTGGTGGAGACATTAATCACTATAAACGAGAAAAAAAAATGTGGGGGAAATCAGGAGGCTGACCACAGGACCAAAAGACCAAAGATGGTGTCATTGCCCCCTTCAGTCTGGCAATCTCTATTCATCACTACGCAGTGCCAGGTACTGTGCCAGGCAGCAAGGATTAAAAGGTGAGTGAGAGATGATCCCTGTTCATGGGGAGTTTATAGTTGAGTTTTTGAATAATCTGAGTTTTAAAAGCTGGCTAGAATACAGGGTACAATTTGATAAGAGATATAGAAACACATAAGGAAGGAAGGATCATGGACAACTTCAGAGGAGATGGCATTGTGGGATGAGTGGGCATTTTCTGATGAGAGGATAAAGAGAAGACACTGAAGATATGGAACAAGGAAAGCAAATACACAAGCTTGAGAAAACCCAGGGAGTGTTTAGAAAAGAGTGTTGGCAGCGGACACCAGAAAGATAAGGAAAGTGCCTGTCTGGTTCACCACTCTATCCTGGTGTACAACACAGTGCCTGGTCCATGACGAGGAGTTCAACAAATATTTTCTGGATGAAAGATTGAAAATTGGCTAAAGCCTAAGGGGCAAAAGAGAATAAACAAGAGACAATAGAGTGGCTTTTCATGTCAAGCCAAGGAGTGTGGACATTGTTCTATAAGCAGAGGGAAGCCACCAAAGGTTATCAAACAAAGGAATTTATCTTCATCTGTAAAATATGAATAATGCTGTTGGTGATTACTCACTTTAAGATAATTATTAAAAACTAAAAATTATAAGCTGTCAATAAATACATGCTCAATGCCACTGAAAAGTATTTAGGGAAGGTTGGGTCCCAGACAATTGTGTGATTTGTTGGATGGCAAATATGATCACCTTTCTGAACTGGGGGCTTTCTGCTCTCCCAACATTACAGAGTTACCCAAAGGTAGTGAACTGAGCTAGCCTATAAACAGAACCTGGGCAGACTTTGTACAAATGTTCTTTCATTTCAGACTTGCCTACAGGAGAACTGTGTGACTCTTCTTTGAGAGGAGAAGCTCTTCTGACCATGTTTACTTTTCAGTGACACTTCAAGCAGCATACCTTGCTCAGAGGAATGATATTAATGAAGGAGCACCCACACTTAGTAGACAATTAAGTGTGCAGTCATTGAAAATTACCATTGTGCTCAATTGGGCTTGTTCACCCAGCTACAAAGATAGGGCCAAACATGACACTCTCTTTGAGCCAATAACAGTCACACGAACAGACATTCAAAGCAATCTGTACACACCTGCTGCTTGATTTAAGTTCAGGGCATTTTCACCGCCCTTATTGAAAAACTAGGCATCCTAAGCCAACTTGCCCTGCCTGGCTAACTCCTTCCACAGAATCCACAATAAAAGTGTTTGCCCCAGTTCTTCTTTCTTCCTCTGTGCCTTGTGACCCATGCTGGTAGCATGCTGTGTTCTCCCCAGGAAACTGTCATTATAACAAAACTGTAAAATTCTCTCCAGTTTCTCTGTCTAGCCTCACCATACCTCACCCAAGGTAATATGGTTAAAGAGTCATGTCTTCTTAAACATGTCTGAAGCAAGGATGGGTTTTCTACAGCTTGGATATTTGTCCAATGACTAACACATAAGAATTAGAACTGACCAATTCCTTGCCTCAAGATGGGATTAATTCTTTGCACAAGTGCCTGGAACTGTACTGACATTGCAATAACAAACAGAAGCCCTTCTTCTCTCACAACTTACATTCCCCATTTACAGGGTAGAACATTATAAATGATCCCTACTGAAAACACCCTTTGGCATACATTATGCTAGAGAGGATATAAAGTTGTACACTTCATATGACATGAAATACCATAAGCCCCTATAATCTCACCAAAATCTTTGTCTACTCATTCATCCATGTACATTTAGAAAGCAAAAGTCACAAACCTATCTGGGAGCTGAAGTCATATTTTCTTTGACCTACATGGGTTTTTTAAATTGTTTGCCAGCTATGATGGTTAATTTTATGTGTCAACTTGGATGAGCTACAGTGTGTCCAGATGTTTGGTTATTCGAGGTGTTACTGTGAGGCTGTTTTTGGATGAGATTAACATTTAGTGGGTTTTGAGTAAGGAAAATTGCCCTGCATGTGACTGGGCCTTTTAAAAAATACCAGCACCCCCCAACAATAGAGAATTCTCCAATAGACTGCTTTTAGACTTCATCTGCAACATTGGTTCTTCTGGGTTCTACATCAGACAGTCTTCAGACTCAAAGTGTAACAACAGCTTTCCTGGGTCTCCAGCCTGCCCACCCACCCTGAAGATTATGGACTTGCCAGCCTTCATAATCATATGAGCAAATTCTTTAGAATTAATTAATTAATAACCATTAGCCTATTTCTCTGGAGAATCCTAACCAATATACTAGCATTTAAAAACTGGAAGATTTAAGACAAGAATCCATATTTCTAGCCTACGTCAGTCAGAGACCAACCTCAGAGAAAAGAAACAACTCTGAGTCTTTGAAACCCAGAGGAGATAATGGAAATAATTGGTTATATACCGTGTTTCCCTGAAAATAAGACAGGGTCTTATATTTATTTTTCCTCAAGAAGACATCCTAGGGCTTATTTTCAGGGGATGTGTTATTTTTTTTAAGTATGGTACAACAATCTACATTTATTCAAATCTAGTTAAGTTGTCTTCTTCTGGAACATCATCATAACTCTCCACACCCCGAATTCCATTCTGAATTTCTTGAGACTATATTTCCTTTAGAACCATTGGCCCCAATCTCTCATGTTAAGCAATAGAGCTTTCATGGGGCAGATGAGAAGGGCTGCTTGTCTTCTTTACTGCTCCACGATGAAATGCATGGGTTGTGCAGATATGCTGCGTAGCCACGCCCATCACTAGGTCTTATTTTCAGGGTAGGGCTTATATTGCGCAAATGCTTAGAAATCCTGCTAGGGCTTATTTTATGGGTAGGTCTTATTTTGGGGGAAACACGGTAGGTGATGGGAGAGTGGATAAACCAACAAGGAATTGTGAGGAAGTATGGGAATTAGCAACAAGAAGAAGCCACTATCACAACAAAACTGGAGGGAGAGGAAGAGGCAGAGGGAAGGAGGGTACAGGAGGGGACAAGGAGGAGATCAGGGTGACCCAGTGGAAGCTGGAGCTGTAGTGGACTTGTCTCACAGAAGCTGGAGTCCTTGTGGAGATATTTCTGCTGCTGGAGGGATTGTCCAAGGCTAAGAGGCAAAGTTAAAGACATCCCAGCTTCTCCTTTTGTCCCCACCCACATCTCCCACCTGTGCCTCCCATTGGCAGGACCCAGGCAGAGGCCAGTTGACGTGGGAGTCTGGAAACCTCAGGCCGTAGAAGTCACCTACACAATCCAGAGCAGAACAGTGGGGAGGAGAGTAATAGATCTGAGGGCAAGAGAACTGAAGCAGCCTTTCCTGAAAAATCAGAGTTTGCAACACTAGCCTGGCAATCCTACTAGCATCTGTGGGCTTGAGCTGAGTAGCAGCTGTGTCCCCTATCCCCTAACCTGGGTACACACTCCTCAGTTCATCTCAATTTACACCTGCCCATCTTCTCCCATTAAGTCCTACCTAGACCATACAGGCATGTGTCATAGAGACTTGGAATCACAGAATACTGAGGCTAGAGGGGTGCGATGGACTAAATATTTGTGCCCCAGCCTCAAAATTCATATGTTGAAACCCTATCCCAGTGTAGTGGCATTTGGATGTGGGGCCTTTGGGATGTAATTAGGTCATGAGGGTGGAGCCCTCATAAATGGGATTAGTGCCCTTATGAGAAGAGACATAAGAGATGATCTCTCTATCTATCTATCTCTCATGTGAGGATCAGCAAGAAGGTAAAGATAGCTGTCTGCAAACCAGGAAAAGAGCCCTGTCTCAATCTATTTAGTGTTGCTATAACAGAGTACCTGAGACTTGGTAGTTTGTAAAGAAAAAAGGTTTATTTAGCTCATGTTCTGCAGATTATACAGCAAGCATGGCACCAGCATCTGCTCCACTTCTGATAAAAACCACATACTAGGTCAAAATATGGCAGAGAAGGCCAAAGGAGAAGCAGATTTGTGCCAAGACTGACCAAACCCAAGGGCCTTTCTGGCTTTATAACAGGCCATTCTCACAGGAAACTAATCCATTCCCATGAGAACTGATTTCATGTAGCCAGAGCAAGAACTCATTTATTACCTGAGAGCAGCATCAAGCCTTACATGAGGGATCCACCCTCATGACCCAAACACTTCCCACTAGGTCCCACCTCCCAACACTGCCACACTGGGGATCAAATTTCAACATGCAAGCAAAACCTCACCAGGAACCAAATCAGTGGCACCTTGATTTTGGACTTCCAGAACTGTGTGAGATAAATGTTTGTTGTTTAAGTCACACAGTCTATGGTATTTGTTATAACAGCCTGAACAGACTAAAACAGGGAGAGTGAAAGACTATCTAGTCCAATCTCGATAGTTCTCTTATCACATTACAAAGGAGACAATGAAGTCCAAAAGGGGGTGGATTTACCTAATTTGACGGGGGAGCCCAAGCTTCTCCCTCAGTTGGTGTTCTTTCCTCTATACTACACACCTATCTGTGGGAGAAGGCATTTGAAATTCCTTCACAGGGATGGTGCCCTGAGAAGTGACTGTATTTTAAAATGCAAAACAACAGACTTTTGAAGAACAAAATGGTTGGTTTAAATCTGGTAGAAAACCCATTTACAAAATTGATTTAATAAGTAAAAAACAATCTCCAAAACCTAAAGAAATTTTGGCCTCCTGTTTTTTTATTACATCTGAACAAGTTCTTTTTCCTCCAAAATGATCTTAGAATGAGTGACTAATGATGAAGGCTATTACAATGAAGCTTTCTTATGAATTAAAATAGCTATTTTGTCGTTTCAGATGGCTACAGTGGTTCTCTCAGTATCTTATTTTGTTAGGCCCTCTGGCTTTTATCTAATACATAAGAAAATGGAAATGGGGAGTGTTTTCCTGATTACCATATTTATATGTGTCCTTTTTTATCTTTCCCCTATTCCACCACACCTAATTTGGAGGAGAAAATAACTTTTGATAGCTCAGTAAGTTGAATTTTAACAGCAAGAGCTCTAAAAGTTTAGACTTGCTAAAGAGGTGTGAACTGGATTTAATTGAATCTTATTTGCTTAAGTAAGTTGAAGATTTAACAGTTATCACAGTTCTTCATCACCTGCTCTAGGTAGGGTTTCTAAGCCTCTTCTCTAAATTGGCCCATTCCTGCCTCTAAGCACAGCAATTTGCTGGGGGAAATTTCTGGGAATTCAGCACCAGGTAGCAATACTGCTAAGGTCCATCCAGTTGGGCTACCTCACAGCTTCCTCTCTTCTCCTTGTAACTGCACACTTAGTTATGGAGGAAAATTATGCTAGTAAATATGATAATCGCCATCAGCTTTTGTTAGTTTTAGTCTGTTCTGCTATTTCAACAATAAAATATTAACAACCATTTGAGTTCATTAATTCTATATTTCTGAAGAGTGATTCCTCGAATTTTAAAAACAAAGTATTAGGTCAACAGCAATATTTCATGGTAGAGTAAAAGAAGGAAGAGATTCTGTTTGGAGGAAAGAAACTGGTTTTCATTGTCTTCCCAATACATCTCTTTTTCTTATGCTGAAAAGCCTGTGTCATTTATAGAAATGAGGTTACAAATGAGCTCATTGGTTCTCATCAGTAGCTTATTAGCCTCAATCTTTTTAATAATTCATACTGTTCTTTCTGAGAAACTAATAGCAAAATGAAAATCACTTTGAAAGATAATTGGCTTTGGCTTAGTGACATAGCCATGTTTTAAGAAATCTCTAAAAAATAAGCCCCATACATCAGCAAACAATACGAGAGGCCCAAATTCTTATGGCCAGATTGAGACCACTTTCAGATGTCTTCCTTCCTTAATGAGCTTCCTACTTCCAACCAAACCAAAACCAGATCATATTGTTGATCAAAACATATATAAACCTCTGAAAGTTTATATCCAGTCCCTTCTTTCTGAACAGCACCCCAATTTTATTTGGAGACAGCAATTGCCTGGCCTCTGGAGATTAGTCATTATTGGCCAAACCAATAATGGCAATCCTGTTCCTTACTTTCCTAGTCTCCTTACAACTACACATGGCCATGTGACATGACCCTTGTCTAGAAAATAGATATGTGAAAGTGGCCTGATAAAGGGTCATAGATGTCCTGATCCTTTCTCATTTTTCTTGATGGCTGGACCTATAGCAGCCATCTTGCAACCATGAGGCAACAAACAGGAGCATGAAAAACAACTTGCTACAAATAACAGCACAGAAAGATAGAAAGTGCCTGAGTTCCTGATGGATGAGTTGAAAAGGTGAGCACAATAGTAACCACATACTCCTAGAATGCCGATTATGTGAAAAAAAATTCTTAATAAACTATTGATGTAAGTTACTGCTGGCATTTCTAACTGTTATAACCTCCTTTTCATAGGAAAATCCTAGAAACTTTCTTTGTCTCTGAAACTATTCTTCTGTTCACTCTAATTTGAATAAAAGAAATAAAAACATCTTGCCCATATTCTTATACCATTAAAACAAAACACACAAGTTTAGGATTTTCATCAATTTGACAAATTTACTGAAGTGTTTAATTTACTACTGTGCCAGAAAAATCTTGTAGCTACATCCAAACTGATTATTTGTAATGTGAGTCATTATTTGGGTGACAGTGTATTTTATTTTCCAATTATATTTTATTTATTAGGTAAAATATCCAGTTACAGAACTACTGCTTCTATAAAGTGGTTTTATTATTAAAATCTAGAACTCTTAATTTATTCAAACATAATCCATTATAGTTTACAATTTGGGTGGACTGGGGTCATAATAGTAAGTCTATTTTGATATCAGAATAAAACAAAAATTATAGAAGCAGATTTAATCTGTCAGCCTCAATCTTAAATTCCAGATAAATTCTGTTTTAACCACCTCAAACAAGTGAACCAAGAGTGACTAAAAGTTATTAATAATAATATCAGTGTGAAGTGTAGAGTAGATGCTAAGCAAAGTTAATGGCTAAAGATAATATAATTCTGAATACACAAGATACTAGTTTATAGTATCTGAAGTTTCAGCAAACAAGTGGAGTCCAAGCTTAGTTCCAACCTACCTGTCCATAGTTTATATTCTTTAACATGTAAGTTCAAGTATCCAAAATAGTATCCAAAATAGACAAATGATACCTAAAAGAATAATAAATACTATAATTATTTCATACTATGCCCATGTTTTCATAAAATCTTTAATTGAATCTATCACAAAGTTGTTAATAAAATAAACTTGTCAATTCAAGTATCTAGCTTCACTATTTCTCTACATTGTAGTAACTAGTTGCTAGATTGAAGTGTCTCCCGTGTAAAGTATCTACCACGTAGAATGATGTGGTAGGAGCCATAAAGAAAGGCTACATAATGTACTTAGCAGTGTATATACTTCAGAGACAGATAGACCAGAGTTCATTCTTTGCAATTATTCACTGTGCATCCTTGGACAAGTCATTTAACTTTACTGAGCTTCAGTTTCCTCCAGTGTAGAATGGGAACGATGCCTACCTTTAAAGATTGTTGTGAGGATTATTTTGTAAACAGAGTATACCACCAAACTACAGGCTGATAAAACCCACATTTTATAAACCTGGCATTAGTTGGTTCTGAATCATTAATGCCTCTATGAGATGCCTGTAGTATATCTCATATCCTTGTAGCCTCACACCCGATTCCAGCCCAGCTATGATGAACAGCTCCTCACATTGTTCCCACTTCTTCAAGCACAAGCCACTTATTCTCTGACACCAGGACTTGGTACATTAATGGGAGCCAATTTGGTGCCCATGAAAGCACAAGCCAGAAGTATAGAGAAGTTAACAGCCTCTGAGCAACCCTCAATCAATGCGGCTTAGGAGCCAATGGACAAATGCTATTCACTTTCATCACTCAACCAGACAATTCTCAGATATGCCCTACACGCTCCTCAGAACATTGAGGCAAGACTGAGCACCAGTAATAACATATCCTTGCATTGACTCTGCCTTCCTCCAGCTTTCACTTTTGGTCTCTGAGATCACCCCCTAAATAAACTAAGACCGAGTCTCAAGCTTTGCTTTTAGGAGAAACCAGTTTAAGACATTGTTACCAAGAGTAGCTCTATAGAAAAGAGTCTGAAAATGAGAATTTGGAGGTAGAGCATTTGCCAGTCAGACAAGAAGGACCCCATTGCGAGTGGCAGGTGAGAAGCCCGGAATTCAGTAGCATCACAATTACTAAGTCCTTGACTATGATAAAAATGGATGAGGTGTGGGTAAAAGATAAAGTATCAGATTATGCAGTAGCTCTGGCACTGAAACAATATGGGACCAATGGTAATTTTAAGGATTTTGAAGTTGCCTGAGGTTTTTTAACTGATTGAGAGGACTTAAAAAAGGAAAAGTATAGACTCAAGTCAGCCACCAATTCACGGCATCTTGTGTAATCCAGAAAGTTTCCGTGACAGCTTTTGAAGAGACTCTCATTGCCTGAAGCCTCAAGGCAGAGTGTTAAAAATCAATGGTCAGAAGGCTCAAGGAGATGGGATTTAAATGTAAGGGCAAAAGAGCTGCAAAGGAAACTGAACACACCGCCTCAAAAGGTCAAAGTCAGGGCCTGACAGAAAAAAAGAGTGGCATCTTGATACTTTGGATAGGAATATCTGGGTAGACAAGACGGAGATTCATAAAGGACCAAAATGCCCTGAGACCTAGTTAGTAGAATCAGCTCCCTTCCCCTTGCTAGAGAAGAGCAGCCTCCTCTTGCTTGGCGGGAGACTTGTAACAATGTCCTCAGATGCTTGTCCTCCTCAATATCCACCCTCTTTTCCTTTCAGCCTAAGCCCCTAATGCTAATATGTAATGGCAGAATTTAGAGGAACATGTGGGAGATATATCTTAAGGATATTGAACCAGGAAGATAGAATATAAGTTTGGATAGAAGCAAGTGCATTATCATGGGAATACTCTTCTATGATTCAAGGTTTAATATCATACAAAGCCCTTAGAACTGGTTATAATATGCTGCTAGGATGGCCTGGGCATTACAATGTGCTAGAATAAAAGATATGGAAATGCTGGAACTGCATTGCAGTGTTTTGAAGAAATGATCACAAAGCGCATGGAGCTGGAAGTGTTACAATAAATTTATGAGAACATGAAGAATTTCCCACATGATATGTTTTCCAAGAGGGTCCAGAGGACAATAAAGAATGAAATATTTATTTTTAGATATTGGCATAGACAGTGCAGGACTATGATCCCTGAGAGAAAGGAAACAAATAATATGAGCCCTACAACTGCTCCAGTTTATTGCTGGAAGCAGTTTCCAGGTTACAGCACAGGGAAGGGGTGTCCAAACAAAGCACAGAGTTGAAAAATAGAAACTAGATTTTAGGGAAGCCACATCAACTAAAATGTGTGGGACACATGTACTCACCAGCAAATTGGTACGAACAGATCAACACCTAAGTGGACATATAGGAATAACATTTATCAAGTGTCAGGCGGGTGGGAGGGGGGAGGAGGGGATGGGTATATACAAACATAATGAGTGAGATGTGCAATGTCTGGGGTATGGTCATGCTTGAGGCTCTGCCTCGAGAGGGGAGAGGGGATAGGCAATATAGGCAATATATGTAACCGTAATATTTGTACCCCCATAATATGCTGAAATAAAAAAATAAAATAAATAAATAAATAAAATGTGTGGGACAAAATACTAAAGAGGTGAGAGCTTCATAGAGAAAGCTCTGGATTTCTGCAAAGTGGTCCCATTAAATCTTTGGCTGAGTATTGATCAGTACCTTTTTATGATGACACCTCACAAGACTGGAAAAAGAAACACCAGATGACAGCAGGAGAAACAATTCCTAGAACCTACAGCCAAAGTGGAGAGATACCTCCACTCTATCAGTGAGAGTGAAGAGACCTTGAAATACATGGAATCTTTGGTAGTCCCATAAGAACAATATCACCTTAGTAGTAAGTCTAACTTAGCCCTACCTGAAGCTTCTCTAGACCCACCTTAACAAAGCTTAAAAACAAGCCACTAAAGAGTCAAATTGATTCTAAATAAACTAAGTGACTGAACAAAGCCTAACACTCTTTAAAGGAATACAATAAAATCTAATATCTAGCAATATAAAATTCATAACATTCAGTGCCCAATCATACTAGGCATTTAAAGAAGCAGGAAAATATGATTCATAACCAAGAGAAAAATAGACAGATAGAAAGATTCATAAATGGTAGGATTTAGTAGCTAGGATATTAAAACAACTATTATAAACATGTTCCATATGATTAGGAATGTAAAGGAAAACATGAACGTGGTCAAGAGAGATATAAAGAAACTATTAAAAACTCAACTGAAACTTCTAGAAGTGAAAAACAATATATCTAAATTGAAAAATACCCAAAATGATATCCACAGGAGATTTAGTTTCTACAGAAGAAAAGATAGCTATGAAAACTGTCTGAAATGAAGCATGAAAGAAATAATTTTTGAAGTAAATAAATAGATCATCAGTGACTTGGGACATTATAAAACAGGTAACATATGTATAACAGGAGTACCGTAATGGGGAGGGGAGGTAGTTGGAGGGAAACATTAAAAATATTGAAAGAAATCATAACTCGAATTATTTCAATTTTCATGACAACTATAAATCCACACACCCAATAAGCTCAATAAGATCCAAGTTGAATAAACATACAGGAAACCACACCAAGGTATATTATAATCAAATTTCTGAAAGCCAGTAACAAAGAGAAAAGTTTAAAAGCAGCCAGAGCACAAAGACAGAACATGTACAGAGAAGCAAAGATAAGAATGACAACAGACTTTGCGTCAGAAACTGTGGAATCTAGAAGACTATACAGTAACATCTTTAAAGTACTGAAAGGAATGCACTAGTGACAAGAGCGACACTTCCAGTAACAAGGTCAATGACAAATGTCCTCTATAAAGTTCACAGTAGGAAATGGTGTCATGGAACCACATTTCTCAGTATCAATGAAAGTGACAGGGCTCTGGAACTGCAGAGCCCAGGTGGCAACATTAAAGTACAAGAGGAAAAGTAGACACAGTTACCATTATGGTCATCAAGCCCAGAATGGCAGCCAGTACCTTGACCTTCAGGGTCTGTGGTGATGGTCAATAGGTCATGGAATTCCTAGGGGCAAGATAAATAGACAGCTTTCTAAGCTGCTGCTTGTAAACTTAAAAAAAAAAAAAAAATCAAAAGAACTGGCCAGGAGAAAGTTGACATCAGCTGTCACTTAAAAAATTGAGATAACTCACTCATTTTCCTATTTATAGATCCAAAACATATTGATTGAAGAAGCTGAACCTCCTTGAAGAACCCTAGAATGTCATTACAAGTATATACAATGAAAATCTTTCCAGTCCATCCCTAAAAAACCCTGTGATCAGAGTAAATGTATACCATGGGATAGGGAAATGAGACCTGTAGAGGATTTGGGATGCAAGATCTGAGGTCACAATGATACCAGGGAAACCCGAAATATAATGATCCACTGATTAGAATGGGAGCCAGGTAATATATGACCTTCTGACCCAATCTACCTCATAGAGTCCAGCAGATCCACAGACCCACCCTGTAGCTATTTCTTCAATACTCCAGTGTATAATTGGAATTAAATATACCTAGAAGCTAGTAGAAACCTCATACTGGTTTCCTGCCCTGTGGAATAAGACCCACCATGCTAGGAAGAATCAAGCAGAAGCACGTGAAATTGCTCTCCCCCAACAAAGCCAAGATAGTAAATCAAAATCAATACTATATTCTAAGAATAACTGCAGAAATTGAAACCACCATCAAAATTTAAAGGATGTAAAGGTAGTCCCATGACAACACCATTCAACTTCACTGTAAAGCATATTGAAAAAGATGAATCATAGCAAATGACAGTGGACTATTGTGGTACCTGCGATTGCAGCTGCCATGATGGATAAATTATGCTAATCGGCAAAGAGCAACATGGACTCTGGAACTTCATACGAAGTTATTGATCTGGCATATATGTTCCTCTCAATCTCCATTTGTAAAGAGATCAAAAGTGTTTTGCTTTTTTGTAGGAAGGCCAACATTGTACATCCACTGTCTTGTCCCAAAGCAAGTTAACTCCTATTCTCTATCACAATAGAGTTAAAAAGGACTTGATAATATTTACTCTCTACAGAACATCATGCTAGCCCAATACAGATATTGATGATATCATGTTAATTGTCCCCATTGACAGTTGACTATTAGTCAGAAGAACTTGAATATTGAAGTCAGAACTGTTTTCATATGCCATCCTTTTCTAGTAGGAAAAAATCTCTGTGACCTTAGGTAATTTATTTAACCTCATTGAGTTTTAACTTTTTTATGGGAGTAATAGTATCTTAAAGAATTATTAAGAGAATGTAATGAGATAATATATATGAATATACTTAATTTAATACCTGGCACACTATAGATACCCCACACACACACACACACACAAATATATATAATCTACTAGTTAAAGAAATGGAAGCTACTTATACTGATACATTTTTTAAAGGCTTAAAGATACTTAATCCATTTATTTCAGGGAGGGCTATTCACAATCATGATCCCACTACTGATCAGCCTGGGAGTTTTGACCTGCTCCATTTCTGACCTGGGTCAGTTTCTTCTCCTTAGGCAACCTGGTGATCCCCTGCTCCTGGGAGGTCACCATACTGATGCTGAACTTAGTGCAGACACCTAATTGGCATAGCACACTACAGCCCAGGTCTCTTAGGGTCAAGAGATCCTCTTGCCTCAGCCTCCCAAGTAGCTGGAACTACAGGTATGTGGTTGTTTGTTTGTTTGTTTGTTTGTTTTTGAGACAGAGTCTCACTTTGTTGCCCAGGCTAGAGTGAGTGCCGTGGCGTCAGCCTAGCTCACAGCAACCTCAATCTCCTGGGCTCAAGCGATCCTACTGCTTCAGCCTCCCGAGTAGCTGGGACTACAGGCATGCACCACCATGCCCGGCTAATTTTTTCTGTATATATTTTTAGTTGGTCAATTAATTTCTTTCTATTTTTAGTAGAGATGGGGTCTCGCTCAGGCTGGTTTCGAACTCCTGACCTTGAGCGATCTGCCCGCCTCAGCCTCCCAGAGTGCTAGGATTACAGGCGTGAGCCACCACGCCCGGCCGAGTATGTGTTTTTAATTCATATTTTCCTCATGGGTTTTACCACATTTAAACCAGAATTTTGTTTAAGAAAAAAAGCTCAAAATGATGACAAATGTGGCACCTAATTGTAACCTTCAGGCATGTTGAATGTTAATCTCTCATTTCTATTTAAATTGAAACTGTTTCAAAAATCCAGTCAAGTTATATCCATAGAAGACAAACCAATGTTTTTAAACAGCTTTTGAATGTGAACAAAATGTCTCGGCCTAGGGCATTAATAACTACATAAAATTAACAGACCCTCCTCCAACATGTTGAAGTAGAATAATTTTAAATCCTAAAAACTTCCTTCAAACACATTCAAAGCTTTCAGAATATCATAAAACATTAATCTTGTAGTTCAAAAATAAACTTTCACATTTATAAACAAAAGATATGATTCTGTTTTCCAGAGCCAATATCCCAACAGCATGTTATTTCTGCAAAGATAAACCTCTAATCACTGTTTCAAAGATTAGTGAAAGCAGGTTGTTTACTCATAAGTCCTGACCAGGTGGGCAACAAGGCATGATAAGAAATATAAATAATTTACACCAAATTAACACATACATATAAGGACCTATTATAAGATTTCTTTAATTATTTTTATTTCTAGAGAAATAGAAAAAAACTAAAAAGCAAAAACGTCAACCTTTTACTGAATTAAAATACTTAAAGAAAACCAACACTGGGATGCTTTCAAGAATGGAAAATGTTGGAATTAAATTCAAGTCGGTTATTTGCCTGCAACTGATGAGCAGGTAGAGAAACAAATTATCTCTACTTCAAAAATGGTTTCACCGTATAGGGAAATTTGAAAGGAAGAATGTAAAGTTGAAAAAATAATATTAAATACATTCAAATGGAACAAAATGATACTACTAATACTCTGGATTAGGATACAAAATGCTGTCAGAGTTTTAATATTTTTAACTTATAATTTGTGGCATGTAAATCTCAACAGGGGTACTCAAATATTTTTTGATGTCCAAAACCTAAGGACTCATTCCCAAATGTAAGAGTGTATCTCAAAGATATTGAAACGTATCAGAATATCTGCAATGACAAAGTTCTTCAAGTGATCTGATATGCTCTCTGCAAGGTGGCCTATACTTAACATCCTAATCACCATTGAGACTCACTAATCAAAATCCTGCAAAATCTATATTGTATCTATAAAGATATTTTATAGATTTTTACTATAAAATATAAAATACAGATTTTTTTTTAAATCTTGGAATCATATCTTTAAATATACAAAATGCCAGATGGAAAATTTCGTAGACCTGACCCTTGATTGGGGAATCCTGAATGTTTTAAAAATTTTTCTGTTATTAAAAATTCTTCTGCTTAATGAGCTGGAATCTGCCTAGTTCCATCTTCCTAGTATAGCACCCAAGTCTACTCATTATTCTACACAAAGGAGCTTCAAATTCTTGAACATAATACAACTTTAGTAGGGAAAAATGTGGAATCTAGAGTCAGATTCACAGATTCACTCAAGAGTCACATTCTAATTATTAGCACCATGACCTTGGGCATGTGAATTAACTTCAACAAACTCAATTATCTAATCTGGGATAAGACTGGAATGATAAATATCAAATGGCACATAATTATTTATCTTTATCATTTAAATAATGATGATAAATAAATGCAGGATTGTGAAGAATTAAATAATATGGGAAAAAACATCCAGCACAAATACCTTTGACCATTCTTCATCTGCTGTAATTTCCAGTTTGTTCATTTCCTTCTCCCCATTCTAAAGCTCTGATTGGACCATTCTTATCTTATGGAACATCTGAGTTAGAATAGGAATCACCTCACATTCAACAGGTATATACATGGGCAGGTATGTGGCTGATGGAGAGCTTTGGGCTAGGACTCTTTCATTCCAGACACAGGGGTCAGCAAACTTTTTCTGTAAAGCCAGATAGTAACTATTTTAGACACTGGGAGCAATATACAGTCTATGTCACATATATGTTTTCGGTTTGCTTTTTGTTTTTTAGTAAACATTTGTCCAAGACAAAATGCACCAGACAATTGAGGTGATGATTTTATTCAAGCTATTGGAATAAGGTCAAATTTGCTTCATGAAGACTGTCTCAAAAAAGGGAAAGGGGACCTTGGGTCAACAAGGTAAACAAAGGATCATCCTGAGTTTTAGGGGAGTTTTGAGAAAGGATGAAGATAGGTCTTACCCTGGAATATGCCAGGGTAGGGTAATCACCTGTGATAAGCCCCAGAAAACAAAAGGATGGAGAGATTTTTTTTAACAGTTGCTTTTTTCCAGGAGGGCAGGGCTCAGGCAAAGTTCATTCAACACTGACACCTTTAAAAATATAAAAACCAGGGGCGGAGCAAGATGGCGGACGAGAAACACCGCCAGTTAGAGCGTCTCTG
>VBSM01003143.1:24795301-24807089 GCA_008086735.1 Cheirogaleus medius
AAAAATATATATATATAAAAACCATTCTTAAATTACAAACCAGAGAAAAAACAGCTGCCAATCAGACTTGGCTCTCAGGAGTATACTTTACCCTACTCTGTTCCAGAGGACTGTTAAATGAACAATAGAGCATCCTGTCATGTGCACCCCAACCCTCAACCTACCTTATCTGAGCACTAAATACAAATAACCGCTTGACTTTCAGTGAATTTCACCATGCCCCCTCACTACACCAAGTGTTTTATGTGCACCATCTCATTTAATTGTCACAAAACAATTCACAGGTAGGTACTTCTTCAATCCTATTTTATAGAAAAGAAGACTGGAGTGGAAAAAAGTAACAAAATGTGCTCAAGGCCACCTGACTGGATAAGTGCAGAGCTGGGCTCCCACCCACATGTCTTTAACTCCAAAGCCAGGTCTCTTAACCACTGAATAGAGTGTTCTCTTCCAAGTTCTCTTCATCATTGTTCAATCAGTCAGTTGTTTCAACTCCTGACTCTCTTTTGCTACACAGACTCAGCTCAAACATGGCTAGATTGTTTTTTAGCTTTGTTTCTCCCCCACCACCGCCCTCCCAATTTAACAGACGCAAAACCTTAACACATTAACTGCTATGTGAGTTGTATTTAGTTCATGCTAGTTTTGTGCCCTGGGGCTTAAAAAAGCATATGTAACTCCTACATCTCTTCACCTTGGGAGGTTCAAGAACTATTTTTCAAGTTGCATATAACTCACACACAGAAAACAATAAAGAATAACAAATTTTTCATTAAATTAGAAAGGATCGTTTTATTTTTGAAGTTTTTATTCTATTTTCGTAAGAAAACACTGTAGCCCCAAGGAAAAAAATTTTTTTTCTAGTGTGGCAGTCAATGTATTAAAATGACTTTAATTTGAAAACATAGTTCTTTATTTCTTTAAACAAGCAAGAATTTGGTACATAATGCAGTCACTCCGTCACTAAATTCACAGAGCAGCATGTGATGAAAGTACCAAAATGCTCTGTAATTCTTGCCAAAACATCTTGGGTTCAGAGCTAGATTTACAGAAAATGTAAGTTATTTATGAGCATTATTTGTAGAAAAACATTGCCCTCAGCAGGTTATAAAATGTTGAAACACTGATAGTGTTTCTGATTCTAATCATACGTGCCTTAGAAGGATTAAATCCATCACAGCTGAGCTGCTATGCTTGGCATAATATCAAGTCAAAGCAGCTTTGGTTCAGAAGGGAACTGAATGCAATTACCTCTAAGCTTTTTTCTTATATCTACCAAGGAAAAAAGCTGCCCTGTGAGTAATAGCCAAAGTATAGCTATCCAGAGCCACCACCGAGCTAATTGGACATCACCTATGAAAAGCATCTATATAAAATGGCACACCCAAGCAGAGCATGAAAAGAGAACTCTATTCGGGGGTTGTACAGAAAAGAAAGCTATGTTAGGGTTATGTTTTGCCAGGAAACTAGTATGTCATGTGTTTTACTTAGACTCTGTGGTTGCAAGTAGCAGAAATCAACTCAAACTAGCCAGCAAAAAGGTGGGGAAGAGAAATTTCTAAGAGACACAAGAGACTCTCATGGACCCCAGCAGCAGAAATGTAGCTGGGTCTGAAGAAGGAAATGGATGAGAGATGGGGGGGTAGGCAGAGAGAGAACATTATGACTCTCTTTCCATCTCTCATGTACGCTCATCTTGGCACAATCTTCATGACTCTTGTTCACTGGGTTTCATTGCTTTCCAATCCCTGTGGTAAGAAATATCCACTCTGCCGTTCCCAAGTTTACATGTTAAAGGTCTAGCCACATAAACAGTGTCAATTTCAAATTCCCAGGAGAGAAAGCCTAATTTGCCTGTACAGATGCTCGTCAACTTGCAAAGGGGTTACATCCCAATAAACCCATCATAGTAAGTTGAAAATATCGTTAAGTTGAAAATGCATTTAATACATCTAACCCACTGAACATCACAATTCAGCTTACCCTACCTTAAGTGTGCTCAGGACGATCACGTTAGCGTACAGTTGGGAAAAATCATCTAACACAAGCCTATTTTATAATAAAGTGTTGAATAGCTCATGTGACTTTTTTAATCTATCACTTCTCTCTAATCCCACTTCCCCCATCACAATCCAAACCACCATTCTCTTTCACCTAGATCCCAAAAGTCTTCTACTCCTCTCTCCTACCTTCCCCCATCTCTAGACTTGCCCCCTCCAAACTTCACTCCACTCTACAGCCAGGAGGATCTTTCTAAAACACAAGTCTGATCAGGTCACTCCTCTGCTTAAAGTCATTCAAAGGCTCCCATCGCACTTAAATTAAAGAGCAAATTCCTTCACATGGCCTGAAGAGGCCGTCGAGAATCTGATTTCTCTGGTCTCTCCATCATGCTCTCTCTGCCATCCTCTCCCACTCTCCAGCCACACTGAACTGCTTTGAGATCCTTGAACACGCCTGCTGTCTCCCATCTCCAGGCCTCGTACATGCTGGTTGCCCTGCCTTAAACACTTCCTTCTGCTTTTTCCACCCATACAGTTTCCGGTTTCTGTTTAAACATCTTTCTCTAGAAAACTTTCCAAGCTCCCTAAAACTAAGTTACATGTCCCTCTATGTGCTCGCATGGTACCCTGCACTTCCCCTCGCGTGGTATGTGATACGATTGCCCGTTTACTCACCACTCTCCTCCAATAGCTGCAAGCTCTTTGAAGGCAGGAACCTTATCCGTTCCATACAGAGCTGTATCCAGAGTGTCTAAGACAGACTAGGTACTGAATAGAGGCTTAAGGCACAAACAGCCTGAAATCCATCTGTGTATCTCTCTTTCCCTTAGATAGAAATATTTCCAGAGTTTTCTATCACCCTCCTCTCACCCCCAAAAATCTCCCTACTCCTCACTGTATGTGAGTATTGCTCAGTGTAAACATCAACATAGTTGCTCAGAACGGTCCCACCACAGCAAGGGGAGAGCCAGGGGAAAGACTTTTAATCTACCCTCACGCTTCTTCCTGAGCCTTCCTGCCTCTTTCCCCAGCCTCAAGGCTAGATGCTTCAAGCACCTCAGATAATCCCCCCAACCGCCTGATGGCAAACAGTTCTCCTTCTGCAAACACCAAATATCTCTTATTTTGTAAACATCCCCAAAACCATTAAAGGACCCCAGTGTCTCAGAAATGGATTCGGGGGTGTCATGTTTATACTCACATAAGGTTAGGGCTATTTAAGGTCTTTGATGGCACCCAGTCCTGCTCTTACATTTTCTAGTCAAGGAAACCAAGCTACAGGATGATATGTCTTGCCCCAGGTCATAAACCTTCAAAATAAAGAAACTTGGAGTATCAAGACTAGAATTCACGGCTTCTTACTCTTTCAACTGCACCAGGACGTGTCCTAAAAGAAAAATTATCAATATAAACTTACTGTCCAAAGCATTCCCTGAATATCCAAGCCCCACATTGCTCACTCCCTGGTGCATGATACAGATCCCCACTGTCTTTCTGGCCGAACAACTCAGTTCTCCTTGACCTCAGCTTCGCTGCCAGGTTAGTTCTAAAAACATTTTCTGAATGACAGAAACATTTTGCTGAAAAGTAATACAATTAAAGTACACTCTGGAAACCAATTTAAGGCTGATTCTACCAAATTAACCTTTCTGCACAAATTGACAGGTCACTTCAGGAAAATCACCAGTTAATCTGATTTTTTTAAAACTGAATTCTCAAAGATAAAATTGGCTGCCTCTTTCACTGAGTGTCTTCTTTTGTTTTAATATTATATTTGCTCACTGTCAATAAAAACAAAATGTGGTACTATGTTTTTAACTATGAAATGTCCGATTTCCTTAAGTACTAAGTTTGACAGTTGATATCTCTGACATTTCATTTTGACACTTCTTGTTTTATTTTTATTGTGAAGGTGCACCCTCATCTTTCAAATGCATGGTTTGGCTTGTGATTATCTTTCAAATTTTCTTTTAGAGCAAATTTTGCACAACCCTGGATAAGTCAAAAATTTGTCTTATTTTCAAGTATGAGTTCCATTATGGAACCAATGCAGTGCAGACAGCTTGAAATATCAACAAAGGGTTTGGGAAGGATGTGGCTAATGAACAAATAGTACATCGATGGTTTGGGAAGTTCCATTCTGGTGATTTTAATCTTGAAAATGAGACACATGGGTGACCTGAAACCAAGGTGGATAATGATGAGCTGAAAGCTGTCATGGAAGTGAATCCATATCAACCTACACGTGAATTAGCAGCAAGGTTTGACGTTACTATTCCAACAATATTGGACCACTTGAAACAAATTGGCAAGGTAAAGAAGCTGGATAGATGGGTTCCGCATGAACGAGCGTCAGAAAAGAAATCATCTCAAAGGTTGCCTTTCTTTGTTGTCAAGACATAAAGGCAAACCATTTCTACATGAAATGAAAAATAGATTCTTTTTGACAATCTCAAGTGTTTGGCACAATGTTTGGATAAAGATGAAGGGCCAAAACACAGTCCAAAACCAAATATTCATCAAAAAAAAGCTAAAGGTGTCTTTTGGTGGTCCAGCAGTGGTATTATCCACTACAGCTTCATGAAACATAGACAATCGATTACAGTAGATGTCTATTGCAACCAATTGGATGAAATGATGAGGATGCTTGTGATAAAGCACCCAAGATTGGTCAATAGAGACAGGTCAATCCTCTAGCAAGACAACACTCAACCACATGTCACACAAACAATGCTGCTCAAACTACAGAGGCTGGACTTGGAAACTCTCTGTCATCCGCCATATTCACCAGACATTGTACCAACTGACTACCACTTCTTCCAGGCTTTGGACCACTTCTGGCAAGGAAAAATATTCAATTCTCAACAAGCTGTGGAAAACGCCTTTCACAATTTCATGGCCACTTGCTTGCCAGGCTTCTTCACTGCTGGCATAAACAAGCTACCGTTAAGATGGCAAAACTGTGTCCATAGTTTAGGTGCATACTTTGATTAATTGTACTGCTTCTTGTTTGAGATATAATAAACTAAACTTTTGATTCAATACTGGACATTTTATATATAATGACCTAAATATTTCCTGAATCCCCATCTTTAATTGGTTCATCTTATGCACCAGTGGGTAACATTTCCACTTTTTGAGATTTTTGAGGTGTTTAAATGGCTTGGATCATTTCACTTGGGATTCTTGTTTTCTCTAGAAGTAAAGGAAAAGTGAATTCAATTGACCAATAACAGGTTAAGTATTTCTGGAATTTGCTCAAGCTTGTACATAGTATTATACTTGGCATCTAGTCTTGCTGATCCAAATAACTTAGCTATGAACATAAATATGTAAATACATCTTCCTACACATATAGGCAACTAATTTCCTCAGGAATTAAATATGGAGGTTCATTTTATTTGTTCTTTGAAAGAATATTTTATTTAGCATCAACTATGTACCCCGTGGCTCTATGTTAGTGGTAAAAATTAAAAAGCGAATACAACAGAGTCCCTGTCTTCAAGTAGCTTACTATCTAGAGAGGAAAAGACAGTCAACTAAACAAACACCAGATGCAGTTGGTAGGAAACCAAAGAGCAGTCTCTCCATGTTTCACAATGGTGAAGCCTTTATTACCTAGTAGTCCAGAGTGGGGTGGAGGTAGACTGGGATATTGGTTCACAGATGCCCAGAGGTGCTACTAGTAGGTCCATCCTATGAAAAAAAAAAAAACTATAGCACAGATGTTTACATTTAGTCCTATTCCAACTTTTCCCTCTCCCCACTCCTAGCCCCAGGTATAGAACTATCCCTCTGTTCCAATTTGACCTTGACTAGAGGTAATAATGATATTATTAGCTAGCATTTATTACTATCTGGCAAGCACTGCACTATGTTCCTGACATATGGTTGTGCAGGACATCCTAATGGCAACTACTTGGTAGTATCATTATCCCCATGCCATGTACAAGGAAACAGAGAAACAGAAAAGGCTAAATAATTGGCACAAAGAATTTGGACCCAGGTGGTCTATTCAGAGACCAATGTCTCCATCACCATTATTTCTAGGAACTGAGGCACTAAATCATTTTCTGTCTGGGAACTAGTTTATGGCATCCCACTTTCCACCCCCTTATCCAAAAAGCTATTTTCACTCTAAAGAAGGACTTGAATCCATTGTGTTGGAATGTCAGGCATTGTGAAATGACAGTAAGTATGGAGAAGGGAACAGACCCTTTCACTGTCCCTAAAAAACACCAAATAGTTATCTGACTTATACTTTTAAGAAGGAGAGAGCTGAACAAATTTAGCTTTAGATTAATATGCAAATGGTTAACAATAAGACGTCAAAGTCTGTTTCTGACTCACTTTATCCCCTCTTGAGAGCTGAGTGGTAGGCTCCAAGTATCCTGGCTAAACCCAGTAATCTCAGCAATTACTGTGCACACATGAGTGGCATGAGTCATCCTGGCTCATGCAAGGTGAAGAGTCTGAAGCATTTTAAAGTCTTTCAAGTAGGGTTTGTTTGTGTGTGTGTGTGTGTGTGTTTTCAACGTTCATTATATTTCTTCCCAAGTTAGAATGATAGGTATTATAAGACCCATTCTAAAGATAAAGATACTCAGGACCAGCAAAGCATTACCCCGTATCACATAACTACCAAATATTTAATAACAAAGCCCGGCTCTTGATAGGAACATCTCTCCCCTATAACCTGCGCTTCTCCTTGGGAACTGTTTCTCATCCTCTACAACCCAACTCAAATGCCACCTCCTCTGAGAAGACTTCCTCCAGGAAGCATTAGTCACTCTCATCTTCTGTGTGCTCTCAAAACATTTTTTAACATTCCAAACTTCTCTTGTGGTCCTTGTGTAGTGGTTCTGGTTGGGGGGACCTCTTTTATATACCCAAAGTACTTAGTATAGCACAGGGGTTGGCAAAGGACAGCATGCAGACCAAATCTGGCCCACTGATTTTGTATAGCCCTTGAGCTAAGAATAGTTTTTATATTTTTAAAGAGTTGTAAAAAGAAAAAAAAAGTAGAAGAAGAAAAAGAATATATGACAGAGTCTGTACATGGCCAGCAAAGCCAAAAATATTTCATATCGGGCCCTTTACAGAAAACAATTTTTGAGTCCTGGATAGCAGGGGCCCAATTATGGATCACTATGGAAAGTCATCCCTGATCAGGCCCCGACCTCCTCTCTGGCCAACTTCTCAGTAAACCTTATGCTCCAGATATACAGAACCAATAGGATTTCCCAAATATACCAGATTTCTCACACCTTCATTTTATTTGCTTATTCTTTACGTGTCTGTATATACGTGTACACGTGGGTCCCATTTTATTTATTAATTTATTAATTGTTATTTATTAATTGTTGCTATGTCTGATTTCATTTTGCTTTTCTTTGTTATTCAGGCACAATTTACCTGAAGAAAATGCACTGATCTTAAGTGTACACTTTGACAAAAATCTGATTTAAAAAACCATATATTTAATAAAGATATAGAACTTTTCTAACATCCCAGAAAGTTCCCTCCTGTCTCTTTCCCATCAATCTCATCCCCTACCCCAAGCCAAGAGACAACCAATATTCTGCATTTGTATCTCTACAGATTCATTTTGCCTTCTATAGAGCTTCATATAAATGGAATCATACAGTATTTCTTTTCAGTGACTGGTTTTTTTCACTCAACACTGTTTGGGGGATGAATCCAGTGGTGTTCCAGATCTGGTTCATATTAGTTCACAAGAGCTGAGTACTAAATTTTTAGGAATTTTGAAGGCTGGTTGTTAAAAGCAACTATTTTTAAAAATTAAATTATTAAATCTTATAATTAAATAAATTATATTAAAAACAAAGATAATACTCAAAAGACATCATTTCCTAATTATTTTTTTACTTTAATTATCTATTCTCTTGAGGTTACATATATCCATTGTACCTGCATAATGGTACACTACTGTGCATCTCTTCCCAATTCCATATTCATTCATAGCTTGAAATTGGCCATGGCAGGAGTAATGACACCACAGAAATCAGCAAACACTACAAATCAGAACACTTTTATCTTCATTCTTGGAGAGCCAGTTATTAAACATTTACCACTAGGTACATCTATGCTGTTGTGTGTATCAATAGCTCATTCATTTTTATTGCTGAGTAGTACTCCATTGTATGGTTATATTGCAATTCGTTTTTATTGTTTGATGGATATTTATGTTGTTTCCACTTTTTGGCTAGTATGAATAAAGCAACTATGGACACTCTTCTACAGGTATTTTTGTTGGCTATGTTCCCATTTATTTTGGTAAATATCTTGGAGAGTTGAAGAATAGATGGATGCTGACTTTATCAGAAACTGCCACACTTTTTCCAAAGAGGGTGTACAATTTTACAATTCCATGAGCAATTTGTGAGAGTTGTTTCACATTCTTACTTACCTCAGTTTACACTTACATTAGACAATTTGACAGAGGTCACCAAGATATTTTTATTTTTTAAGGCTTTGTTCCCTCTGTGTTTCAGTTTGCATTGTTTATGTTGACCATTCTTCAAGCTCTCCAATCTTTTCTTTTGCAGTGTCCAATTTGCTTTTTAATTATTCCAGTATATTTTTTATTTCTCATACTTTTTAGATCTAGAATTTCCATTTTGTTCTTTTTATAATTTTCATTTCTCTACTTAGATTCCAATATGTGTATTTATAATGTTCTTCTGTTCCTTTAAGACTCTGAACATATTTATAGTAACCATCTTAAAGACTTTGCCTGCTACTTCTAACATATCTGTCATCTCTGGGTCTGTTTGTATTAGCCAAGTTCTCCTGATTACATTATTGCTTTTGCACATGTCTACTGCTTTTGATCATAAGGTATATATTGTGGATGCTACATTATTCAGTGTCTGCATGCCCCTGTTCTCAAAAATCTAACCCTGTGGTTAAAACCAGATGATTCATATGATTTTTAGTTGTATATTTTTTTATGCCAAGAGGATAAATTTTATGTTACTTTGTCATAGCCAGAACAAGAAGTTGGTAGTTGATATCTTCTGGCTTTTTGAGACTTTCCCTTTCCCTCTTGCTCTGGTAAAACCTTCTGTTTTCTTCTCACACTCCACACTGACCATAATGCTTTATAGTTTCATTTATATACATCTCTGTCTCCCCTTCTTAGGTGCCAAAGCCCTGGTGAGAGTCGACATTGATTAGCATGATATAGGCATTCAATAAATGTACTGTAATGATATTAAAAATAAATTGGATAAATGCTTCCCATGCCTATTTATGGCATGACTATTTATAAAATTAACACAAGTGTCCTACTTATATGGTAACTCTTTGAATCACCTGACAAAAATTATGGGGGAAAATGGAAGCTGGCATCAGCATTAAGATTCCCATGGGACACAGATATTGCCCCCCGTCTGAGGGGCTAATGCTCCCAAGTAACAGCAAACTTGCCCTCATATAGGAATGATCTGAGGGAGCCGAGGCTCTGTTCTGGTATTCTGGCACTGAATGGCTAAAGGGAGAGGAAATTTGCTTTTGATTAAGGTAGAGAGAGCTGTCTTTCAAAGTGCTCTGACCCTACCCCTAAGAACTTGTTCACACTACTTACTAGAGATTAAAAACTGAAATAGCAAGCAAATCTTCCAGAGAGGGCTTTAGAGCTAAAGACTCTTGAGATGGATAGTGTCCAACTTTCAATACGTTGTCCAGCACTTAAAATTTGCTAAGAAGGTTATTGCTGAAAAAAATGAATGTGACTGAACAAGCCAAGAAATAATTCAGCTCTGCCTCCAGAAATGAAGAGCTCTGCACAAGGTGTGCAACCAAGCAATAATCATTTCTTCCATCTGGGTAGTACTTTAGTGTTTGCAAAGTAATTTACCATACAGTATAATCTACTGGCTCCCCATCAGGGTATCACCAAGGGCTCTACATTGGAACAATGAGAGACAACCTTTATTAAGCTACTCTGTTCAATTCAGAGTTAAACAAAATCTAGAGAAGTTGAAGAGGGTCCATAGGAGGGCAACAACAACAAAAAAGGAATTAAACAGACTTTCTAAAGAGAGGTTAAGAGACTAGGGATTATTTCGTCAGAAGAGCAGAAGGTAGCTAAAAATTTTCAAGCAATGAAAGACTATTATACAAACAGTGGTAGTTAGCCATGAGCCAGTTCCACTGAGGAGAGAAAAGGAAAAAGCTGACAGCTTGAAGAAGGAAAGATGTGCATTAAATCTAAAGAAATTGGGCAGGCAAACTGTGGTTTGGAACTAATAAGAATAATCAGACATGCAAGTATCTAAAGAAGTCTATGTTTACATGACACATACAATGTAGAGTAAGTTCTTTTTTAAGTCAAAAGAGTTGTTAGTTATTTTTCAGAATGTTTTTCATGCCACAGTTGTACATATGTGGAAACCTCCTTGTAATATAATATAAAGCAGTATTTGGATGTGAGACTTCCAGTCTGAAACTGTCACATAATGAAGTTGGATTTTTTAGTATAACATAACCTGAGCATTCTTAGAAGAGACTTAACATTATTCTGACTTCTACTTTATCATGAATAATAATATTATGAAGACGTCAGTGGGTTTCTACCATAAAATTTATGACCACCAGACTAGTGAGCCTGTAGCTTGTACATTTGTTATGCTCCGAGAAAGATACAGTTATCTCTGCCTTCCCACAAAAACATCTTCTACTGAAAAATGTTTCTAAAATAGTTGCTAAGATACAGGTTTGACTGGGGCAATGAAAACAAGATTAATGATTTCACACTGGAGAGAAAAATATCAAATTCTAATTAAACTTAGCAAAAAGATAAAAATGCAGATGACATTGGCACTGGGCAAGCCAACATTGGAAAGATTAGCTGACTCTTCTTTACATTTCATCCAGATGTTCTGAAAAATGTTGGCCAAGATAAAATTTTAAAGCAGCTTAAATTTTTAAAAAATGTTTTGGTGGTAAAACACCTGCTGAGGTTTATTATAAGGTGCAGATTTTTTTTTTTTTTTTGAGACAGAATCTCACTCTGTTGCCCAGGCTAGAGTGCCATGGCATCAGCCTACCTCACAGCAACCTCAAACTCGTGGGCTCAAGCTATCCTTCTGCCTCAGCCTCCCGAGTAGCTGGGACTACAGGCATGCGCCACCATGCCCAGCTAATTTTTTCTATATATTTTTAGTTGGCCAATTAATTTATTTCTGTTTTTAGTAGAGACAAGGTCTCACTCTTGCTCAGGATGGTCTCGAACTCCTGACCTTGAGCTATCTGCCCGCTTCAGCCTCCCAGAGTGCTAGGATTACAAGCGTGAGCCACCATGCCCGGCCTATGGTGCAGATTTTTAAGGATTTGAATGAGGAAGTGAGCACATAAAATTCTGGGAGGCATGAGTGGCTAGAAGACCACTGCAGATACCCATCTTGGGTGCTCACTGAAGAATGCCTGAAATGTTATTAAAGGCAGGAGCACTGCTGGAGATTTCCAAAGACTTATAGTAATGGGAGAATAAGGATGGCTTTAATTAGGGATCAGCAGGCCTTCTATTTAGCTGAAAATTCACAATGCACATAATTGTTGGGAGCTAGAAAGAAAAGTTGAAAGCAGATATGAAAAGCCCTGAATCACCTATCAGAGGCATTATAAGAGAAACTCCTTCATATAGTAGGTAGTATGTCTAAGACACACTGGGCAAAGAAGTTTCATCTTTTCTTTTTTTTTTCCACATTTTTTTTATTTCAGCAAATTATGGGGGTACAAATTTTAAGGTTTCAAATAAT
>VBSM01003143.1:24812813-24827054 GCA_008086735.1 Cheirogaleus medius
GGTGGAGGCCCAAGTGGAGAAGCTGAAATGCTCTCAGATGCTAGAAACCTCCTGGCTACCAGGTCTGAGATGGGCAAGAGAGACCAAGGAGAGAGAGGAGGGCCACAGAGACGTTTCCTGGACACTGTCTGGAGCATACCTTGACTCAAAGAACTAGGAAGAGGCTGAACTGAGTCTAGCTCTGGCCCAGCAGCATCGCACATTCTCATTACTGAGCTCTTCCAGGGAGCAAAGGAGGAGGGGCAGGACCATAGGACCAAAGCCATCTTGTCATTATACTTGCAGCTTTTGGCCGTATGATTCCAAGTGTATGGTGGGAATAGAAGAAAAGCTATGATGTCCTTAATGGGTTCTAACCTTGGAGATTTATTTTGTGATTTGGGTTTATTATCTCTATCTATGCCAAGTAGATTGTCTTCATAAAGTAATTTCACTAAATTGCAACAAGTCTCAAATTCTTTTCATTGGCGAATTTTTTGTTTTTCAATGAGTTCCAGCCATGACAGGCTTTCTGTAAATGAGACAGCTTTTATACTCCTAACGTAACCAGTGTTTCGCAGGTCACTCCAGCCTAGAGACAAAATCAAGGTCACCATTAGAGAAACAGGTAAGAGAAATAAAACCCTGTTTCCCTGTTCTACTTCCTACCCACAATAGCAGAATCTTGCCCTGCCCTAGTCCCTGCCCCCTCTGCAAATATTCCCAGGAGGTCCCTGGAGGGTCCTCAGGATTTCTCCTCCCTGTTCCACTCATTCCTGCCCTGCTCCATGGTGTCTACTGCCCCGGGCCTTGGCCTGGCCACTCCACTCCCCAACAAACTGGGATTTGGGCTTTGCATTAATGCTCTTCATGTAGAGGGAATTGCAGTGATGGAGGAACTTGAACATATTTGTCTTTCCGTCTCCACCACTTAAGACTCTGGCACAAGTTCCTAGGAATGGTAGGGAAGGAGAGCAAAATACTCACAAAGCCTCCCCTCCCTTTTCACACTGAGCCATCTCCCTTGGACAAAATTTGTATTCCCTCATTCTCTCTTCCCTCACTTTAAATTCTTTCCCAAGAGACTTCCAATCTTTTCTATAAATGGCCCCAGAATGGTACCACCACATTCAGTGGCACAACACATAAAATATGCCCTTTAAGGGGAGCCCCCCTGTCTTGTTCTCTGGTGTATCAAAGTTCCCTTTCTCCTGCCAGGAGGCAAAAAGGATCTGGATAAGAAGGGATGAGATTCTTGGGGATGGGAGTGGGGTAAAGCCCAGAGAAAGAGGGGACCTCCCTCAATCTTCCTCTTTCCCAAGAAAGCCAGCCACCAACTGGTGACCACCCACCACCACCGCCAGCAGCGACAATGGCACAAATGTTCATATCAAAAGGCTTTCACTCCAAACACTGTCCCTGTCCAGTTCAGGGACCCAGTGAAACACCCTGGTTTCCTTAGTGTAGGTTAAACATTGCACATATACCCAGAAACAGAAACAGCTTGTGTAAATTCTCAACTCAGTTCTTTTCTGGAAACAAAATTCTCTTTTGGGACATTAGAAATTCTGTAGGATTCACAAGATTAAATCAATTGGCAGATACCAGCACAGTCCTTGAATACTCCCATGGCCTGGTGGAGTCAGAAACTCAGCTTAGCACAGCTTAGGTTTTGCAAGACCTTGCTTCTCTTCCCTACACACACACACACACACACACACCACATGCATGCACACATGCAAGCATACACGCAAGCACGAATACACACAAGTGCACACACACGTACTGACTGTTCTCCTATTTGAAATGTTTCTACTTCCAATCACTCCTGACTTGATATTCCATAGGTCTCCCACTAGTTCCTTCCTCCTGAGCTTGCATGGGAGGAAGGAAACCTGTTTGTATAGCATCAAATTAGATAGGAACAGTTATTCCAATGGGCTTTGGCATATTGCCACAACCCTCTGAATGCTCCAGGAAGAAATCATTAGATCTTTTGGTACCTTTGACCATAAAGGTAGAAAAAAAGAGGGGTGTTGGGGAGAGAGAAATAGATAAATGAAGCTCAAAACCGATTTGGGCTGGACTCTGAATCAATGGAAAATGTGGTGAAGCTACTTCAGAATGTACATCTGTCACTCAAACCATCTGATTGGCTGAGCACTGATAAGGTCTCTGAGGTATCTCAGCAGAGGAAATGTGCTAGCTTCCTAATTATGACCACAGACTTAATAGCTTAAAACAGCAGAAATTTATTCCCTAAATTCTGGAGGCCAGAAGTTCAAAATCCAGGTGTCAGCAGAAGCACACTCTTTCCAGAGGTACTTGTGGTGGCTCCTGGTGTCCTAGGCCTGTGGCTGCACTACTCCAATCTCCCTCTCCATCTTCACAAGGTCTTTTTCCCTGTGTGTCCCTATGCCTTCTCCTTTTCTGTCATAAGGACACTGTTATTGGATTTAGGGCCATCCTATATCTAGGATGATCTCATCTCAAGATTCTTAACTTAATTACATCAGCAAAAACTCTTTTTAAATGAGGGCACGTTCACAGGCATGAGGGATAGAGATTAAGACTTGAACATTTAGGGGCCACTAGTCAACCCTATAAACTGTATTCTCACCTGACCAGAGCCTCTACTTTCTCTCTGAAGCAACATAGGGAAGATTATAGGAAAGGCACTTGAAGTCCCCAGATAACATGGGAGAGGTTTTAGTCTTTGAAAGTGACACTGTGAAAAGAACACTGTAAACAGAGTCTGTCTTGTTCTTAAGTTTCTCTAGCAGCCTGAGGCTCAGAATAGGGTGCTAGAAACAGACAGAAGCATTTCCCTTGAATTTCTTAGAGGAAGCAAAGATAAGACTGGGAGAGATGAAGGTTGAACAAACAGATTATAAAGACTTTTCCCCATTTACTGACCCTTACTCTGCTCTAACCACACAAATATCACCACTATCACCAGAACAAATAGACCAAGGTAGAGTACCTGGCAGTAAATATTTAACAAGTGAATGCATAAATGAATTTATAAACAAATGAATGGCTCTTATAAAGCCCTGAAATTTTCTAGTACATAGTTATACCCAAAAGAAGTGACAAGATAGATAATTCTATCTAGTTTGACTAGTATTTATTAAATAAATGCCTACTTTGCCTTCTACTCTAAAGTTGGAATTGAAGTAAGATACACAACAAATATGAGAGTTTAATTCAATAATGATTGTGGTGATTAACTGATTAACAACATCAGTTAATATTCATTAAGCCCAATCATAGACTAGGTACTGTGCTTAATGTGCAGTCATTATCGAAAACGTTTTGGTTAAGAATGTATTTCCTTATTAATGTATTAAATAACAAGATCTAGTGGTGGGTCTAATAATTACCATAATTTCAAAGTAGCAAGAAGTATAAAATGACACAGAAACTTGCAACAACTGTGATATAATGTGAATACATCTATGATTTCTATTACTAACAAAGTCACAGGTTTGCTTAAACTACTAGGGTCTGTTGCTACATTAATAACTGAAGGAAATGTTAAATTTCAGTCAGAGATTAATGAAAATAAAGATATAATTTGCTTTCCCATACAGGTTCACAGGCTGCCTGAATTTTCTTCATGAGTCCCTTGCCCGTGGGCCCCTGATCTGAATACACAGAGCCAAGCTTTCCCTTTAGTCTTAGAGAATGCTTTTTTGAATAATCTGTTCTTCTCTTAGAAATGTCAAGAGTTCTAGAGAATCACTGGCAGTCAGATCATTTTTCTTGTCACCTAGAAAGCAAGGTCAATGTGCCAGAGGCAGCTCCTTGCTGACCTCAGGGCCACCTTCCTCCTTTTTTCCATGGTCTAACTACTAGTTTAATTGAATAGAGAATGAACCTTGGGAAATATTGATTTGTATAGTGTTAAAAGTACCACAAAACAACTCCCCAACCAACCAAAATAAACTGGCTCCAAATTAAGCCCATGGGCTTTTCCTAGAACAAATCCAAAACAAGCTCTAGGCAGAAAAGAGAACCCGTGTGCCTGGGTAGTTTATGTTATGCACAGAAACGCACATGTGCAGTTTAGCAAAAACTATGCTGCTTCCCTATTTGCCATGAAGGTAGTCAGCTTCCACCTGGTAAATAAATACCCTTCTCCTAACCACCACTAAACCTTGATAATCACAGTGGTTTTCAATGCAACTTTAGTGCTTTATTAATTAGTATTATTATTTCAAGTAACAGAACCCACTGTAGTAATCCTAAGCATGAAGGCAATCCATCAGAAGGGAAAAGGACACCTGACAAAACCCAAAGATAGGAATGCAGCCAAGTTACCTTGGAAAGGTAATGGTTCCTGGGATTAGACTCCTGTTAGAGCTCAGCTCTCAGGCTCTCTTCTTCTCTTCCCTTCCTCCTGTCCCTCCTCTCTTCTCTCTCTCTCTACCCCCCCAACCCCTAACTTTTTATGTCTCTTCACTCTTCACTCTCTCATTCTACTATGCTTTTGTTTTAACACAAGTGCTCACATTCCCTTCTTCCTTCACTGAATTGCTTCTTCACTGAATTCCATGTGTTGACTGGCTCCTCCTTTCCATATGGCAGAGGAACATGGCTACCACAAGCTCCTGAGTTGCAAGTACAGCCACAAGTGAAACTGAACTCCACCTTCTCCATCTTGGGTCAGGTGCCTCCACCAGCCTGCCAGAACCCTTCCTAGTGACATAGTGAAAATTGGGTGGGTAGGGGTCCCACAAACAGGGGATGGGGTGAAAGATAGATAACCTGCATATATTGCATCTGGAAAACTGCTGAAATAGAGCAAAGACTCACTTGGTTGATCACACACGTTATTAATTCCATTACTGTTAACAACCTAAATTCTCACTTCAGGCTAGAATATAATAAGAAATCAGAATACGTAGCAAAATGTGTTCATTCCCTCTGCCCAACTAAATACCCAGACAAAGGCATCCTGGAAACAGTTGGAATCAGCAGCATGGAAGATGAGAAAGAATTACTCAAATGCAATTAATAAACATTAATGATTAATAATCATTCCACCCATACATTAGGAGTCTATCTTTATTTTTAATAAGATAAGGATTCAAGAGTTACATATTTTTATGTGTGTATTTTTTAAATTTCTTTTGAAGCATTTTATAATTATTCTCAAATCAGCTTTTGATATGAGCAAGAGTCTACAGGGGAAATTCTTATTCTTTCATTAGATTTCACAGCATGATCCCCAATATACCTCCAGACTCACCCCACACCTGCCTGTGTTTCAGCCACATAGAATGTCTTGCCCCCCCGCCAGACCTATGGGACATACTTACACTAAGAAGTTGTTCATTATTTATGTAAAATTCCAATTGAACTGGTTGTCCTCCATTTTTATTTACTAAATCTGGCAACCCTACCCTGATCACACTCTGTTTTCAAAGCCCCTGACCTTGTCACATTGGGCCTTTCATTTAGGATGCCCTCCATCTGTTCCCTCCCCTTGGAGAACTCAATCTTCAAAAAGGGAGGCAGTGTATAGTGGAATGGAATGGGAAATAGAGTACAGCATACATAGTAAGGCTAAGTTTTGGCTTGTTTAGCTTAAGTTTCTCCATATGTGTGTGTGTGCACATGAGCGGGATGAGCACATGTGCACACATGAGTGGGATTTCAATATAAAATGTATTTAACTCTATTGCACAAACCATCCATCCTAGATGCATGGCTGTTCCTGGCCCATCCCTGCCTCTGAATGCACAAAGCATACTCTGCTCTACAGATTTTTCTCCCACAGCCACCCCACCACCCATGCCACCCCTGGTAGCCTCTCTCCTCCCAGCTTTCCTAAGGCCCACATTTACTCAAAGTCCAACTTACGCTTGTGTGACCTTGGACCAGTCACTCGCAATCTGAGCACAGGGTCCTAACTGACAGAAAGAGGGGATCAGTTACAAAGCTCTCCAAGACATCCACCACTCTAACAAAGCATCATCCAATGACTCCATATCTCATTGTCCCCAGGACTCTGACCAGAGAAGCCCAGTCCAGAATTTGCCACTCCCTGCCAACCTCTCTAAACCTATCCCTAACCCCCACAAGCACTGATTCTATAAATACCTCCCCATACACAAATCTTTCTCCTCAATGAGACTGTAAATTCTCTAAGGAACTTACATGGCATCCTCATAGCCCTTCATCCATCCCTGTGAGAAGGAACCAACCTGGTACTATCAGCTAGGTCCTAGCATCACTACCAACTGGCCTGGCAACTAGGTTCTCACAGTTAGGTTCTCCCATTGACCATAAACAATTTCCAAAGAGTCAACAGCAGACAAGGCTGCTCTGTGACCACGATGGATCAAGACAAAAACAAGACTAACTTGTCATCCTGCCTGAACAGAGAGAAAACATGAACACTGGCTAAGGCACAAACTATCAAACACTCCTCACCTCTCCACTAATATGAGTGATTGCTGTTTCTTTACCAGTCACAGCTTTAGCCTCCTCAGTCTGGTCTGGCCTCTCCATATGTAAGGTTGATTGAGATAATCAATTATACAATTACCCCGGCTTCCTGACAGCATCCAATCCAAAGCAAATTCCTGTTTTCTTAAACTGTCAACAAAATCACCCAAAACAAACCAAATCCTATAATAGGCTCTTACTGAGAAGCCCCATTATTTCTTATGATGTGCTTTTGCCCTCACTGTAATGTGTAATAAACCCAACTTACTCAAATACAGATGTTTTCCCGGTGGTCTTTGGCTAGAAGGCATTGACACTTGGCTCAATGTAAGTACACACCTAATGTTTGCTGTGAATAGCACTAAGATTTTTGTATCACCAGATGATTTCTTGCTTTTCAAATGGTGAAAATTATCTGAGTTGTGTGGTAAGTGTTGCTTGGAAAGTGCATAGTAAGAAGTTGTTTACATACCCAGGGTTTAGGTTATGTGTGTCAGATTATGTGCACAGGGAGTGTTAGGTGAGCTGCAACCTAAAATTTAATTGGCTTTAGTGTGTCTTTTAATTGGCTGTAGTGTGTTATCACAGTCACACAAATGACAAATATCTCAAAATACTAGCCCCACTGCTCTGTGACTAATGTCAATAAATGATAGACAACTGAAACAACCAAATACAATTTCTTGGTTTTGGGTGGTTTTTGTTCTTTTGGGACGGGGGAGTTTGTTTTTGGTTTTTTGGGGTTCTTTGTAGGTTTTTTTTGGAAACAGATTTGAAGCTTTTTTGAGAGAGATACAGTATAAATGCATTTCAAAATAGAGTGCTATCAGAGTTCCCTGACAACAATTATTTTCTGATCATGTCCAATCCCACCAGTCATGACTAAAAGTAGCTTACTTAGCAACTGTGTTCATTGTGAAAAGAATTCATATAAATCCAGAAAGCAAATGTGTTCCTTTTCCAAAAATTCCTACATGTTCTTCATGAATGCTAAAAATCAACTTATAAGTTAAAGGATTTAGAGTATGCCACCCCAAAATACACCAGTTTGGCAGAAGGATTATTTTGAGCTGAAGGCAATTAAAAAGAAGCAAACACAAGAAAAATTCTTATCTTCACCCTCTCTATCAGGAAGAGCAGGGATATTTAAGCATCAGAGACAAGAAATCTATATGACAAAACTTATTAACTAGTATTCATCTTTCATTAGTTACCCCTACATATTTCCTTTCCCATAATTTTCCACCTCTGGAAGCTCAAAGTCCCTTTCCTTTGTCTTCTCACTTCTCCACAAAATTATTATTCTTTGCTAACATGCTATCTAAGCCCAAAGTTCTAATCACTCCTTTGAGTTACTTATCACTAAGTACTCCCATATGTGTGTATGATGCACATGTTAATAAACTTATACTTGTTTTCCCCTTGTTAATATGCTTTTTAAGTCTAATTTACAGGGCCCTAGACCATGAACCTAAGATGGATAAAGAGAAAAAGAATGTTTTTTCCTCCTATACATACCATATGTGTAATCTAAATCTGCTCATTGGAATTCTAAATTCCTTGCAATATCCCCCTCCTTCTAACAGTCTAGCATATAGCAGAGGTCTAATAAATATATTGATACACATCTAAAAATCAAGGACTAAATATTAAGGGTCCACTCTATAAATCCCAACCCTGCAAGACATAGATGAGGAAACTAAAATTAAGCAACATTTCTGTTATGAACTAGTGTCCCTATAAAATTCATATATTAAAGCCCTAATCCCCAATGTGACTGTATTTGGAGATAGGGCTTTCAGAGAGGTAATTAGGGTTAAATGAGGTCATAAGGGTGGAGCCCTAATCCTGTAGGATTATTATCCTTATAAAAAGAAAAAGAGATACCAGAGATATCTCTCTCTCTCCACATGCACACAGAAGAAAGTCATGTAAGGACACAATGAGAAGGTGGCCATCTGCAAGCCAGGAAGAGAAGCCTCACCAGAAACAACCCTGATAACACCTTGATCTTGAGCTTTCAGCCTCCAGATCTGTGAGAAAATAATTTCTCTTGTTTAAGCCACCCAGTCTGTGGTATTCTGTCATGGCAACCTGAGAATATATCATTTCCAAAGTCAAAAAGATAATAAATGAAGATGAGATTTGAAATCAGATCTCTAGACACCAAGTCTAGTATTCTTTTTAATACACCATGCAAAAGTGTTTACTAAATATCATTTTGGATGTGACCTTAGACAGAGTTCTGCATTTTCTAGGAGCTCAGAGAGGTAAAATGAAACATTTCTCCTTTGTATACAACCATATGTAGTGGTTTGCTATCTATTCTTTTTACATAACTTTTCCTGTTGGAAGTGACTGAGACTGGTAGCTGTAGCTCAGGCCACCCAGTGTCAGGATGCGCCTCAAGACTTTTTTTTTTTTTTTTTGCTTTACTTTTAACTTCACCCAGTGGTAGTGGCCTAAGGCTGGAGACAGAAGCTCAGACCAGGCAAATTCCCAAGCTTGGTCATCAGGATTCACCCCTGCACTCTCCACTGCTGTCATTTTAGCTACTACAGACAATGATAACCAAAGGACTGCATATTCCTCTTTCCTCTTGTCATTTTTCATTTCCTTATGAATCCAGTGAGCCAATTTCCTGAGAGTTGAATCCATCATTCCTAAATTCCATTGGTAACTTTTACGTCTAATAACTGATTATAGCACAGCTCCTGTTCCATACTACAGATGACCTCATGGCCATCCAGTAATCAAAGGTTTGTTAATCCCTACCCTCTCATGCTTCCTTTATTCAAACCACATTTCAATTAGTCAGAGTTGGACTAGCAAATCCTACTTCTAACACCAACTATCTGGAGTTAGCCCAAATGTGAGGTGCTATATCTGAATGTGTTCCTTCTAGATTTATATGTTGAAACCTAATCCCCAATGTGATGGTATTAAGAAGTGGGGCCTTTGGGAGGAAATTAGGTCATGAGAGCCCTTGTGAATGGGATTGGTGACTTTTAAAAGAGGCCTGAGGGAGCTTATTTTCCCCTTCCATTTTGTGAGGACATAAAAGGTGCCATTTTTGAAGCAGAGAGCAGGCCCTCGGCAGACACCAAATCATCTGGAGCCTTGATCTTGGACTTCCCAGCCTCCAGAACTATGGGGAACAATTTTCTGTTGTTTATAAGTTACCAGATTTATGGTATTTTGTTACAGCAGCCCAAATGGACTAAGACATGAGGTTTAAGGATATAATCTTTCAGAGTCCTAATTCTCCCCCCAAAGCTTCTGGCACCACCTGCAAGGAGTTGGAGTTCAACCACAAAGTTAGAGGGCATAATCTCAAAAATAACCTCACTTCTGACACCAACTGCAAGTTCAGAGGTTCCCAAAACCACCCTCAGTTTTAATAATTCACTCAAAGAACTCATGGAACTCACTGAAAGCTATTATACTCCCCGTTATGGTTTACTACAAAGAAAGGATACAGATAAAAATTAACCAAAGGAAGAAACACATAGAGCAGAGTCTAGGAGGGTTCCAAATTCAAAGTTTCCTTTGCCCTCAGAATACATTACCCTCCTGTGGAATGTGTGTAACGATGTGCACACAGGATGTCTGACAATATGTATGAAATATGGCCAGCCAGAGAAGCTCATCCCATCTTCAGTGTCTAGAGTTTTTATGGGGGCTTCATATGAAGGTATGATTGATTGACCACCCATGTCGTTGAACTCAGCATTCAGTTCTCCTTCACTGATATCACATGGCCCAGGGGGCCCACCAGGAGTCACTTCATTAGCATAAACTAACTGATGTGGCCCAAGAGAGTCACTGTATATACCAAAGACATTCCTATCACTCAGAAAATTCCAAGGGTTTAGAGGTAAGCTACATTTTGAGTGTACTAACTCCCAGGTACTATACATATATTTTGTCTAATTCTCAAAACAACCCTGAAAAAGTTTGTATTATTAGTCCCATTTTACAGATGAGAAAATTGAGGTTCAGAAAAGTTGTCCAAAGTTTTAAAGAGGGAAAGTAGCAGATTTGACCAAGTTGACTCAGCGTACCCCTTGGACTGTTACATCCATGTTGCCAACTATATTCATTCATTCATTCTACAAACATTTATTTATTTTATATCTACTATGTAACAGGAACTGTTCTAGGTGCTGGAGATACAGCAAAGAATAAAATAGACAAAAATCATTGCCCACATCAGGTAGATATTCTAATGGGGGAGAGAGAGAAAAAAGCAAATTAAGTAAAATATATAGTATTTTGAATGGTATTATTGCTATGGAAAAAAATAAAGCAACATGTATACTTTGTTTGGACCTTTATTCAAACATATGAACTGTAACAAGACATTTTTGAGATGACTGGGAAATTTGAAGATGGACTGGTCTTATATGATACTGTTAATTTGTTAGCTTTGATGATAGCATTGTGTCTGTGTTTCCAAAAAAAGGTATTAATCTATTAAAGATGCAGACTGAACTATTGAGGGATAAAATAAGATTACAAAATGTTGATAATTACTAATTTTGGATGATAAATATATTAGGAAAGGTCTTTATTCTAATATACTAGGTACCAATATTTCTAATTTTATATATATGGTTCTCTGGGAAACAAGGTTCCAGGAAGAATTAGAAGCTAGTGCAGAGCTCCAAGGTGGGAGTGTGTCTAGCATGTTCAAGGAACAGGAAGTCAAGAGGCTGGAAAGGGATAATCAATGGGTAAAACAGTAGAAGGTAAAGTCAGAAAATTAGAGGCCGGGCGCGGTGGCTCACGCCTGTAATCCTAGCACTCTGGGAGGCCGAGGCAGGTGGATAGCTCAAGGTCAGGAGTTCGAAACCAGCCTGACCAAGAGCGAGACCCCGTCTCTACTAAAAATAGAAAGAAATTAATTGGCCAACTAAAAAATATATAGAAAAAATTAGCCGGGCATGGTGGCACATGCCTGTAGTCCCAGCTACTCGGGAGGCTGAGGCAGAAGGATTGCTCGAGCCCAGGAGCTTGAGGTTGCTGTGAGCTAGGCTGATGCCACGGCACTCACCCTAGCCTGGGCAACAAAGTAAGACTCTGTCTCAAAAAAAAAAAAAAAAAAAAAAAAAAGTCAGAAAATTAGCAGGAATGAGTGGGGAGACAAGAAATACATACAGGGCCATATCAAATAAAGAATACATATATAAAATATTTAAAGAACATCCAAAAATAAATAGAAAAACGAAGGCAAACCAACAGAAAAATGAGAAAAAAGACTTGAACAGGAACAACACAGAAAACAACCAATAAGCATATGAAAAGGTGCTTTATTTCATCAAGCATCTGGGAAATGCAAATTAAAGCCACAATGCTACATCACTACACACCCACAGAAAGGTTATAATTAAAAGACAGGCAATACTATTTATTCATATTGATGGGTGTGTAAATTGGCACAAACTGCAGTATCTACTAAAACCAAACTGCATACCTCATAAGCCAGCAATTTCTAGGTATAAATTGCCAACAGAAAACCATGCAAATGCTTTTCTGGACATGAACAAGAATGTTTATAGCAATACTATTCTTAATATCCAAAAACTGAGAACTACCCAAAATGCCCAATAACAGTAAAATGAATAAACAAATTGTGTTATAGCCACACGATGGGCATTTGTAATAATGAAGTAAACAATATAGATAAATCTTACAAAAATATGCAGCAAGGGAATCAGGCACAAGGATTTGATACAGTATGACTCCATTTATGTAAAGTTCAAAAGCAAGCAAAACTAATCCATGCTGTCAGGATACAGAATGGTGATTATCACTGAGGAGAAAGTGACTGGAAAGGGGGATGGGAGACTGTGGGGGGCTGTACTGTCCTGCTTCTTGATCTAGATGAGTTCAACTTGTAAGCAGTCACTAAGCTGCATGTTGACAATTTGTGCACTTTTCTGTATCTATATTATACTTCAATAAAGCATTCCTAAAAATCATGTAGGGGCATCTTCATTCCCTCCCCCAAGGTGCCAGTGACATGACCAGTACCTGGAGCCCCTATTCCGTGCTGAATAAGAGGGACACGGAGCACAGTGGATTATTGGCTAAAAAGAGGAATAGAAAATGTGCTTTCTCAACTCATAGCTGTAAGCCCTACCTACATTTAAAGATACTAAAACTGACATAGAAGGTTCTCTGGCTCATGGAAGGGAGGGATCTACTCCAAAGAAAATGAGAAAAACTATTAATAAGAAATAAAATATGACATCTTCCCTTAGGCTTTATGTTAATGAGGTATCTCCTTGTGTCTTATGCAACAGAACATTTTTGTATAGTACCAGTTAAACTGTAGCATCATTTTGAGGGCAGTCATTCAGAATTTAAAGAAAAAAGAATTGAATAATTTACATGTTGACATTATAAGCTCCTTAAAAGCCAAGAATTATTATAGATACAGACTGTAGAAGTGAAAAGGTCACTGAAGCATCCTACAGGTTTTGATTTATAATAATATAATTGTTAGCCACTATAACCCATATAAACAAAAAGCTCTTTGTGGTCCCCAGTAATTTTTTTCAGAGTAGTGTTCTTGAGACTAAAAAAGTAGGAAAATGACAATGAATTATCCCCAGCTGTGACAGGTCTATCTCTTCCTATGACCTCATTTGGGATCATCCAGAACCATCGTTTTGGAATTCCAAGAACCTATATCAGGCCAGTGCTAGGCCAATTGGTCCTTCTAGTTCAGGAAGCTGCTCTTCATCAACCTGGAGGATTTTGACCAAAGTTAGTTTGTTTCCACCTTGACAGTATGGGTTTTCCATCTGTTTTCCTTATTAGGTATTTTTTCTTTTTTTTAATTTTTTTCTTTTTACTTGGTTTCTTCTTTTTAAATTTAGTGTGTTGGTATTTGCTTTTGTTAATGTTTATTTTTATCTGGTACTGTGTTTTGATTCCATTTTAAAGATCAGTTCATAGGTGAACGTTGGAAGTGATTTTTCTTTTTTTTTGAAGTGGTTTGGACCAAGCTTCTCTCTCCAACTTTTCCCAAATTTAAGCCAACCTTGAGACACCTGGACTCCAAGCCCAGCAGTAAGTCCAACATGCTGCAGGGCTTCTCAGCCAACTATGCTGAAGAGAGACCCATAATGGCCACTAGGATCCTTGAGACCACCGTGAAGGGTAACATGGCCAAGGTGAAGCTGGTCCAACACATCCCAACTGGGAAAGCAGCAGCCGTGAGTTTTGTCAATGAGGCTCCACTGAACTCCTCTGGCTTTGACACCATCTTGCAAAGTAGGAATCATGAAGGCTCAGACCATCCCACCGTAGTGAGATATCTGCTGTGATCGACACTGAAGAAGCTCTCTGCCTCGACATGAAGTACACCATTAGAGGAGAGGTATTTCCTAATGGCTCATGGAAGTAGGAAAGAAAAAGAGGTCCAAATTCTACCAATAGCATCTACTATGTAAGCTGTCACCAGAACTGTATTGTCCACAGAGGCATATGGCAGTAAAACTGATCTTAAATGTTAACATAGACATCAAGATTGCAAACCCTGGCTTCAGCAACAAATTCACCTATTATAAGCTGGTTACCTTCTGTGACAGTCCCCTCTCATCAGTGGATCCCTGCCTTCCACAGACAGAACTTCAAGGATCTTCTAGAGGGGTACTGAGTAGAATATACTATTAACATATTCACTTCTACATGACCATGGAATATACAAACCTACTCAAGAAATTTCTCATTCTCCATCCTAGGGAGAGGCGTACATGAGAGGACATTGTGAAGGATCCATGGATAGATGTGGGC
>VBSM01003143.1:24830045-24844188 GCA_008086735.1 Cheirogaleus medius
CGCCTCGGCCTCCCAGAGTGCTAGGATTACAGGCGTGAGCCACTACACCTGGCCTGTAGATTTATTTTTATAATTTTTATGTCTAGAGCTACAGTAAGTTTTATATTTTAAATTTTCCATATTTTTTAAGGTTTAGTTTTTCCTAATATGTGTAGGTAGGATACAATCATGTTTAACAAAAAGAAGAAAGGTTCTGCTATATTTTGAAAAATTACTAAGGTTAAAGCAACACAGATTCTATATTCGTTCCTGGAAAGGGAATTAATTTGACATAGATTTAGTGTCGTTGTGTAAAAGAAAGAATAAATTTTAAAACTTAAGCTATTTATAAAAATTTGGAAAAAATAGTAAGGTTAAATTTATAATTAAATAAATATAGTAATAGCATAAAATTAAGGCTCAACTAAGTATTGGAATCTAGCACTGATACTGTGTTATCCTCAACACACACACAAGGAAATAGTTACTTTACACTAAGGGTTTTAGGATACTAGATTAAACTTAAATAATTTACAAAATGTATATAAGAATTTTATGAGATACTTCCCACTAATCATCAAAAAATGATCATGGACATTTACCTCCACTCTTTCCCATAACTCCCCTAAAATGACAGTAAAGGTAATAATTTTAAAAATCAAACCATAAGAATAAATAGAAATGGCAAGAAGACAACAGCCATACAATTTTGGAAGCAAGAGTGCAGATGTTTGTGGCTACACGAGGGTACACAGAATGGTATAATGGACATTGGAGACTCACAGGGGGAGGGTGGAAGGGGATGAGAGGTGAAAAATTACCCATGGGGTACAATGTACACTACTCGGGTGATGTGTACACCAAAAGCCCACACTTCACCACTATATAATATATACATTTAATGGAATTCAACTTGTGCCCCTAAATCTATTAAAATATTTTAAAGGAGAAAAAAGAATGCAGATGTTTGAGTAGTAACTTGTAACAAACATGAGGAAGCCAAAACCCACACCAGCAGTGGCAGAAGTATAGGCAGGATCATTCCTGCTGCAGATACCTCAAAAGCTCTGAACTTGAGGTAGCAGATGAACTGTGGTGGAACAGGTGGAGTGAAGTCTGGATACAGAATGGTTAGAAGCCCATATCTCCTCCTCACTGGTTAAAGATTAGAGATATCTGAAGATGCTGATTTGGCAAAGCTTTGGACTTTAGGACCAAAGTCATTCTTGTAGGCAGTAAGTCTGTACTGAAAACAAGGGAACAAGTAATAGTCTATATCCCAAACAGTGAGGGGGCTCTGGCCCCCTTAACCACTAGGCTCCCAGAATATTGGTGGTTAATATAAGGTACAGCTTTAAGTTTACCTTTATTTTTTTTCTTTCTATTTATAATTACATATTTTGAATTCTTTACAATGATCATGTATTATACATACAATTAAACAAAAATAATTCAGGAGGTGAATAATGTCAACCTATAATTCTATATCCAGCAAAACTATCACCAGAATATGCCGCCCCAAAATAGAAAGGATTGCTGAGCTGCAAAAAATTAAGAAGCAGATATAGGAAAGCTCTCTGTTCTCCGTGTATCTGCCTAAAAGTAGGACATACAAAGACAAAAGATATTTTGTCCCCCTTCTACCAGGGAGACCAAAGGTTAGTCACTGAAGACAACTTTAAACCCTTATCATCTGGAGATGACACCAGAGTAATCTACATTAACAAGCTTTACTAGCTAGCCTTTATCTGCCAATTATTTGCCTTCCCACAAGTTGCTGCCCTTAGGGATTCAAAGTCCATTTCCTTCACTTCTCTAAAAATGTACTGTTCTTTGTTGAAGATGCAATATAAGCTGGAATTCAAAGCCACCTCTCTGAGAACTTCTTATTCCCTAGGTGTTTCCCATGTATATATGAAATATACATGTTAATAAACTTTGGTTTATTTTCCTCTTATAAATCTGTCTTTTGTTACAGGGATCCATTCCGACTAAGAACTTATTGTTGAAGAACAAAAAAAGATTACTCTTCCTCTAGACAAGCAATTACGAGGGTAGATTGAAACATTTATCTCAATGCAAGGCCTCATATTTACTTCCAAACCCTATATCAGGAGTTTTCTAAAAGATGCACTCCATCAAAATGAGGGAAGGATACAAGAAAGATGACAACATGGGATCCCAAAAATACAGTATCCAACATAAGAGAGAAACAAATGGAATTGTCAGGATGAAGGTAAAGGAAGATCTCAGGGCCTAGAGAATAAATAGTCCAGATTGGAACAAGAGAAAAGAGGGCTCCAGAAGCGATGGATGCCTCCAGCAGGGCTGACTCATCCATTAGGCTCAGAAGGCACAATGCCTAGGGTCCATGACACTCTCGGAGACTTACAAAGATATTGTCACTTTAATTTCCTTTAAAATCAAGAGGGAAAATTAATATAATGGCAGTGATTATATATAATAAATCTATCCTGGATTATATTCATCTTTATACTAATGCAGCTGAATAATTTTTGTTACTTTTTTATAGAGGAAAAACCTCACAAAGGCAAAGTACCTAGAACCGACAGAAGTCATAATGGGGCTCTGGCCTTCATAAAAAAAAGAAAATGAAAGAAACTGGATAGTTTCATTTGAACATATAGAAAGGTAATTAAAACTTGTCAGAATTTGGCAGCATGTATTGGTGACGAGTACTTAAGAAAACTAACCCAAGAAAGATCAAGACAATACACCGTCCAAGGAAAACGAAAAGGCCTATAAGAAAGGAGATATAATCCTAATACACTACAAATTCAACTATGAATAATACATTGTCAAAATAAACCCTAAACACTGAAAAAATAGAAAATATGTTATTGCTAGAGTAAGAAGATGGGAGAAGCAGCTATGTGCCCAGTTGTAAGACAGCCAACTTCTCATCTTCTATAATAGAAAGGTGATAGATAAGAACTGAAATGAAAAATCAAAAAAATAGTATGAAAGGCATGTTACAGAAATGTAAAGGTAAATAACAGAAAAAAACAGTTAAAAGAGATGAAAGTCGTTGCCTTTGGGAAGTGAGAATCAGTGGTGGAAAAGAGTGAATTATGGTGTTTATTTTCATTATATGACATATAACTTTTGATTTTATGAACAAGAACATGTTACCTTAATGAAATTTAAAATTAAATTAAAAGAACTTTAAGGATTGCTAAGAGTTAATGTATTTAAATGAAGAATTTGCTGTTTTTGTAAGTGTTTATGTATTAACTTTTTTTAAATTTAGACTACTTAGAAACATGAAAGATGTGCTCTTAGGACATTACAGAGATTTGAGTAGACTATGAGGCCAAAATGAAATTCTAACATGATGGAGGTAAAAAAAGGAAATATTTCAAAAAGAATGAAAAAGTGAAAAATGCTAAAACTATTTAAACAGACGTGTCAGAAACAGTCAATATGTTATAGCCATTATGAAAGAATATGTTATAAAGTTATAAATATGAACTTTTCATGACAAGACACTGAGGGAGGGGTTAAATAGAATAAAAACCATAATATCAGGCCTGTAATCCTAGCCGAGGCGGGCAAATCGCTCAAGGTCAGGAGTTCGAAACCAGCCTGAGCAAGAGCAAGACCCCATCTCTACTAAAAATACAAAGAAATTAATTGGTCAACTAAAAAAAAAAAATATATATATATATATAAAATTAGCCGGGCATGGCTGTGGCGCATGCCTGTAGTCCCAGCTACTTGGGAGGCTGAGGCAGGAGGATTGCTTGAGCCCAGGAGTCTGAGGTTGCAGTGAGCTAGGCTGACGCCATGGCACTTTAACCTGGGCAACAAAGTGAGACTTTGTCTCAAAAAATATATATATATTAAAAAAAGAAACCCATATCTTATTAACAACTATTATGATCTGCTAAAATGGCATATCTTATATCAGGTAAAGCATTACCATACAAAAAGCTTTGATGATATTTAAAAACTACTCCCATAAAATTACCCCAAAAAAGTCAGAATGGGTCTTTCACAGTTTTTTTAAATCCACAACAATTTTCCAACAATAACAAGTTCACATTACAATGCTGCATACTAATCTACAGATGGTTGAGCTGTGTGATTTGAAAAGGGAAAAGAGAAAATAGAAATGATACTGTTAAGCAAAACAAAATCAAAGAAAATATTTTTCTCAGACATGAATCAAAAACTTAGGTGCCCCAAGTCATTTAAATTTAACAGAAGCCCACCAAAGACATGTAGAAACCATAATTGAGGGAATAAACAAGTTTAAATGTATAAAGGTCTAGAAAAAGTTATGTTTTAGATTATACTTTGATATAAGTTTATGTGAACTTGTTCACAATGAATTTGTCCAACATTATTGTCTTTGCATGACATTGGAATAAGGCATGAATGCAGTAAATCAAATAAGAAAGCCCAATTAGGTAACAGAATTAGTAATCAAGATGATTCACCTCTAGCACAAGTCAATGGCCTATACCCCAGAGAAAGATTAGAAATGGCTCCAGTATACCAAATAATCTTCACAAATGAACAAGAAAATGTCTCAATTTTTTTTTAAAGTAGAGCCTTTTACCTTGAGACCAATATGCACCACTCATGAATGAAGTAAATCAGCATTGTTTACTTTGGTTTAAAAAAAAAAACTTAGTATAAAATAGAGTCTTTAAAAAAGTCACTTTATAAAAGAAGAGAAAGATAATTTTGCTGGCCATAGCATATTAAAGAAAACAAAAATCCAAGAAAAGCAGAGAAGAGCTATGATGAAGGTATCAGTCAGTGAGCAACGAGGTACAAGTCAAAATTTTTCAGACCACTGAAGTGCCCTATCTACAGAACTCAAGGCCATTTCAGGCTTCCTATGATCTGGCATAGGTTTGGGAGCCCAGGAAACCACTCAAAGACTGCCTAAGATACATTTTTAAAATGTTTCCCTGATAAATTTTTTTAAGCCAGATAACGAAAGCAAGTTGCTCATGTCCCCTTTTTCTCAACTGACACTCTCATATTTGAGAGTCCAAGTACTGAATAAATAATAAAAGCTATCAATTATTGTGGGCTGATTATGGGCCACACACATGTATTAGATCCTTTAATAATTCATCAAGTATTTAATGAATGTCTTCTAGGTGCCAGGTATCGTAAACAAAACAGATACAATGATGCCTAATTTCACAGAGTTAAGAATTTAAGACCAAGCACAATGATGGGAGGAGATAGGGAAGTCAGGTCCAGACTGGGGAGGGGAGGATCAGAGGAAGGTCCCTACTCAGCCCTCATGAAGCAGTCATGTGAGGGAAAGTCAAAACTTGCAGGGAAATCCGAGGAACCCAGCACCTGCAGCTGCAAGAATGGGACGACAACGGGAGCTGGTGAAGAGTATGGAAGGCTGTTGCCTCTGTAGATGGTGGGCTTGGGCTGCTGTTGGTCAGCAGGGTGCGCAGAGAGGGACATTAGCTAGAAGCAAAACAGAGGCGGGGTAAGGTCAAGTTCTTTCAGCCAAGGCTAATACAGAGCCATAAAGGAAATGTAGTTCCCAGTTTAGGCCAGTTGACACAACACAAAACCAGCAGTCCATTCCTTGTTAAACTGGCCTCATACTCATCTCTACTAACCGTATTTAACTTCCAATGGCAAAATCTTGCTTCCACCTAACCAAGTACATCTAACCCCCATACAACCAAAAGCACCCTAACTCCTCCCCAGAAGAGGGTATGAATAGATCGTTTTATCTATCTTTGGGGAACGTGTATCCCTTTTCTAGCTGTGTCACACTTCCCTTTTAATATCCTGAGATATAAGCAGAACTACTATTGACACATTTTATGCTCACCAGTAAGAGAAGGGGGAGGGGAAGAGAGAAAAAGAATAGGTATTATATGATATAATTTGCAAGGTAGGTACCCAAAAGAAAAGCCAGTCCTTGTCCTGCAATATTTGAATGATTTCTGATGGAAGTTCACATCGTGACTCCTTTCTAGAGGGCCGTTTTGTAACGTATCAACATCCCAACGGCCGCGCTGGAGCGCGCGTGGGGGCTGCCGAGCGGCCGAGTGTCCAATATTCTCAGTGTCCAGCACCTCAACTGAGAGGTCCTCGTGCACGCAGCTTCAGCCCCAGCTCCCCGTACTACGGACCCAGGACTCACAGAGTTTAGTGGAGCTGCGGAAAGTGTTGAAGCACCAAGGGAAGCTTGCACAACGAGCTACATACAAGCTTTACTTCAAGGACTTTATCCTAATGAAATTATCATAGATGTGTAGTTTACATTGGTTTTTTAAAAATGGAATTAAACTTAATTACACAACAGAAAGGGGATTGGTTGAGTAAATTAGTGTACTTCCAAATGACAACAAAATAAGACATGTAACCATTAAATAAATTTTATAAAAATACTGAATGAGGCCAGGCATGGTGGCATGTACCTGTAGTCCCAGCTACCCGAGAGACTGAGGTGAGAGGATCACTCGAGCCCAGGAGTTTGAGGTTAGAGGGAGCTATGATCATGCCACTGCCCTTCAGCCTGGGTGACAGAGACCCTGTCTTTTAAAAATAAAATAAATAAATTTTTTAAAAAATTGAACAATGTAGGCCGGGCGCGGTGGCTCACGCCTGTAATCCTAGCACTCTGGGAGGCCGAGGCGGGTGGATAGCTCAAGGTCAGGAGTTCGAAACCAGCCTGACCAAGAGCGAGACCCCGTCTCTAAAAAAAAAAAAAAAAAAATTGAACAATGTAGAAAGATTTCCATTATTAAGTGGGAATAAAAGCAGGTACCTAAATAATATGTACAGTATGTGCTCATTTCTGTAAAATTATGTATTTTAAAGAGGAAAATAAAATTGAAGGTATTTACACCGTGGTATATATATTGAACTACATAATTACAAGAAGCAATTAATAAGTTGAACTTACAGAAAGAAATTTACTGTGAGAAAAGAAAAAACAAACTGAGGAAAATATTTGCAAAACATAAGAGAGAGATCATCTCTTTAATATAGAACCAATTCCTTCAAATCAATAAAAAAAGATTAGCAATCCAATAGCAAAAATGACATATTTAGAAAAAGAAGTAAACTGATTTTTAAACATGTGAAGTGTTCAATCTCATTCACAGTAACAAAAAATCAAATTAAAACCAAAATCAAGTACCATTTTTTTAATCTATAGGCTTGGCAAAGGTTAGAAATTTAACACATTGAGTTGGCAAGAGTATGGGGAAACAAGCACTCTGACATATTGCCAATGAGAGTATAAATTGATTTAACCTCTATGAAGGGAAGCAGCAAATAAAAATTATAAGTGTTCTGCCTTTAAACTCAACAATTTTACTTAAAAGAATTTACCCCACATGTTATATCATATGTGTAATGAAATGTGTGCAAAGACATTCACTGCAGCATTTTTCATAATCAGAAAAGGCTAGAAAGAAATGTATACAAATGTATACAAATGTATACAATGGAATACTCTTTGGTAGTTAAAAATAGTAAGGAATCTCTTCATTAAATTACATAGAAAGATCTCCAATATCTATATTAAGGGAAGGATTTAAGGTATATAATGATATGATTGAACATTACCATTTCTGTAAAATTAAAATAAGAGGGGTGTGTGTTTATATATGTACATATCATACATGCACTCATACCCACACCTGTATGGGCACAGGATGTCTCTGGAAGGGCACAATGAAAAAAAATTGATAAATTGTTTCCCCTATCATTTTGAAGCCTGGGTGGACAAGCTCCCAGCAGCTAATAAATTCTTGTTCTTTGCCTCACACCTTCCCCTCTTTTCATTTTTTCATTTCCAAAAGGGTACTACCACTTATCCCATTGATTATGTCAGAAAAGTGGGAATCATGTTTGCTCTTTCTCTTGTCCTCACCCACCCACTCATTAAATCAATCATCAAATCCTGCTAATTTTACCTCCAAAACATATCTCAATTTTGTCTACTAGTATTTTTTTTTTTTTTTTTTTTTTTTTTTTTTTTTTGAGACAGAGTCTCACTCTGTTGCCGGGGCTAGAGTGCCATGGTGTCAGCCTAGCTCACAGCAACCTCAACTCCTGGGCTCAAGCGATCCTTCTGCCTCAGCCTCCCGAGTAGCTGGGACTACAGGCATGCGCCACCATGCCCGGCTCATTTTTTTTCTATATATTTTTTTAGTTGGCCAATTAATTTCTATTTAGTAGAGACGGGGTCTTGCTCTTGCTCAGGCTGGTTTTGAACTCCTGACCTTGAGCGATCCGCCCGCCTCGGCCTCCCAGAGAGCTAGGATTACAGGCGTGAGCCACCGCGCCCGGCCAATTTTGTCTACTAGTATTGCAGAAGATGCTGGCTGTTCCTCAATATTTGTTGTTCCTTTCATCCTTAATAGTGGAACTCCTGATTTTCAGCTAGACCCATGTAACCTAGAGTAACCACTTTATTTCCTCTTTCCTTGCAATCATCTGGGGACATGTGACTAAGTTCTGTCCAATGAGCTATAACTAAAAGTATCATGTATAATTTCTAGCACTGCCCTTAGAGAGAGAGGACATATCCTTTTTTTCCCTTCCTCATTCATGTTGGCTGGAATGAAAACAACATGGCTGGGACTAGAGCAGCCACTTTGACCAGGAGGTGAAAGTCACATGTTGAAAAACAAGATGGAAGAAATCTGGTCCCTAAGAATTATGGGTCCTCCAATTTAATTATAGGCTGAATTATGTAAAAGAGGAATAAATATCTATCTGCCCTAGACACTGTAACTTGAATTTTTCTGTTGTAGTTATTCCTAATCCCAAATGATAAAAGGTCTCTCCATTTCAACTACCTACCACCTGGTCCACACCCAACCGATCTCACTTTACTGCTTCAACAGAGTCCTAATTGTTCTCACCACATCCCTTCTTGACGTCTCTCTCCATTCAATTCTCTATACTCCATCTGGAATATTCTTGTCAATATAGTTATAAGATCAAATCACTCTCTTGTTTAAAGTCCTTTAATAAGTTCCCCTTAGTTTTAGAATAAGTTCAAAATTCTCAACACAGCCTATTCAATTTTGCATTACCTCGCCCCTGGAACTTCAACTCATCTCTTGCTATTTCTTCCACTCACCCACTCCCTGGCCTGCAATCACATTGGAGCTTCAAATATCCTGTGCGTTCTATTATTAAGTTTACCTTAAATCTTCTCTCCCTAGTGCCCCCAGCCTAACTATACCAATCTTTCACGTCTCTGATAAAATGTAACTTCTTCAGGAATTATAGTCAAGGGCCATTATTACACATTCTCATGACAGCTTGGAATATTCCTTATACTCTTTATCTTATTTCCACCTATAAAATTATTTTTGTAATTATTCTTTAAAATGTAGAGGTTTCAAATGGTGTATAGAACTAATGTGCCTACAAATAAATTCCAAGGTCCACACAGTATTTCTTTTTTTTTTTTTTTAACTAAACTGGAAGAATTTAATCAGTACATCTTTTTTTTGGTTTGTCACAGGTCTCACCAATTGGTCTCACACCATTTCACAAATGTAGGTCCCTTTCCTGCCTCCTGTAGGCCTTTGCACATTTCACCTGCTTACCCACCTAAATTCCCCCACATCCTTACTCCATTAGGGTAAGGATGGGCCTGTCTTCCACAACATTCTATGCCCTTTATCTCATATGCTTAGGACATATCAAGGTGCTCTGGAAATCCTTGTCTGACGAATAAAGCAAATGAATGAACTGCCCTTGTCACTATTGTTAACAGCCTTTTTTTTCCTTTGATTTTATTTTTAGTATTAGATACTATATAGGTAGATAAGTGTGGATTAAATAGAAAGTAAAATCAAATAGTTATACTTTTAAAAGTTTTGAGAAGGCTACAAAAATATTTCATTCTATTTCTATTCTCTGGAGCTGAGCACCTGGCTGGGAAGGCCCTCAATTCTCCAAAGAATTTTTAAACTCCAAGTGCTATCTTTTTAAAAAAGAATCTTCCCTCACTGATGGCAATACCAAAGAATAAACCCACATCACATTGCTGAAAAGTCTTATCACAGCAAACATGGTGCTTAGTACAAAACAGGAATTTCTAATTTATGTCAATAATAAAAACTAAAGATACAAAACAAGATGTCCTGTACTTTGCAGATATTTTATTTATATGTTTCATATTTTCTTATCCTTCAAAATGGAGGAAGTTTGAAGCTCTGTATTTATTTTCTAAAACTCTTGGCCTCCTATATTTTAACAGAAAGTATTAGGGCTGAGTTACTTCCAAAAATTAAATTCCAGGTTCTCCATTCCTACACACCATAGTACATTTACATTGATTTGGAAAGGTCTTATTGCACATTAACACACACACATATTTTGTTAGGTTTTCCTCACTTGGCAATCATATTAATACCTCTAAGCATTTTGGAGTTATCTAAACTCTAGATGAAAATACTATAATCTTTTTTAAAATTTTCATTTCACTTGAAACAAAAGCAAAAAGGAGAGGGGAAGGAGAGAGAGAGAGAATTAGTTTAAATTTTAAATGGACTATAAATAGCTTCTTTAAACAAGACCTGGATGAAAAATGTTTCCTTAAGCAAAACAGTAAGAATTTTTGGTTTTTTGCTGCTATTAAAACAGCAAATCCACTAATGTTAATTAAAGTAATCATAAATTTGATAGAACTGATATCAGGGTTTTTTTTATCAGTATAATATCTCACCATGTATAAAAACCAAAATGTCAGACCACTATTTTTGTTCTGTGTTTGTTCAAAGCCAAATGGTTTGGTACAGGATCATATATTTTCCTATTTTTCTTCCTTTCCCTTCTACTCATTGTATTTTGTTGAATTGATTTGAAGACCAAAAGCAATCAATTTCTGTAACTTCAGCTCTCTATTTGAAAATATCTCCACTGGCCTTTCCTTCAACTCATTGGAAAGACAAATCACATCGTCTAAAAGTTATGAATTATGTGCTGCTATGGTTGTTTCTTTTTTGCTGAGAGCAATCTGTCCAACACCCTGTGCCCTTCAAAATTGAGTTTCCACAAACTCAAAATTCTCAAATTACCCTCACAACGGTTTTCAGATGATAAGTTCTTCCGTGTTTCCATTAGATGTCTAAGAAAATCCAAAACCATTTGACTCTGTCAATGATGCAACTGCTGGTAATAATAATGGCACTTACTCTCCTCCAGGTGCTATGTTAAGCATTTTATATGTATAATCTCATTTTATTTTCTCAATAACCCACCATTAGTCAAAACTTTTTGATAACAAGTGGCAAAAATCCAGCTCAAAAATTTTTAGGTAAAAGAAAAAAGAATAGGCTCAAGTACCTGAAAGTCTTAGGATACAGTTGGCTAAAGATACAGCTGGATCTACAGCTTTGGCAATGTCGTCAGGACACTTTTTCTCTCAGCTCTACTCTCCTCTAAATTGCTTTATTCCCTATGTTCTTATGAGATTAACACCTTTAGCTCCATGCTCACATCCTATCAACACAGTAAGACTGAATTGTGGCCACCACCTCTCCACCCCCAATCCTGGCCCCACACCAAACTCATATGTTCAAGCCCCAGCCCTCAGTGTAACTGTGTTTAGAGATAGGGCTATTAGGAGGTAATTAAGATTAAGTGAGGTAATAAGGGTGGGGCCCTAATTCAATGACATAGATGTCTTTGTAAGAGGAGACACCAGAGAGCTCTCTTTCTCTGCCATGTGAGGACACAGTGAGAAGGCAGCCATCCACTAGCCAGAGGAAGAGAGCCCTCACCAGAAGTCAACCATACTAGCACCTTGATCTTAGACTTCTCAGCTTCCAGAGCTATGAGAAAGAAATTTCTTTTGTTTAAGCCACCCAGTCTATGGTGTTTTATTATGGCAGCCTGAGCAGACTAAGACAGAACCCTAGAGGGGTTTCCTTAAAAACCTCAGCAAAAGTCCCCAAATCGATTCCAATTAGCCTAGTTCAGGTCACATACCCACCATTGAACCAATCACTGTGGCAAGGGGGATCTAGTTAACAAGCCTGGATCACTTGCTGACCCTTTGAGCTGGGATGTGGAGTCAGCTTTACTTGAACTATTTAGACCAAAGTTAAGGAGAATTTATTCCCAAAAGGAAAATTATTACCAAAACAAAGATGAAGTGATGCAAAGAAAAACAAAACAGGACCAGGTAACCTTCAAAAGCCCTATGGAGAAGGTATTGTTATATCTCCCATTGTACATAAAAAGAAACTGAGGGTGAGTGACTTGCTGAAAAACTCATGCCTAGTACATGGCAGCACTGGGTGGGACACAGATTCTCAGGTCCAAACTCATAGCCACTGCACTATTCAACTTTCTTGATGATGAAGATGTTGGATAATGGTGTATAGTGCTATTTGAGCTCTCTACATGACCAACCTACCCCACTTCTTTTTATCATAAGGAAATGTAGCAGGATGCTAAATAAGTAATATTCTTCTTTCTGTGCAATTGTTATCAAAATCTTAAAAGCAAAACCCTGAAGTCAAAGCAAAAAGAAATAATAACTTTTCAGGATTGAATCAATGATCCACTCAACCTAATAGTATCTTCAACAATTCATTTGAGATGTGATTTGCCCCTGGTTACAATTTTAACAAGAACAACATTTCCCCAAGCACTTCAGAGTCCCTTAGTCATGGCTCTTTTATTCATGAATATATAAAAACATCTTAAACTCATAATATTTTCCTTGAATTACCATCTACCACAGAAAGTGGTATTTCCTCTTTTTCTTTTATTATTTTCTCTTATTTGGCTTAAGCATTCTTTATTTAAGCATAAAGTCTCTCTCTTGTGTTCCAGGATTTAGTGAAACAGTCTCTATTGATATCCAGATAAGACTGTTGACAACATTTTGGATCAGCTAGGCGTTTATCTCCTGACGCATCCTTCCTCTTTGCTGGCTAAATCTTAGGCAGTTAAGTTTATCCTCATGAGGCATCCTTCCCATGACATTTTCCCCAAGAAACTACATGTGGCATTCAAGATGCAGTCATTTAAGGGAAAAGATGCTCGAATTGGATGGAGAGTAGACTGTCTCAATGTCTCCTGTCCAGATCAGTTAGGAACAGAAATCTTTGAGAGGTGGAAGAAATGATGGAGAAGCAGGGAAGAGGTTGGTAACAAGTGAGCAGGTGAGAGGATCCACATCCACTGGATTTATAATAAAGTTAGATTCCATAGCAGAAATACCAGTCTAGAGTGCTCATGAAAACCCATCAGACAATTTAGTTCTGAGCACTGTTAAGGTTTATTACAATCTTGCTGTAAGAGCAAAAGCCTCTAGTATGCCAATCAAAAATGCATTCTTTGAACATTTGATAGGAAAATACAAAACGAAAAAAATGCTTGCTAAATGTCACTAGATTGTTGAGTGTCAGTCAGCAGGGTGGATAGGTGACTGGTTTCCCAAAAAAAGACGTTGTTCCGAGGAAGGAAATAGCAGAGGGTGTAGTGTAAACAGGTGGAAGACCATACCATGCTCGTGAGTTGGCAGAATCAACATTGTTAAAATGTCTATACTACCCAAAGTGATCTACAGAGTCAATGCAATCCCTATTAAAATACCATCATCATTTTTCACAGATATAGAAAAAAATAATTTTACGCTTCATATGGAACCAGAGAAGACCCTGCATAGCAAAAGCAATCCTAGGCAATAAAAACAAAATGGGAGGTATCAATTTACCAGACTTCAAACTATACTACAAGGCTATAGTAATTAAAACAGGTTACCACTGGCATAAGAACAGGGACATTGACCAGTGGAACAGAACAGAGAATCCACATATAGAACAATCCTCATATAGCCATCTAATCTTTGACAAAGCAGACAAAAACATACACTGGGGAAAAGAATCCTTATTCAATAAATGGTGCTGGGAAAACTGGATAGCCATATGTAGAAGACTGTTACAGTATCCACATCTCTCACCTCTCACAAAAATCAACTCATGCTGGGTAACAGACTTGAATCTTAGGCGTGAAACTATTAGACTTCTAGAGGAAAACATTGGAAATACTCTCCTAGACATTGGCCTAGGTAAAGAATTTATGAAGAAGACTTCAAAGGCAATCACAGCATCAACAAAAATTAATAAATGGGACCTGATCAAATTAAAAAGCTTCTGCACAG
>VBSM01003143.1:24844288-24869757 GCA_008086735.1 Cheirogaleus medius
CTGGATAGAGCTGGAACTCATTCTACTAAGTGAAGTATCCCAAGAATGGAAAACTAAGCACCACAGGTACTTGCCAGCAAATTGGTATTAACTGATCAACACCTAAGTGTATATATAGGAATAACATTTATCGGGTGTCGGGCAGGTGGGGGGGGAGGGGATGGGTATATACATACATAATGAGTGTGATGCACACCATCTGATGGATGGACACTCTTGAAGCTCTGACTCTGGGGGGTAAGGGGGGCAAAGGCAACACACGTAACCTAAACATTTATACCCCCATAATATGCTGAAATTTAAAAAAAGACTTTGTTCCATTAATGTTTACCAGAAAATTACTAAAGCATTTTATCAGGAATGTTAATTTCTTCTCAGAAAAATGTTGCAAATTATATCATGTAAAAAGATTCCTTCCCACACCAGTTTTGGGACAACTTCTCTTGTATAGTAGTCAGTTTAAAGGTGATCGCCACAAAATCCACATGACAAAGTTAATAACTAGAAGCAGTACAGCAAAGTGGTTCTGAGTTTGGGTTTTGCAGCCAAACAGACCTGAGTGTTCAACCTTAAGTCTTAGTGGATTCATTGGTAAAATGAAGGTGATAACTACCTTGCTGGGGAGGGGATATTAATAAATATTACTTCATGCTTATTTTCTCTGAATTTTTACAATTGATTGCTTTTATATCACTTTTTGTTTATAGTCATAATAAATATTTATTATTGCTTTTACATTTTTATTATTTAAATATATTCATTATTTTAAAATTTTCATAGCAACCAGGACCTGTATCCCCACTTACTATGGCCCAGTTCAAGGTCCTAAGGTGACTTTTTAAAATTTAGAAAACATTTGGATCTAGGTGTGACGGCTCACACTTTTAATTCCAGCACTTTGGGAGGCTAAGGCAGGAGAATCAATTGAGCCTAGGGGTTTGAGACAAGCCTGGGCAATATAGCAAGACCCCCTGTTTCTACAAAAAAATTTTTTAAAAATTAGATGTATGTGGTGCTTCATACAGTCCCAGCTACTTGGGAGCCTGAGGCAGGAGGATCTCTTAAGCCCAGGAGTTCTAGGCTACAGTGAGCTGTGATCATGCCATTTGCACTCCAGCCTGGGCAACAGAGCGAGATCCTGTCTCTAAAAAACCTTTTTTAAATAATAAATAAATTTAAAAATCTTTTTAAAAATAGAAAACATTTGGGCACCAAAATCTTAGGCTATGTTATGGAAACACTGAGTTCCCCACATTATAAATGAGTCAGGCGAAGTTCTAGACCAATTCCAATTCTGAGTGAAGTTTTCACATACAACAATTTGTAAGTAGATCTGACTATATCTTCCCAATAGCCCACTGCCATGGCAATCCACCAAACAAAATAGGATCAAATTAAATATTTCTAATGCTTTCTTATTCAGAGGCCTTGGCTCATCTTTTTGTCTTCTAAATGGACTGTTAGCAAGTTCCTAGTGCCCTATGCCAAACATCAAAAATCCAGATACACTCAAATCTATGTATCTCATAAGGAAACACCTTCTTCTCTTTTCTACCTTCGACCTAGGAATCCACATGGCCATTGCCCAGACATATGGGAATTCTCTGAGCTACTAGGACAGAGGCCAGACCTCCCTACAGCTATACCAGGCCTCTGTATGATTAGTCATACTGCTCCTTAACAAAAAGCAATTTCCATATTTTAAGATGTAGGTTAAAGAAGCATGTAATAACAATGCAAACGGTTCAATTTTCAATGCTAAGTTAAATCCTTTCTGTTTCAATCAATAATTCACTTACTTGATCTATTGATCTCAATAATCAATCCATTTTCTTATAATTCCTTGTTTAATCATCTGATGCTCCTGCTAGACTTCTAGCTGGGAGGTCAGGAAGGGACTATGTCTGCCTTGCTTAGTGCTATATATTTGGAGTCCAGCACAGTGCCTGATAAACAAAAGCACAGACTATAGGTGATCAAATAGTTGATTATAATTAATTACTTGAAATTTTGAAACACAAAATGCACCAGACAATTAAGGAGATGATTTTATTTAGGCTGTTGCAATGAGGAGAATGTTCATTTTTTCCAAGAAAGGGAAGTGCGTCTGGGCTTTTATAGAATCAGGTAAATAAAGGAGCCATTCTCAAGTCTTATGGGAGTCATGAGAAGGGATGGAGACAGATCCTACCTTGGCATATGCAAGGGCAGGATGTTCCTTTGCAGTAACTAATAGCCATTTTCCAGAACATAAAAGAGTAAGGGCAACAGGGGAATTCTCAACTGGTGTTGCTTTCTGGGAACACAGGGCTTAGATAAAGTACAACATTGTCAAAATAAAATATGTAAAGCATTTAGCGCAGACACTAAGAGCACATAGTATGCACTTATAAGTGGCAACAATTGTTCAGAATAAATGGAAGAGAAAAGGTAACCTTTCCCAGGACACCCCTTACTAGGAGTTTCCTGGTTGGAAGCTGCTCCCACCAGTGTCTGAGTCATGGCTACTTCTGACCCTAGGCTGCCCACCAGGTTCCTGATAACTTCAAAGACCCTTACTTGTCTCCTCCCATCACTCTCACTGCCTACTTAGTCAGGCCATGTGCCTTGAAGGCTTGTCCAGTATCTAGTACAGTGCCCAACACACGTCCCACACAGTAGGTGCTCTGTAAACACATAAATTAAATGAATTCATGTCCAAGTGCCTGAGCTTTAGAAAATCTTATGTCATACTTATGATAAGGATTGTCAATGTTTTCTCTCTTGATAATGCACATATTTGTGGACCTCTATGACTGTAAATTTGCTGTCAATCTGGGGTCTTTTTCCTGTGTTATAATTTTAGAATTATCCTTTTAAAATATTTTGAATCTTTCTGTTCTAAATGTATTACATTACACATGTGTACACATAAACAGTCCACATCTACCCCTTTTCTACCCATTAGCACAGCCTCCTAAATTTTCCCTGCAGTTGGTACTCATCAGCTTAACTTTTCCCTATCCAAAACAGCTCAGCATTAGCTACAAACTTGGGAGATTTCCCTGTGCAAGCCCTTCTCTGGATTAAATATGATTGACCCAGACCAATCCCTGAGGAACCCCATTGTACTTATCCTTTTCCTTCCAAACAAATGTGCATTTCTACCTGTTGATTTTATTTCCAGTCTCCATGCCAGTTCTAAATCTGTGACAAAATATCCTTACCCATCCTATGGTGACAACAGTTCTCATTCAGTTGTACTTTGGTGGTCTCACAAAGCACAAAATGCCACTGGAGAGACAGAGGCAATTTGTAGTGTGCTGAGGTAACACTACCCTCCTCATGGTGTCATTTAAGAACCATTTAATTCAAGGTTAAATGTTTTCCCTATAGAAATTCAGGCACAACAGATGACCAACAGATTTGAGGTGCAATTGAACATTTGAAACCCATATTTCATCAAGAGCATTTATTCCAAATAATGTCATCCTTTAGTTCTACTGAGGTTTCAGAATTCTGAAGACTTCAACATGAAGAAGTTATTGTGGCCGGGCGCGGTGGCTCACGCCTGTAATCCTAGCACTCTGGGAGGCCAAGGCGGGCGGATCGCTCAAGGGCAGGAGTTCAAAACCAGCCTAATCAAGAGTGAGACCCTGTCTCTATTAAAAAAATAGAAATAAAGTAATTGGCCAACTAAAAATATAGAGAAAAAATTAGCCGGGCATGGTGGCGCATGCCTGTAGTCCCAGCTACTCGGGAGGCTGAGGCAGAAGGATTGCTTGAGCCCAGGAGTTTGAGGTTGCTGTGAGCGAGGCTGACGCCACGGCACTCACTCTAGCCTGGGCAACAGAGTGAGACTCTGTCTCAAAAAAAAAAAAAAAGAAGTTATTGTATTCCTAAGATACATTTAGGAATGCTGCTTCCTTTGGAGTGAGGCTTTGTGCATTGTTTTATAGAAACCTTATGTGAATTTAAGACTTTTAATGTCCATGAACCAAAATAACACTCTTTGGCTCAATTTGCACCTGTGCTAAATTTGGCATTTGTCAATTCTTGAGTATTCGCTACAGAGTACTCAAGAGCTACTCTTGTACAGAATCTTCTCTGCTACCCCACTACAACTGCAACACTTCTCTGTCATTAATCTTCTGACACTGTGATGCAATTATTGGTTCATGTATTTTTCCACTACTGGAACGTGAGATTATTTGTGGTGGGGATCACATCTCTCTATCGCAGAGCCTGTCACGTAGTAGGTACCTACCACATATTTGACAGATGTGTGAATGAATGAATGAACAAACCACTCAGAACTCTTCCCCATCTCCAGTATAATCACCTCACTTGAAATAGGAGCCATGAAATGGGAGGAAGGCTTTTCAAGGCAAGCTGGCAAGTGTTAATGTATTTCACCCCTGCCAAGTGGACAGAGCACAGACCTAGGCAAAAATCCACATTAGCCCATGACTAAATTTCCAATCCGACTTTTCTGCCCCATATCACTTCTCCCTTTCCCCTATAGTACTGCTCAAGATAGGAGCAAGGACTCTCATGCTAAATCTCACCTGTACTAGTCTGCTAGGGCTGCCACAATAAAATACTACAGACTGGGTGGCTTAAACAACAGAAATTTATTTCTCACAATTCTGAAGGCTAGAAGTTCAAGATCAAGGTGTTGGCAGGTTTGGTTTCTCCTGAGGCCTCTTTCCTTGGCTTGCAGATGGCCACCTTCTCACTGTGTCCTCACATGGCCTTTTTCTTGTACACACAACATCACTGGTATCTCTCTTCTTATAAGAACATCAGTCCCATTGGATTATTAGGGCTCCACTTCTATGATCTCATTTAACCTTAATTACCTCTTTAAAGGCTCTATCTCCAAATGCAGTCACAATGGAGGTTAAGGCTTCAAGACCAAATTTTGGAGGAACACAGTTCAGTCTATAACACCTCCCCATGCCCCAACTGTAGCCCCAAGGTGGCCAAAGCTCTAGAAGGACTTTTTTATTCTTTTTCCTTACTGGCCCTACTCAACCCAAATCAGAGTTTTCATTTTTACAGACTTTTTTAGTCAATCCATTCAGTCAACAAACACTTATTGAGTACCTACTGCATGTCAGGTCCCTGAGATATATCAGTTAATAAAACATTTAAAGATACTTTATCTCAGGAAATTATCATGGTGTAGAGGGAGCAGTTGGCAATATTAAATAGGGTGATCCAGATAAGCCTTATTGAGAAAGTGACATTCAAGTAAAGATATAAAGAAGGTGAGGGACTGGGCCAAGCATAAATCTTGGTTATAAAGAGATGCAAGGAACATGGCCAGGGCAAAGGCCCATGGTCAGGCCAGGCCTAATCCTGGGGCAGTAGTAAGAGGTCAGTGTGGCTGGGCAAGCGATGGGAAGAACAGGAAGAGATGAGGTCCAAGAAGTAAGGGGAGTGGGGTAGAAGAGTGGCAGTGGGCCATTGTCAGCCTTGGCTTTTAATTTTAGTGTAATTGGATTTTGAAGAGAGAAACAATTTGTTCTAACTTATGTTTAGAAAGATCACTCTTGCTACTGTTTCAGTGGGAGTGGTAAGCTAAGAGGCAAAGCACAGAGAAGAGTTACAAAGCTATCACCTAATCCAGGTGAGAGGTAATGGCAGCTTGGCAGCAGCAAAGTGACAGGAAGTGATCAGATTCTGGGTACATTCCAAGGGCAGAGCCATCAGAGTTCCCTAATGAATTGGTAGAGAACTGCAGAACGGAGAGCGGAGTTGAGGCAGACTACAGGAACGGGAAGTCTGCAGAAGACCAGTTTCTCTTTGTCCATGAGGGTAGGGGTGGGGAGGAGGAGATAGAATCAGAAGTTCAGCTTTGGACATATTGTTTCTGAGACATCTATTAAACATCTGCATGGAGATGTGTACCAGGCAGTTGGATATATATGTCAGGATTCAGGAGACAGATCAGGGCTAGAAATATAAATTCCAGGGACAGATAGTATTTAAAGGCATGAGGTGCACTGAGATCCCCAAGTAAGTGAGCAAACAAACAAGAGGAGAACCGAGAACCAAGGACCAAGGACCAAAGACGGCACCCAGGGCACTCCAGCAATAGGATAAGGGAGAAGAGGGGCAGCAAGCCAACCAAGAAGTGATAGTGAGGGCAACAAAAAACCAGGAAAGCAAAGTGTCAAGTAGAGAAAGTATGAAGACCGAGGGAGCCATCAACTACTCCAAATGCAAATGGGTTAAATAAGATGATGGCTGAGCATTGACAATTGGATTTAGAATGGGTCAAATAAGATGACAGCTGAGCACTGACAATTGGATTTAGCAACAAAGAAGTCATTCCACATGAAATGAAGACTAGCAAGCCCTCTGCGACAGTATTTTTCCCTTGGGTATTTGCTTATCAGTAGAGCTGAATTCCTAATTAGTGACAGTTCGGGCATTTCCTGAGTATTTCCTGTGTGGGTCAGGCAGCATACTAAGTTCTGAAGATTCAAAGATAATGAACATGTTCTCTAACTTCAGAGATCTGATCTTGTATTGAGTGCAAACACCAGATTACAATGCAGAGTGATGCTGAAGCCACATGCGATAGTCGATAGTCGCATCCACGTCGCATAGTAGGAAAAGCAGTCTGTGTCATCTGGAGTCACGTTAGCCTGGTTTGAATCCTAGCTCCATTGCTTACTAGCTGGGTGATCTCAAACAGACTGACCTTCCTGAGCCTGTCTCCTCACCTGAAAAATAACATCACCTCAGAGCATTCTATACTCAATCAAATGAGAGTATACATTTAAATCAGCCAGGAAAACACCTGACAAAAAGGATGTTCTCAGCAACTGCAATGATACCTATTATAGAAAAAAGCAGTGCACTAAGGAGGCCCAGAGGAAGGATACCAATCCTGCTAACCTTCTAACTTTGCCTGGGGAAGTTGTGGAAATGTCATGGAGAAGATAACATCTGAGCTGGGTCATAAAGGATAAGCAAGAGTTTTCTAGGTAAAGGAAAACAAGATGCTCCAGAGAGATTACTTGAGCAGAAGGTTTTGTTTCTTTGCATCCTGCCCAGTCTAGTCCCTGGAACAGCTTTTGACAGTTCCCCTGGGATTCAGAGAGAACACTCTCCTCAGGGATCAAGAGAACTAGGACTGTACAGGCCTCCCCTCCACACACTCCTGATGCTGCAAGAAACATGCCCATTGGCCAAAGAGGAGGGGAAGGTTCAAGCAGCCTTTGAAACAGGAGAGAAGGGCTGAAATTTGGCCTTGAACAACTCCAGGAGGCACTGTCCATGTGTGCTCTATGTGCACAGTACCCCTTGAGCACAGTAGAGGGAATGGCCCCTACAGTTGAACAGCCCAGTGGCCCTGCAAAGGAGCACTCACAGCCACCAATCTCAGAAAAGCCAAGCCATGGGCTCCTTCTACCCAAGAAGTGCTGTGACCCAGACCCCTGAATCTTCTGAACAACAGACCACGGAAACTTGAAAATAGTTTTGGAGAAGCAATTGACTCTCCACTATTAGGCGTTGAGCATTGCTTGGGGGCCTGTAGGTACAAAGGTAAATACAAGGGAGTCGTATGTAGAAGAGGAAAGAGGTATACTGCATATGCACACAGGTGTGCCAAAATGGGATGTTCTAGATTTCTCAAAGCTAAAGATAAATTTTCAGTAAAGTAATACTTCAAAAACATTTAAAAACCATCTTCCCTTATCCCATTAAAACATTTCTCTTTCCACTTCCCCTGAGATGGACACTTTTATGGGGCTCTTTCTCTGCCGTGCCTCAGGTTCATTTACTGCTTCTTTCTAAAAGTAGACTATGCTGAATGACAGAGAAGAATGAGCTACCTTTGGAGGGACTTCAGGCATCCATGGCTTGTCTGTGGTGGGAAATTTTTTAATAGGGACTCTTCCTGGTATATCCCAGTGAAGGAAATCAGAATATTTCACCCAAAAATATACTTCTTTGGCATATTTTGAAATGACTAGTCAGAGGGGCTATAGACCACAGGAATAGCTTTGAAAAGATGTCTTTTTTCTAAGGATCTACAGAGAAAATCTACATTAGTGAATAAAAAAAACAGTAGATGCAAACAGGCTTTCTCTGAGGCCCTTCTTATCTGACTTACCTGGATCTAAGAAAGATTAACTCATAGAAAAAGGAGACCAAAAGTCTGACACTTTTAAAGGTCTGACAAAGAAACTTCTACCACCAGTTCCCATCTATTCTGTCTGAAGGCAGCTCCAAGATTACTTGAGAGATTTTATCTGTATAACAAGATAGCCTTGGCTTGCCAGCTTTCCTCCCCTCACTCTCCCATAACCTGTGATCTAGAACATGATGAATGTTAATATAAAGGTCAAGGGAAAACTTCTGCTTCACCCTTTGAAGGTTCACTGAAAATCACTGACAAAGGGCAGATTAATAGAAGAGGCATACAAATTTATTTACAGTCCTCAGCTGAGCAATCAAAGGGTATACACAAATTTATTTAATGTGTATACACTTAGACTTCAGAATGAAGACCCAAAGAAATGTGGCAAATTGTCCACTTTTATGCTTAAGTTCAACAAAGTATAGTTGGCTGTGTAGAAATATGATTGGATAAAAAGGGTATGACCTAATGCTAATAGATTGAGTGGGGAAACCCAGAAAGGCCTATCTAGATTTTTCTTAGCCTCTCTGAGCATGCATTCCTTCCTTCAGGATGTGAGGGAGGACCCTCTCTGGAAGAAGGGTCTGATGACCTACAATCAAACAAGGTAGGTTAGATCATTTCTTTATGGCCAATTTTACACAGAAAGGTGGAGAGGGAGGGGAAGTAGTTAAAGTAATAATTTTAGGTTTTATGGCTGGCTTTCAGGGAAAGATGTTATGGATTCCATGATCTGCCTAGGGGAAGAGGGATTCTAGTTTCTATGGCTAGCCTAGAGAAGAATGAAAGGCCAGAGACAGGAGGGCAGGAAGTCAGAGAGCTGCTTCTGAGGTCTTCATTTTAGAGTATCATCTTTTCTGAGACCCTACATTAGCAATGGTTTTTCACTAAAGAAATAAATGGTCTTCAAGATGTGTGCCTTGGCCAAATGTATTATAAAGGCTCTTCATATTCTTGGACAAACAAGTAGGGTAAAAAAAAAAAAATCTATAAGAGCAGTAGTCTGTGTCCTTTGGAATGTAGCCAGGCTTGATTCCAAACATAATAGCTACTGATTGAGGGGATTTTTGCTGTCTGTATCAAACCATAAAGTTAGCTAAATCCATATATTTATAGTCAATTGACTTTTGGCAAAGGTGGCATGAACTCACAATGTGGAAAATATAGTCTCTTCAATAAATGATATTGGTACAACTGGATATCCACATAAAGAAAAATGAAATTAGACCCTTATCTCATACCATACATAGAAACCAACTCAAAATGGATTAAAGACTCAAACAAAAAATCTAAAATTATCAATCTTCTGGAAGAAAATAGAGGGGCAAATGTTCATAACATTGGTCTGGGCAATGATTTTTTAGATATCACCCCAAAAGCATAGGCAACCAAAGTGAAAATAGACAAATCAGATTGCAACAAAATAAAAAGCTTCTGCACAACCAAGGAAACAATCAATAGCATAAAGAGACAACCTATGGAATGGGAGAAAATATCTGCAAACCATACATCATAAGGGGTTAATATCCAAAACATATAATGAACTCAAACAACTCAATAGCAAGAAAACAAATAACCTGGCTAAAAATGGGCAAAGGACCTGAGTAAACATTTCTAAAACTAAACCAAAAAAAGCACACAAATGGCCAAAAAGTATATGAAAAGGTGCTCAACATCACTAATCACCAGGAAAATGCAAATTAAAACCACAATGAGATATCACCTCACACCTGGCTAGTATCAAATGGCTACTATCAAAAAAAGATAACAAGTGTTGGTGAGGAGGAGGAGAAAAAGGATAGAAATGCAATTTAGTACAGCCATTATGGAAAACAGTATAGTGGTTCCTCAAAAAATTAAAAATAGAACTACTACATGATCCAGCAGTCTCACTACTGAGTATATATTCAAAGAATGTAAAATCAATATATCAGAGATATCTGTATTCCTATGCTCACTGCAGAACTATTCACAATAGCCAAGATATGAGATCAACTTAAATGCCCATCAATGAACGAATGGATAAAGAAAATGTGGTATAAATATACCATGAACTACTATTCAGCCTTTAAAAAGAAGGAAATTTTATCATATTTGACAACATGGATAAACCTGGAGGACATTATGTTAAGTGAAATAAGCCAGGCACAGAGAGACAAATACTCCATGATCTCATTTATATGTGGAATCTAAAAAAGAAGCAGAGAGTAGAATAGTGATTATGCAGGATGGGGGAAGTGATGAGGAGATGTTGGTCAAAGAATATAAAATTTCAGTTAGATAAGAATAAGTCCAAGAGATCTATTATACACATAGTGCTGACAGTTAATAACAATGTATTGTATTCTTGAAAATTGCTAAGAGAGATTAAGTGTTCTTATCATAAAAAAAAGTATGTGAGGTAATGCATGTGTCAATTAGCTTGATTTAGCCATTCCACAAATTATGCATATTTCAAAACATCATATTGTACATGATAAACATATCTAATTTGTGTCAAAAAATAACTGTGACATTTGCAAATAAAAAATAAAATACATTTAAAAAAATAACATTAACTGAATCTAGCTTCCAGAACATTGCCACATTTTCCTCTCAGGAACATTTCATACCAGGTATAGTCAGAGGATCTCAAAGATCAGATCTGATCATTCTGGGGCCTGCTTGCTACTAAATGTCAGTATGTGTGGCAGGATTTGGTCTAAAATTTGCTTCCATTATAATCTAGTACAAAGTTGTGAGCAGGAAGCCTATAGCCCTCACCAACTTCTAATCCTTAGGGACTACTGACATTTACCAAAAAAAACCCTAATGGTTGTACATGAGCAAGTTAGTTTGGGTCAATTTCATAGCACCTACCCCAGTGATGCAGATCAAGGATGACAATCTTGAAGATCTCTCTAGCTACAACATTCCACAGTTTTACAGTTTACCTAAAGGTATGCGGTGTCTACCTCCCATGCCTGGAAGCAGTTATATAACCATGAAAGTGCTCCATGTCGTTCAATCTCCATTTAAGTGTTGATCTTTTCCATTAACAAGAGATAAAGAAACCAACTAGGTTTTTCCAAAGCCAGCAATCCCTATTTTCAAAGGTGCTATTAAGTAGTGATGGAATAATTGATGTTAGCAATCACTGAAACTTAACAATAAGCCCCCCCTCTTAGAATGAAATGGATTTATTCTCTCCCTCACTGTCCAAGCAGGCTTCCCCTCTGTATCATGCCACCTGAGGGGAGGTATTGTTTGATGAATGAAGCTGTTCCACTGCTTTCCTCCTTAGTTCTCTAGATTGAAAGCCACTTAGTGATGGCTCCTGCTGTTCTTTCAATGGAGGGTCCTTTCTCCTGCAGCAGGAGCTCTTCCACTTTAGGAGAAAACCAGCTGGAGACCAGGAAATGGGATTTTAAACTCTCTTTGGGTACCTGGCACTGACAGGTAGAGATGCCTACATGAACTGCTGGTTATGTTTCCATGGAAACATGAAGCAGTTAAGACAAACAATGCTAGCATTAACCAACACTGTTCCCACAGGACAAGTTCTCTCTCTCTAAGGAAGAATCCCAAATTCATTTCAAACCAATATATTATTGAGCACTTACTACAGGCCACGCACTGTGATGCTTTGAGTACAAAATTGAATAAAATAGATACAGTCCTTGCCCTCATGAAACTCTAGTCTAGCAGACTAGAGTATCCTCTGGAAAGAAAAATCCAATGTATAGTAAGAACATAAACCAAGCAGATCGAACCATGCCCTGAAGGAGTTAAATGGGAAACTTATAAGATGCATACGAGTAATATATTTATGTATATTGGGGAGTGAGAGGAAACTTCTCCTTTCGTTCCCTGAAAGTTCACTGAAAGATCAACTCACAATTAAAGCAGATTAATAAGAGAGAGAAGTTTCTTTACCATGCACATGGGGAGAATCGCAGTGATATCCCAGTAGTGATATTCCAATATCCCAATGGAATCCAGATATTTTTATACTTGCCTTTTAGAGGAGAGGGGAAGATGAGAAGTATAGGTAATTCTGTTTAGGGGCAATAAATGGTTGTTAGGGAAAATGAATGGATGGGGAAACAGATTGACTTGTAAATTAACCTGAGAGATAGGTATTATGTTTAAAATGATTTGGGCCAGGTCTAGTTGTATTCTTGATAGTTTTTCCTGCAATATACTGAGATAACCTAGAGGGAAAGGGAAGTCAATTGTTCTTTTGATTGGTCAGTCTGGTTTATGCAGATAGAAGGAAAGCCTCTTTTGATGTTTTTTGATCTTGAAGGGCCTTTAATTCAAAATATTCTTTGTACCAAGGAGGGGTGAAATTTCCTGAGGTCCATCATTCCTCCTGTCTGGAACTTCCCTAGAAGTTTCACACATTAAAAGACTGGTTGGTGGCTATGGAGAGAGATAGATCTGGTCAGTAGTCAAGTAATAAGAGATCTGAAAAGGCAGACAAGAACATAGATTAGAATGAGAATAAATAAATAGAAAAAAGCATATCTAAGCACATTTCCCCACACCCCATTAAGCCAGTCTCCCCTTCCTGGAACCGGTCTTCATTAATCTGATGGAGAATATTTATCTTGTCTTTTAAAAGATGTAGATCAGTCTCTATTTGCCCTGAGCAGTTTATGTAGAAACAGCATTTTTCCACCAATAATCACACAAGATCCTCCCTGTTGGGCTGTCAGGGCATCCAGGATCCGGCAGTTTTCAAATACAACAGAGGCTAGGTCGTTGCCTTCTAATTGAAGTGCTCCAAATGCTTGCATAATGATATTGAACTCTTGTTCTATTCACAGAGAGATTTAAAACTGCCTTTTCAATCTCATGAGTTTGAAATGTCGGGCAAAGAGTCCTGAGCACCAAAAAGAACTTTGAATTGTGATGTACAAGTGGGTTTTCTATAACATCACATCTTGTATGTTTGTGTGGTATCACACTAATAACTAAAGAGCCCAAGTTTGTAATTTGGCTGTCATTTTAAGTGGAGTACCTGGTAACAGAGGGTGTCAGATAACCAGGTCCACAGCATTCTGACAATCTAGGTGGGAACCACTTGTATACTTTATCACCACACAAGATAGAAAGACCAGTGTTATTTACAGATAGAGTCAGGTTAGAACCTGCTACCTTCCATCCAGAGTTTGCTGTGTCTTTTCTTCCTCATTGGCACTTCCACATCTCCAGTTTCCATGTGTCTAGTCAACCTCACAGAACATGTGAAATATTTTATATAAAAGGACTTTGGTCCAGTTCTGGCAGTTATAGTGTAGAACAGGGATGCCTGCCAGATAAACAGGAGGGGAGGCAGCACCAGGGTTTCTAATCAGCAGCTCCATTCGTCCCTCTCTCTTGTCCCACCTCCACCCCCGTAGATGACTTAGCAGCCCTTTTGGCCTCCAGAAGCACCAAGTCATGGCTTACCCAGTTACCTTCCCCCTCAGGTACTTTCACAGACCCCACAGCTGCACACTCCACCCTTGGTTTTGGCAGATGTGCTTGCTGGGCTCTCTTGCCCTTGATAGGATAAGGAGGGACGAGGCCTGTCTTGTTCCTGAGAACCTTCTGCACCCTCCTTTGACCTGGTCAGCATGAGTACAAAAGGAGTGCTGGGCAGGAACATGGGCCTGGAATCTGCTGGTTCTCTAGTTAACCAGTGTCATTCTGTAGAACAGGAATGGGAGTAGGAGTGACTCCATGACAGGTTGAACCTCCTGGAGTAGGCCTAAGTTTCAGTTTCCCCCACGAGGGTCCTCCCCTTCCCTGAAATGACGCTGATTACAACTGGAGAGTCCCGGGGTTCGGAACCGACCAATCAGGAGCCAACATGACCTCGGAGCCAACAAATTAGGAGCGAATGAACTAAGGGGGCTAGGAGGGATGGTGTGCCCTGCGTATGTAACCCACAGAAAAGTATAAAAGCTCAACTTTTACCCCAGGGCGGGGTTCTGGTCCGGAGGGGGGCCACTGCGTTGGTGCTCTGGGACTTGTACCCTGGCTGGAGCTAGCCAATAAATTCCTTTGTTCTTTGCAGCCTCAGTGACTCTGCCTCTCTGTTCCTGGGGCTGAGGGAAACCAGCTCTAACAATAGGGTTTGGTTTTGACACTTAACCAACTTAGTCCAGACCTTTGGTGTATCTATATATAATCTTTAGTGTCTGGTAACTTAACAATGGGAGCAAGTGAACTACTCCAAGTTGTACAGGTCTGGCTTGTGAGCCATCCATAATATCTAGTGATTTGACAATTGTTGACATCATGAGGGTTAGTGTCAGCACTATCTAAGAGTGCAAAAATGCCATCTGTGGAACCAAACTGTAGGGTTTGATCATAATATTGCTCTAGTATGCCACCCAGAAAATAATTCTTTCTGGTGACTTTACCTGAGCAAAAGACAGTTCTTAAGCTTCCATAGAGATTTTTCTGTGTCTAGTTGATTCACCAACAGGAAAACAGCATGATGTTTTTTTCTCTGGTTGTAGATGCCACATGTTGTCATACATCTATCTTCCAGACAGATTATATCACACACTCACATTAGCAGAAAAAAATGAGTTCAGGTTCCTTTGCATGTTCTAGATGTTGGCATAATCAGTAATTAGATTGATTAGTGTGGCCAGGGTTTAAAAGACTGGGTGTAAGGGTGGAAAGGGATGCTGGGTCTATGCTTGACCTGCTGGAAAAACAGTAAGGGTTAGTAAGAGCAAGGAATACTGTGAAAGAAGAGTCATAGTGGACGATAAAAGGGAGAATGGGATGGGTTGAGGCAAACTCCACTCAGCTTCCAATGTGCAATCCTCAAAGGGGGAAACTGAAAAGTAAGTGTTTAAAAAGGATCATTTGGCAGGGAAGTAAAAAGAAAAAAAGGAATTTTTAGATTAAAAAATAGGGTTTCTTGATCTGGGATCTTGGAGAAAACGACTTCATGAAGACGTCTGCTTCAGGGGCCTGGGAATTGACTCTGGGAATTCTTACTTTCAGTTTACCTCTAGGGATCATCCTTCAATTGTCTTATTGTAGTTTTGCATGGCTCACATAAATCCAGGAGGATTTTTCTTTTATTTTTACGGCAGTGTAGGTAGTTAACAGTACTTTACAAGGGCCTTCCCAGCAAGGTGACAGCACCTGTCTTCTAAAAACTTTGACATATACAAGATCTCTTGGTCAAAAAAGGGTGGCAAGGTTTGTCAGTTGGTGGAGGCCATACTCCTTTCACCTGTTAATGATATACTCCAAGCATATTAGTTAGCACCTGTACATAGCTGGAGCTAGTCATGGTATCGAATTGTTCACTTAAATCCCCATAGTGTTTAGTCAGCCTTGGAATAGAAGGTTTACAGGTGACAGCAGGCATGGGATGATAGAACATTATTTCAAAAAGGGGTTAATCCAGATCTCCTAATTGGAGCATTCCAGATTTTTATAAGGGCCACAGGTAATGCTTCTGGCCAGTTTCTTGAGAGACTTTTCCCAAAGTCTTTTTTATTTCTAGATTTTTATGTTCTATTTGCCCCGAGGATTAGGGATGATATGGGGTATGAAATTTTAATAAGTACTCCAGAGACTTTGGAAGCAAGTGGTTTATTTCTGTTGTAAAATGAGTCCCTTGATCTGATTCAATCCATAAAGGAATACCAAAATGAAGAATAATCTCAGTTATTAATTTCTTTACCACTGTTGTAGCATCAGCATGCCTGGTTGGATAGCATTCAGTCTATCCACTAATAATGTAAGCAATAACCAAACAGTGAGAAAAGCCTAAACCTGGAGGTAAATCTATAAAACCAATTAGGAGTGCCAAAAGGGATAGTCTGGGCCTTTGGGGGCTTCCTAGAGAGTGTTAGTTTTCTCTAGAGATTAAATGGGATTTACAAATAGTGCACTGGGAAATAATTTGGTCAGAGATAATGTAGATCCCAGGCAGTACCAACTCCATATACATATTTTTCTTAATTATCCCCCATTTGCACATATGTCCCATCTGATGGTAAATAAGTGCAAATCGAAAAATTAAAAGAAAAGGGACCACTTTGGGCTGCATATTTAGTAGCCCTGTCTGTTCTATATTTTCCTAGGGATACAGTATCCATTTACTTGGTGTGGGCTAGACAATGAACAATAGCAATCTTAGAAGGAAGGTGAATAGCTGGTAATAGGGCAGCAATTATAGGCCCACTGGCAGTAGGAATGTTAGCAGAAGTTAACAAACCACAAGATTTCCAAATTGTGCGAACTGCATGGCAGACTCCAAAGCCATATTTGGAGTCTGTGTAAATAGCGGCAACTTTTCCTTTTGCCATTATGCAAGCTCTAGTTAGGGCTATAACAAAATTGACCCAAGGCATTCTGGGGTCAGCTTTTGAATGCTCTGAGATATTTCATGTCCTATGTAAGTAACAGTTGTCTGTACCCACTAGAGTCTAGACCTAGAAGCTTTATGGACTCATTTAGCTAGAGTCTTTAAAAGAATGAGTCTAAGACAGCACCCTGTTTACAGAGCAAAAGATCATAAACTTACTGAACAAGTACTGAACAAGGGTGGATCCCTAGGTAAAGGTTATAGAGTCTAAATCAGCTTTGAGAATTTGATAGAATATTGAAGGAGACTCACATTATCTCTGAGGTACTTGGGTCCATGTTAATCGTCTCCCTCTGAAAGTAAATGTAAAGCAAAATTGTAAATTAGGTGCAACAGCATTGAAAAGAAAGTTGAGAAGTAAATTACTGTATTATTAAAGTCAGGTGAACTAAGGCATTTGAGTTAGTTTCTATGTTCTTGATAAAATATTTGATGTTAGCATTTATTTTTAGGCTAGTTAATTAGAGCTCATTTTTATATAATTCGGTAGTAAAATATTACACGCACATGACATATATAGACACATAGACATATAGACAGAAGTAGTTCTAATAGCTCTTATAAAGAATTTATTCACCAACTCTTAAATATTATTTTTTTATTCATACTACCATCTTTTAATTACCTATATTATTGTTTTAAGCAATGACTAGCTAGGCAGCAATTTACCTTAGTAAGATTTTGCCACTTCTGTAAGCATTTGCTGCTTCTAGGGTCTAATACTTTTACACACATGGCATAGTAGAGTACTCAGTTCTTCAGAAATTAAGGATTCTACTTTTACCTTGAATCTGGGCTTTGGCTCTTAGATTTCCATGATAAACTTGGGCAATGATTTTTCCTTACCCAAAAGCAGAAGGAAAAGGAACAAAGAGATAGAACATAGAAATCCCTGTGAATTCCTGAAAGCTGGAGTTCACACCACCTGTAGTGGTGCCATTTACTGTTAGTTTCTGTCTGACTCAGTCAGACACTTGAGGCTTCTAACTGGATCTAAGTCAATTAATTATGTGATACAATCTGATCCCAGACCTTGTTTAGTTTCTGTTGTGATTTCTGAACCCAGCTAGGATCAAAAATTTGCTCAAACAAACTCAGAGCTCAAAACATAAATCTGTGGCACTTTGGAATCTGAGAGAGAACTTACCCACAAGCTCCAGTTGCAGAGACAGAGCAATGAACAAAACAGGTCCGGTACATACCTGGTTTGGACTCTCAGTGCTCCTGGAGGTCTCTGGGAGCTCTATTTCAGAACCCACTTTTGACAAATTAAATTTAACAGAGTTTAACTGAGCAAAGAGTGATTCACGAATTGGGCAGCTGAACCAGAACAGGTTTGGAGAGACTCTAATGTTGCAGCATGATTGAAGAAGATTCATGGACAGAAAAGAGAAAGTGAGAAATAGAGAAGAAAATAGAAGTGAGGTATAGAAATAGCTAGATTGTTTACAGCTCAGCATTTATCTTACTTAAATATAGTTTGAACAGTTGGCTGCCTTCTATTGGCCAAAACTCCACGATTGGTAAAGAGGAAGGAGTAGAAAGGAGTGAAGATGCATGGATCAGACTTTAGCTGGGATAAACAGCTGACATTTTTGCTTTTCAACTTTTTTAACTAAAGTACCCTTTTAAGTGAAACCAATGAGCCTTAATCAAGGTTATAACTTAACCAAGGAAGTAAAAGGTGTCTTTAAAGAGGTGGAGAACAGTTTTCATGAGATCCAGAAAAGTCACAAAAACAACTCATAGTCTCAACTAGTCATAAACAAGTTATAACCCATATATTTTTGTCTAGCCATATTTTCTAGGGCCAGCTTTCAGCTGACCATTTATATGTAAATATCTAAAAGCCCCATATATCTTCACAGAATACAGGAAAGCCAAAGCTGTGCACAAAGGGAAAAGAATCAATGAATGGCAAAAGTTCCACAAATATCAAACCTAGGCTGCCGAGGTGAAAGCACAGAACTTTAACTATTAGGCTACAAGGTAAATTTGCATATGCCATTATTCCCACAGATACAGTACTCAAAGGATTTTTATCTTTGTTTTAGATCAGATATTCACTCTTTAATTTTGTTAAGAGAATTTTTAAGGCTAGCCACACATTTTATGTCTTTCTTTTAGTCTAATTCTTCTATTAATACAAATAAGGCAATTGTTTCTAATAAGATCTCTGAAATTTATTTTTTTTAACTTAGAAGTCTTTTAATTTAAAAGATCCATCTTTTGGCCACTGATCTCAATGGTATATTTGTTGCAACAGTGACTCAATCCAATGCCTCTTCATAGAAAGCCCAGCTGGTAATATTTCAGGTTTAGCCTAGAGAGGACACAGAGAAGGCAGTTCCCAATATTCCCAAAAATTCACTCTTAGAAATGGACAAGATAGACAAAGACAGGACCTTTTAAGACAAAGACTCCCCTAGAGCTTGACACATTCAGTACAAAGTGCGCCACTTAGAATCTTACCTGTCTTGGACTCCCAATATTTTTCAGATCGGCAGCCTGGCACATTCCCGAAAAAACACATCCCCTGGATGGCGGAAACTGAGAAGAAAATTCCCACTTGGTCACAAGACAAGCTCAGGGATATGAAATAGGATGAGAGGGAAACCTCATATGGTTTTTGTTTTGGGGTACCTGCAGCAAAGTTAGTCTTAATAGACACCAGTCTAGTCAGAACCACATAACTGGCTAGCTTCCAGGGCCAGCTCGAACATCAGGCTTATAGAGGTGGTAGGCCTGTCTTCTACCCTATGGTAGCCCTCTTTATAACAAAACAACACAGAAAGACAACAACAAAAGCAAATAACAACAACAACAAAAGCTATTTCTGAGAGGAGAGGGAATCAAACGATATGAATATTCATACCTCAAAATACAAAAAAAGATACCAATACCAGAGTCGCTCACAAGACTAGTCATTCACAAAAACTTTTTCTCATTAATCTTAAAGTTGGAAAGGACAGTGATCTTTTACCATCTGCTCAACTGGGGCCTACAGAGAGACAGGAGAACTGTGAGTCCGACTGGTAAATTAAGGTATCTTACTCTGTTGCCAACTTGTCAGCTTGTCAGAGTTCAGATTCTCCTTATTGCAGCTTTCAGGAGAGCAGGGTGGCTTTTAAGGCCTACAGACTATGCCAAACTGTAAGGGTGAGGGGAAACATCCCCTTTTCCCCCCAAAAATTTGCTGAAAGATCAACTCACAATTAAGCCAGATTAATAAGAGAGAGGTTTGTTTACTATGCACATGGGGGGAATCACAGTGATTACTCAATACCCCAGTGGGATCCAGATATTTTTATATCTCCTTTTAGAGGGGAGAGGAAGATGAGGAGTATAGGTAATCTTGCCTAGGGGCAATAAATGGTTGTTGGGAATGATGAATGTATGTGGGAAACAGATTGACTTGTAAACTAACCTGAAAGACAGGTGTTATGTTTAAAATGCTTTTGGACAGGTCTGGTTGACTGTTTTGTTGTTGGTGGTGTTGCTTGTTTATTTTTTCCTGCAATATACTGAGATAACAGGGAAGGAAAGGGAAGTCAATCGTTCTTTTGATTGGTCAGTCTGTTTTATGCAGATATAGGGAAAGTCCCTTCCAATGCTTTTTGATCTTGAAGGGCCTTTATTTCAAAATATTCTTTATACTAAGGAGGCATATTTTGGGGTGAAATTTCATAAGCTCTTTCAGTATCTAGATAAAATTGTAAATAAGCGCATATGCATGTGTTAAAGACATATATTTTTTAAAATTTTTTACTGCTAGTAGTGAGTAATCAAAAATGTTTGAAGATCACCACCCTAGAGCAAATGACTCTAAATCTCATTTCACATTTGAGTCAGCCAAGATGCTGATTAAAAGGGCAGATTCCTAGTCCTTACCTCTGGTAATCATGTTAGGTAGATTTGGGTGAGTTCTGGAAAATTATTTAATAAATACTCCAGGTAATTTTGCTGAGTACTCCTCTACAGACCAGTTCCTTAGAAGGGTAGTTTATTTACTATTACAGCAGGCTCAAAAGAGGAGTCTTTGAGACTGGTCCACATGTAAATTTAGAATAGGGAGTAAATTTTGTTTGATTGTTTATGTGTTGTGTGGCATTTGAATATTTTGTTTATTGGTTATACAAAATGGCCTAAGTGACTTCTCCATCTTCTAGGTTTCCCCAATAATTGAAGAGTTCTACTTTGTGACTCTGAGGATCCACTTCTACCATCTAAAACCCTACCTGAACTTCCCTTATCTATGTCCCCAGTCTCTAGCTCTAGAGTTCACTGTGACTGTTTCTTCCTCAATAATTTTTCTTGGCCTTTTCCAGTAGGGTAGCCAATTGTCCCAGTTGGTCTTGTAACAGAGGTAAAGGTCTGAAAAAGGGCAATGGAATGTTTCATGAGTTGTTTCTTTAAACATCCCCCCGTTTGGGAATGTAAATTTGTGTTCCATCCTGAGGCAGTGATCAAAGGGGCAGAAAAATGTTCTTTGCCGTTTGTTCTCTATTATCTTAAAACAGAATTGTCTGGACAAAGATCACAAGGTTGTAGTCATAGAGATAAGGTTGAGATAACCAAAGACCACACCAACTATAGTTAAGCAGCAGTAGCCTGAAGCCATGACATATGACGCTGGTCAAGTAGGCCCCAAGCCTCACCGCTGAAAACCTCCCTTTAAAAAGCCCTGTTTTTCTACTTAAAAGCAGTATAGTGGTATTTTGAGACACTAGTCTGCTGCCCTCCTTCTTTGCCAGCAAATTAATAAATTTCTCTTTCCCTTTCCTCAAACCTCTTGTCCTCACTCTCCATTCTCACTGATTCAGCCTCACAAACAAGTATTGAACTTTCAGTAATAGTCTGGGACAGAGAGATATATTTTAACTTGGGACTTTTGGTGCTAAGTCTGGGAAAAGTCCAGGTAGACCAGAATGAGTTGGTCATCCTAGCAAGAAGCGTGGCTTTCAATAAACAATTGTGCGTGCATTTGAAATGTTAGAATAGTAGATCGGGGGAAAAAAATAAGTTAATCCTTCCTAGAAGTGCTAGTTTCTTTGGCCAAACCACTTCTAAGCCTTCTTTGTTTTCATCCATCTAACTTCCACTTGGAACCATGAAAATAGGAACAAGAAAAAGGCTACTAACTAGAATCTGAAACTTTCTTGTCAGTTTTAGCTTCTGGCTGCCTGTGAAGACTTGGAAATGCTAAGTTATACGTGAACCTAATGCTATTTAGAAGAAGAGAATAATTAATAAACTGGTGTCCACATTACTAAGTGTTGTTAGTCAAGCCAATCATATCTGTCTCTCTCTGGCTCTAGATAATTAGGAGCACTGTGTCTTCAGTCCTGAGGCTTGAAAGATTGTAGCTGATCCAAATGGCAGTCCTCCTGCAGAAACTGCTGTATTCCTTGTAATCTGTGTTATAGCAGGAATTGTTTTAAAGGGTTAAGTGTGAGTTGAGTCCAGTTCCCTATTCTTTCTGGGTTTCCTGGTGGGAAAGTATCATTTTCTGCTCAGGAAGGAAGAAATGAGCTAATACTCAATGAGAACCATCTATATGTTAGGGCCTGTCATAGCTATTTTAAAGACCCAATCTCCCTTCATCCTCAAACCAACCCTAGGAAGAAGGCATTTACAATTTCCTTTAAGGAATTCAATGCACAGAGAATTTAGGTAGAGTGCATAGTCAAGGCTACACAGGTAGAAGGGGTGGAACAGAACTCAAACCAGCAGAAATGGACTGCACTCTCTGAGCAACAGCTTCTTCACCAGGCATGCTCTGCATCTCTCCACAGGGTCCCAGCACCTTTCTCATGTTCAGTTTAATTAACATGGAGCAGGAAAGGGGGAAGTGCTTTAAAACCCAGATCTCAGTCATGGGAATGTGGGGGTGAGGGGAAACTTCCCCTTTACCCCTGAAAGTTTGCTAGCTGAAAGATCAACTCATAATTAAGGCAGATTAATAAAAGAAAGAGGTTTATTTGGGCCAGGCGTGGTGGCTCACGCCTGTAATCCTAGCACTCTGGGAGGCCAAGGCAGGAGGATCGCTGGAGGCCAGGAATTCAAGACCAGCCTGAGCAAGAGCGAGACCCCGTCTCTACTAAAAATAGAAAGAAATTAATTGGCCAGCTAAAAATATATAGAAAAAATTACCCGGGCATAGTGGTACATGCCTGTAGTCCCAGCTACTCGGGAGGCTAAGGCAGGAGGATCGCTTGAGCCCAGGAGTTTAAGGTTGCTGTGAGCTAGTCTAATGCCACGGCACTCTAGCCTGGACAACAGAGTGAGACTCTGTCTTAAAAAAAAAGGGGGTTTATTTACCATACGCATAGAAGAATCACAGTGATTACCCAATATCCCAATGGAATCCAGGTATATTTTTAACCTGCCTTTTAGAGGAGTGAGAGAGATGAGGAGTATAGATAATTCTGTTTAGGGGCAATAAATGGTTGCTAGGGAGAATGAATAGATACTTGGAAGAATGAATGGATGGGGGGAAACAGACTGACTTGTAAATTAACCTGAGAGATAGGCATTATGTTTAAAATGATTTGGGATAGGTCTAGTTGCATTCTTGATTTTCTTTACTGCAATATATTTAGATAACAGGGAAGGGAAGGGACATCAATCGTTCTTTTGATGGGTCAGTTCAGACTATGCAGATAGAGGGAAAGCCCCTTCCAAAGTCTCTTTATCTCAAAAGGTCTTTAATTCAAAATACTCTTTACCCCAAGGAGTCATATTTTGGGGTAAAATTTCCTGAGCTTCTTTAGGAACTCCCAGGATCTCTCACTTCCTCTATGTAGCACCTGGATTCTTGGCCAGATGGACAGGATGTAGGCACTCTCTCTCCACTTTGTCTCCCAGGAAGTAACATATTTTGGCTGTGCTTGTCCCCTGATTCTGGCAGGGACTCAATGCTACCTTTGTCCTGGTGATCCTCCTCTCACCCAATGCCAGTCTCTTCCCATCTGTCCCAGCTTCCCTCCTGGCTATTTCAGCCACTGGGTGTTTCCAGAGGGTTCTGAAATGGCTCCTTTGCACTTGGGGTTATTCTCTTAAAGGGTCCCCTATCCATTATGCCCCTGCTTTCAGTTAGGCTTCAGAAAAAGTGGTGTAATCTATCTAAATTGATTGATGTATGAAGAAGCTGGTTGGTCTCCCTGAAGTTCTCAAGCCATATATCATTCATTGAGGTCGTACAGTTTAGTCAGGAAGTAATCTGTACCACTCCACAAAATGCCCCATACACAAGCTTTCTCTAGTTTTTCCACATGGCAGAGCTTTAGTCCCTCAACTCTGAAACTTAGGGTTCACTCATAACCTTCTCTAAGGAGCTCATTCTCCTCCAGACAAATTTAAACACCTACTAAGGTACTTAGAAAAAGTCTCCATTTCCACTCCAGATGTTTCCTATTCCTCTTCGCCATAAAGCTGGGGCATAAAGCAAATGGCATTTCCAGGAGGAGCTATGAGTATTCTGTTATTACCTCCAGGGAGGTAGGAAAATTAAAATTTAATTATAACCATGATTATAATAAAAGCAAAATGTATATACAAGACCTTTATTTCAACAGTCTCTTTTCTGTCCAGGTTAGGTCCTGGGCTTTATAATCAAATGGGTTACAGATATTTTCAGATTCTTTTATCATGAGGGCCATAGAGAAGAAAGGTAGAAAAAACCTCCCCATTGGCAGCTTCTCTCCAAAAGCTGGCCAGAGCACACATTGTCTGGGAGGTAGGGGTGGGAAGAAAGAATAAAAAAAGTCCCTATTGGTAAAATAGAAAAGAAACACATGTTTTGGATCTCTTTGTTTATGGACAAGTTACTCTGTGATGACATATTATGGTTGGAGCCTAGATGTCAAGCCTAATCTAATTCTTAACCCACATTGTTAAAGTTTCTAAAAAGCAACCTAGCCTCTCCTCCTCCCAAAATGGTGGAAACCATGGCATCACACTATATGATTGCTATTGGGTATATTTTTAGTCAAGCCAATTGTCTGTGTTAGCAGAAGATGCCCAAAAGTATATCTGACCCACAGACTGCTTCCTGAGCTACATCATCTGCCGTCTTTGACAGCAATGTCTCACTTCAGCAGCATCCAATTGACAGCAAAGCCCCACTTCCCTGAACCTGCCCCAAATCACTTACCATGAGCCCAAATCCTGTAAGTCCATTCTAAGACATCCCTCCCCTCCACCCATGTTTCTCCATGGTGTTCATTCTCCCTCATTGTAAGTTAATAAACCCAATTCTGTTTGGCTACAGCTGTGTTCCTGGTGGCTGTCCACCGAAGGCATTGACAGAGTAAATGAGTAAATGGGTTCCAGGACCAACTCTGCTGCTCAGTAACACTAAAGCCTTGACTAAATCATTCCCATTTTAAAAAAAAAAAAGGAAAAGAAAATCACTCCCCTTCTCTAGGCCTCATTTCTCATTTGAAAAATAGAATGGCAGATGTGACTTAGACAGCCATAAATAACCTATATGCAGGAATAAAATTTATTTTTTACAAATATTTTGATTCCTCTTTTATGACTACTCATTTGTTCTCAGCAACGGCAAAACTAAATTTGAGCCAACCTGGAAAACTCAGCCTAATCTAGTAGTTTTCCTTCTATCATTTCAGTTTTTAAACATTTTCTTGGGTAGCAACATTATTGTCAGTCACCACACGGTCCGAAGTTCTCCATCCACCCACCTGACCCCTGGTCTGTCTATAAACTTCCAGGGAGCCCCACAAATGATCACAGTGTCAAAAGTCTGGAGTCTTGAGTAGGAAAATCCGCATATCTGGAGGCAAGGAGGTGATAAAGCCCTTATTCATCAGATCCTTCCTTCCTCTCCTCCCTCCCTCCCTCCTTCCTTCCTTCCTTGACAAAGTCTCACTCTGTCATCGCGGCTAGAGTGCAGTGGCATCATCAGAGCTCACAGCAACCTCAAACTCCTGGGCT
>VBSM01003143.1:24869857-24900633 GCA_008086735.1 Cheirogaleus medius
CTATCTTCTCCAGCAGAAGAAAAGGACAAACCAGCTGGGTTTACCTTAGTCGTCTTAGCCTGCCGCTCCGCTCCTGGGCGACCCCTGAGATAAGGAGCCAGACCCCTAGGGTCTGACAGAACCCGGTGTGAAAACCCAGTTGCTTCCTCCTCCACTGAGGAATTTTTACGTCATGACGTGAAGCAAACCCTGAGACTTCCGGAAATTACTTTGCTGGAGGCCCAGCTTTCTTCTCAGAGCCAGAGACAGGTTTGGCCCCACGCCGGGCCCGCCGTGGACTCGCAGCTGTGCGGGAGCCTCGGCGGGAACTTGGAGCTGCGGTGTGTGAGGAGTGCGGTGGGCGTGTGTGACTCCCAGCGACCACCACAGGGACATTTTCTCTCAGTCTTTTCTCCTTTCTTTAATCGTATGTGTGTGTGTGTGGGTGTGTAATGAACATTTGCACCAATGTTCGTGCAAATTTTTTTTCCTGAATGTGAGTTGTTACATGTTCCTTAGCAGATTCCAACTTCTATGGCCACTGTCCTATATGCAAGTACTTTTTAAAGTTGTACACACCGAAATGCCTAGCACGTAGTAAATCTCAGTAAACAGCAGCTACAATTACTTAGACACAAATCTAGTTCACCTATTAAATTAAGAGGTTATTCTAAAATTTTCTCTTAGTATTCTCCCTCCAAAGTGCATAGGACGTTGCCTTGTCTGTAGTAAATAAATGCTCAACAAATGTCACTTAAAAGAATAAATGAAGGTAGTTTTCCTCCTTCCTAAATACCACCTTTATTGATAATAATACTTTTCTTATCTCTCCAGCCTTTTTACTATAAGTAGGAAAGGACAAGTTACAATTAATCACAAACTAATGATTACTCCCTGTGAAATGAATTCACTTAGACCCATAGACTGTAACAGGTAGAAGGAATTTTAGAAATCATCAAATCTAGGGGTTTTCAGGCTGTGCACTATTGTCCCACCTTGGAGCGGGAAGGGACCTGTATTCAGCTTTAATCAGAGTAACTCAGCTCTTATCTGTTTTATATATTAGATTTTCTAGTAAAATTTTATCTGCTAGCTTTTGAAGCTTAAGTAAAATCTGAAAACCATTGAATCTGAAACCCTCTCATTTCATAGATAAGGAGATGGCAACTCCAATCCAGAGCTGTGACTAAAAAACAGTTTTTCTGACACTTTTTCCAAAGTTTGTCCTAACACATCAATCATTCTTTAATTTGGAGTATGTTTTTTAAGTCACTTCTATGTATAGTTGCCAGATAAAACACCAGATGTCCAATTAAATTTGAATTTCAGATAAACAACAAAAAATGTTTAGTATAGGTATGTCTCATATACAGCTGTACTTGTCCAGCTGTCCAAACACCTGGGTTCATAAACATTCCTTCTTAGAAGTTGTTGCAGCATCTATGTTTTCAGTGTGTTGCTATCAAGAGACTATTTCTCAACTCACAGTTTGAACTATGAAAACCCAACTCATAAATCATAGCCTCAAGTGTACTATCATGGACTGAGTCAGGATCAAACAGCCATTACCTCAACAATCCTGACCATCCATTAGAGTAAAATGAGGTATTTCCTTTTGAAAGTGTAAGGCACAATTGGTCAGTGTTATCTTAAATGTAATGCCCTGCACATGTTCACAGTTTAGTGGATCATGTGGATGTGTCCATTTTGGACTGATGAGAATATGTGTCTGTTTTAGGAAGTTGTAACATCTGTGCTGTTGACTTTGGGGGCCAACTGGACAATCAAACCATAAATCAACAATTGCTTTCTTGTCTTAGGCATCAAACTACTTTTCTTGCCGGATAAACTGTCACTTCTGATTCCATTCAATAATGAGCTCCATTACAAATTCCATTCACCAAGCATATGGTGGACATAGAGATAAAGTAAGGTCCTCTCCTTGATGTGCCCACATTCAGACATGAAGACAATCACGAAACATACAGATGTAATGCAGTGTTCCAAATGCTATAATGAGATAAATAAGAATGACTACAAGCATAGATAGGAGAGGCAGGTTACACAGAAGTAAAATGGCAGTAAAAGAGAGAGTGATGTGCATCCATAGGGACAGGACAGCATTATCCATGGCTCAGTGTCATGAAATGTCATAATGCACTCAAGGAACTATGAATACGTTGGTATTGTTCAAGTGTAAAGTTCAAGAAGAAGAAAATGACAACTAAACAAAAAATCTAGGTTGACTTTCTAACATAAAATATAAAACCACTAGAAACACTTTAGGCAGGAAAACAGCATGGCTAGATACAGGTTTTGGATGAAGTTGCCTGGAGGCAGTATGGAAAGGGATGGAAGGTGGAGTGAAGTTCAGGTAGGGAGAAAGTGTGCAAAAGCCTGGCATCGAAGAGTAATGCATGGTGCATGTAGAAGATGGTGATGGTCTCAGCTAAGATGATGAGGAAGGGAAAGAGGAGAAGGGTTTGAGAAATATTTAGGATGTCAAATAGGCAAGATGTGGTAATTGGTTGTATTTGAATGACAGAGGGAGAGGAAAGGATGACCCCCAGTTTTCCAGCATGGGTGACTAGATGGGAAAAAATTCTGCCAAATTAGGCATGAAGTTTCCCTGTTTACACTCAGACAGCACCCATGTCCATTCTTTCATCATCATCAATTGAAATATGTGAATATGTGCATAATTATTTGTTAAGTGGCAGTCTACCCCCCTAGACAGAAAACGCAGTGGGGGAGGACTATGTCTGGTCTTGCTCATCCTTATATCCCCACCAATAGCACAGGGCGTAGCACAGAGCAGGCACACAATAAATATAATAGCTGTCAAAAAAATACATCATGAGAAAGGGAATAGACAGGAAGAAAAGACACTTTAATGGGTCCCTTTTTGGACATGGCGAGTTGGAAATAACTACAAAAATCCAGGTGAAGATTACCAGGAGGCAGCTGGAAATGAGTCTGAAATTTGAAGAAGAGATTAGGTTTGCGCTATGGTTTGGATATTTTACACCTCCAAACCTCATATTGAAATTTGATCCACAATGTGGGAGGTGGGGTCTAATGGGAGGTGTTTGGGTCATGGGGGTGGATCACTTACGAATGGCTCGATGCCATCCTCTCAGCAATGAGAGAGTTCTCACTCTGTTAGGTCTCATGAGAACTGGTTGTTAAAAAGAGCCTGGCACCTCCCTCCCCTCTGTCTTGCTTCCTTTCTTAGCATATGATCTCTGTGCACTCTGGCTCCCCTTCACCTTCCACCTTCCACCATGAGTGGAAGCAGCCTGAAGCCCTCACCAGAGGCAGATGCTGGCGCCATGCTTCTTGTACAGCCTGCAGAATCATAAGGCAAATAAACCTCTTTTCTTTATAAATTACCCAGCCTCAGATATTCCCTTATAGCAACACTAAACAGACTAAGACAATTTGGATATAAAAATTAGAGTCAGCAAGGCACAGTGGCTCAGGTCTGTAATCATAGTACTCTGGGGGGCTGAGGCGGGGGGGATTGCTTGAGGTCAGGAGTTAGAGACCAGCCAGAGCAAGAACAAGATCCTGTCTCTACTAAAAATAGAAGAAATTAGCCGGGTATGGTGGCGCATGCCTGTAGTCCCAGCTTCTGGGAGGCTGAGGCAGGAGGAGTTCTTGAGCCCAGGAATTTGAGGTTGCTGTGAGCCCAGGCAACAGAGCGAGACTCTGTCTCTAAATAAATAAATAAATATTGGAGAGTTAACCAACACGTATAAAAGCATGAAAATAAGAAGTATGACAGGAACAGACCCCAGTGGAGTTCAACATGTAATGGGATTTACTTTCTCCTTCTTAGTCAATTGCTTTTGACTTCTCCAAGTACACTGTCATCATCCCCTGGTCTGCTCACAGGGCTGGCTTATGACACAACCCCAGGGAACACATTTCTATGTTGTCCTCCACGGAGGGCACACATCTTTGCTTTCATGACCTTTCCATGGTGACACCATCTGCCTATAATGTAATATCTAGCCCCCACCAATTGCCAACTCAGGTCTCTCAAGTTCTTTAAATAGCCTGTGAATTAATGGAAATCATCTTCCACGAAATCTTCCTGCCATAGACCACATCCTGAATATCTTAATTGTCAAATAGCAAATTACCACTCTGCTTAATCAAAATGTGGAAATCTTACTCTTTCTCAGTCCTTTTTCCAATCAGACACCTTTTTTGTTGTTTAACCTTAAAACCAAATTAAGCCTATTTTGCTGCAAATGCCTTATTGTCTGTTGCTATTTATTGTTTCTGTCCTGTTGTCTGTGTGTTTGGCCACAGCAGTGATCTGTGTGCCCTGACCTGCTGCCTACCCTGAAGAAATCACAGGCTGTGTCAAGTATAGTGACAGGACAGCCTGAATTTTCTAGCACAGCTATGTTGAAAATATTTATCCCATAATCAGGTGATATGTCAAACTATGCATTTTGGCTCAGAAAATGTTGTTAGGGCAGGAATGCTTGGCAGATTGCCTGATATTGACAATTAGGCACTTAATACCTGCTTTTCTAGAAATAACAACAAAAAAGAAACTTGAGCTTCTAAAGTCTTAGCTTTGTCTAAAGCCCACAGAGCTTCTTTAGAAAGGATAATGTCTAAAGTCAACATTATAAATATCTTGTATTTATAGTCTATATGCCAATATAGTAACTTTTCAGTAAAGGATCCATTAGGAATAAATTTATCTGTGAACAAGAAGCCTGATCAACATTGGCTTCCCCCCACCCCCAACAAGTTCAGAGACAGATGGTCCCCAACTAGCTTAGTAGCTGCTCAGAGTCACCATCACAGAGGGACCCAGGCTCCTACTGCCTGTCCTCTCTGCCATCCTTAGTTACACTGGCTTTTGTCCTCTCACTTGTCATCCTGTGGACAGTGGTGGCTGCCCCATCTCCAACTTTCATGTCCCCAGGCACAGGGTAGCAAGGGAGGTGGGGACAAGGGAGAAAAGAAATTTCTTGATCTAGCATTTGTCATTTTATTCAGGAAAGGATGCCCTCCCTAGTGATTTCACTTACATCTCATTAACCATCTCCACCTACAAGGGGACAGAGAGATGGATTTCATAGTTTTTACAACTACTATGATAGAGCTAGGCAAAAAAGATGGGAGGAATGAAAGTGAGAACTGCCAATCAAGTACTTCAGACAAGAATAAATCTAAACCCCATTATTACATCTGCACATTTCCTAAAGTCCTGTGAACAACTTAAGCTAATTTACTTGTGCTGAGATTGATTTCTATTTGCATAATTCTTGGAATGATCTTATGTCAAAATTTTCCACTCTATAACACATGAAAAACATTACCCTCCTCTTTTACATGGTCTATTTTATCAAAGTGAGCTAGGAAAATGATTGAAAATATTTCTAGATGCTAGTTAAGGTAAGTGGGGGAATGAGATATATTTTTTGCCATATGTTATCATTTAAATTAGTTCCTGAAATTTTCCCCACTGGTGGCAAGAATTTCTTTGGTTGACAAGCAACAGTATCAAAGATAATTTTACTTATCTTTCCACATTTTTGCCCTGTTTGGTGTATATTACATAAATTGGAGTGGTGTAGATGTAAAGTCAGAGAACGGATTTTTGTGGCAGGACTTTTTCACTGAGAAGTGCTTTGTCTCCATCTGGTGGACAAGTGTAACTTTGCAATGTTAGTATACTAGCTCTCCAGCCCAGATGCACATTAGGGTCATGAGTGGTGCTTGTAAACAATCCAATACCCAGCCCCTACCCAGACCAATTCAATGAAAGGGTGTGGGTAGAACCCAGGGTCAGTATTTTGTTTTTAAGACTTGTAGGCCATTTCGTTGTTCGATTACAGTTAAGAACCAGTGAGTTAGAAGAAGCTCTAAATCAGCGATGAATACTGGACAATCATTCTTTGTGTAAGACTGCCATAAAGTAAAAGAGCAACCTCTGTAGGTAAACTATATAATCTTCCAAAGGCCCTTTCAGAGGAGAAATAATCAAGAACTTTCTAGCAATATAAAAAACCTAAATCTAAATTGCTTCCCATGTAACTCTCCCTATGACGAGGCAGAATGTGCTGGGCAAAGAGACATGCAAACACATACACACACACACACACACACACATACACACACACAGAGTATCAGACTTGTACCTGGTCTGTCAAGTACAGTCACCCTTCATATCTTCAGGTTCCACATCCACAGATTTAACCAACTACAGATGGAAAATATTCAGAAAAAATATATAATAAAAAATATAAATTAAAAACAAGATGGTAGGCTGGGCGCGGTGGCTCACGCCTGTAATCCTAGCACTCTGGGAGGCGGAGGCGGGCGGATCGCTCAAGGTCAGGAGTTCAAAACCAGCCTGATCAAGAGCGAGACCCCGTCTCTACTAAAAATAGAAATAAATTGGCCAAGTGAAAATATATAGGAAAAATTAGCCGGGCATGGTGGTGCATGCCTGTAGTCTCAGCTACTCGGGAGGCTGAGGCAGAAGGATTGCTTGAGCCCAGGAGTTTGAGGTTGCTGTGAGCTAGGCTGACGCCACGGCACTCACTCTAGCCTGGGCAACAGAGTGAGACTCTGTCTCAAAAAAAAAAAAATGTAAAAAAAAAAACAAGATGGTGCAATAACTATGCATAGCATTACATTGTATTAGGTACTATAAGTAATCTACAGATGATTTAAAGTATACGGGAGGATGTGTGTAAAATACATGCAAATACCACGCAATTTTATGAGACCTGAGCATCCACAGGTTCTGGTGTCTGTGAAGATCCTAGAACCAATCAGCCAAGGATACTGAGGGACAACTGTAGTTTTATTCTGATTTCGATACTTTATGTGTTTACAGATAACTTTCTTACATATATTCTCATTTAATTCTCTCAAGAACTTAAGGTGGGTATTTCTTCTTCCCATAAGTGCCAATACTCACCTAAGAGCACAGCGCCCTGGGAGTGCCATAGGTACCCACTTGGACTCTGCTTTTCTTTTTGTTCATTAAAACTGACTTGCCCCAGTCTGCTTCTTTCTGAGCTCACCTTTCTTTTTACAACTGGTTACAGACTTACCTAATACCCCTTGTCAAACACACAGTTCATAATCTTAAGGGGAAAATACATCCAAGACATATATACAATAATAGAAGTTCTTATTATATATGTAGCATGGAAGATCCATTTTATTAATATTACTTTGTATGTATTCTGGAATACATGCAAATAAAGATAAATAGATTCAAACCGGTCGCTATTCTTTTTAAGTTTCTCAAACCAATTTCCCTTGATAATGGCTCAGTCTCTATGGTTTCAGTTACTGACAATAAACCATGGTCCAAAAATATTAAATGAAAAATTCCAAAAACAATTCATAAGTTTTAAACTGTGACCCATTCTGAATAGTGTAGTGAAATCCCACCTGTCCTGCCCAGAACATAAATTATCCATGTTGTATACGATACTAGTTAATCATTTAGTAGCCCTCTGGGTTATCAGATCAACTGTCACAGTATCATAATGCTTACTTAATAATGGCCCCAAAGTGCAAAAGTAATGATGTTGGCATATTGTTATAATTGTCCTTTTTTATTAATAGTTATTATTAATCTCTTACTGTGCCTAATTTTTAAATTAAACTTTATCATTGGTGTGTATATATAGGAGAAAACAGTGACAACCTAAACTAAGTGACTGAAGCAAAGATATCAATTGATGGAGCTTTATTAGGCCAAATTTTGAGGCCACGCCCAGGAAAAACACAAGCCATAGACCCATCTGTGACTTTTTTCTGGAGAGTGACTTGGGAACTCAGTATTTAAGGGGAGAGGACATATAGAAAGAGAAAAGAGGGAGGGGGGTGGATAATGAGGCAAATGGTTACATTCTTGTGAGGCCCAGGAAATCTAAATTTTACATAAGGTGAATATTTGAAGAGAAAAAGGGAATACAAAAAGAATCAATTATGGAGATGTCTCTGGGTAGGTAGAGTGATTGATCTCATCTTGCCTCTGTTCTGCACCTAGGAAGATGAACTTGGAATCAACATCATCAGTGTGGAATTCAACAGATTGCATTTTCTGAAGCTAGGTTTAGACTGCCAACACAAAGCTACAATTTGCATGTCCTCATTTATGAAAGGCCAGCAAGGAACTTCCTTATAAATGATCTGTGGGGGGCAGTCCTTGTAGATGCCTGAGGCCTTTTACATTTCTGTGGGGATCTGGCTAATGCATAATGTTAGTAACAGCTATTCATTTGGAAGGGGATGTTGCATGACTTAGCCTCCAGGCTTGACCTTCCGTTTTGCAAAAAGAGTTGGGCATGGGAGGTCCTGAGACTTTTATTTTCCTTTACAAGGGTTCAGTACTACCTGTAGTTTCAAACATCTACTGGGGGCCTTGGAATGTATACTCCAAGGATAAGGGAGGACTACTGTATAGTAGGAAAGCAACCAGAGATAATATGTAAATGGATGATTATGGCTGTGGCCTAATAAATGGACCCCTAGTGCACTGGATCATCAGTCAGCGATATGTATCTGGTTCTCATTTGTTTTCTTTCCATTAAAAATTTTGGGGCATGGTGGCTCACTCCTATAATCCCAGTGCTTGGGAAACCAAGACAGGAGGATTTCCTGAGGCCAGTAGTTTGAGACCAGCCTGGGCAACATAGTGAGATCCCCATCTCTACAAAAAGAAATTGTTTTTTTTTTAATCAGCCTAGTGTGCTGGCACACCTGAAGTCCCAGCTACTCAGGAGGCTGAGCTGGGAGAAATGCTTGAGCCCAGAAGTTCAAGGTTACAGTGACCTCTGATCAGACTAGTGCACTATAATTTAGATGAAAGCGCAAGACTACATCTCTTAAAAAAGTATTAATGTTTTGACATTTTGGGCTGGATGATTAAAAAGAAAGAGAAAATTTTTTTTATTTCAAAAATGAGTTTTAACTTTAGCTGATCAATAATCCATATGCATATCTCAAGCATGACTTTTTGGTTTTGAATGATCATTCATAATTTATTCATTGTCAAGTAACTTTTTAAATGGTTGTCTAAGGGCAAGAAGTCACAAATAAATGATTTATGGAGCGATGATACAGGGGTAAGTACTAGCACATAATTTGCATTCTTGAACCAAACACCATTAGGACGCTGGCTTAACTGCACTAGTTTTGCAGGACTAGCAACCATCAATCACCGTATTGCTAAGTTGGTGTATAAACTGAACAGAAATTATGTATCTGAAGTTAGATTCCATGTAGAACTTAACCATTCTGAGTCCATATCATGAGGCCCATTTTGTATTTTATGTGGATTTATGTCTTTAATATGCATGGAAGGTATAACCAAAGATTAAAAATGTGTTTTAGAACCAAGACCAAACGGACCAAACTCTTAGCTAACTATAGCCAAAAAGCAATCACTTTTATTGCTAATTCAAGCCTTAGGTTCAGAAAGCCAAAATTATCCCATTTGTGAAAGCTTAGCCTGGTTAGCCATGAAACAGGTGTAGGAAAGCCTAAATTTCTTTAGTGAGTTAAATGTTTTGGGAAACTAGGGACTCTGTGTGTGTAAAACTCTGACAGAGTTCAGATATTGGTTCAAAGCTGCTAGTCACCTATAATAAATAAAGGACTTTGAAGAATTAAATTAGCCAGTAAGAAGAATTCCAATCTAATATCCACTCTGGTCACTCTTTCGGATATGGCCAAAACAGATATATTGCAGACTGTACACTTTACAAAATATATGGAGAGGAAGGAAAATGCCCATTTTAATTAAACTGCAATCACCGTAACTACACTTATAGTGATACTTGGAAGCAGAGATCAAGTAACAGCTAACAGGCTTCTATCTAGCTCCAAACTGGTGACGGGAAGAGGACCAAGATGAGAAAGGTCAAGCAGTCAGGAGGTGAAGTACAATTTCATATGGTAGATCAGGGTAACCAGGACACTTCATTCACTATTGCTCCTGGCTGAGACTAAAGAATACTTGAGTCAGCAAGAACATTCAGTATATTGGACTGTGACTTTACAAAAACTAAGTGGACCAAGTAATGAACAAACCTCCTGAAAGCCATAGGGATAAAACATAAGCTTGCTTAATATGCCCACCAATAAATGACATTTTCCTGAATTTCTTTGGAGTTGTTCCCTTGAATTTAGTGTTGTTAATCTCTACTGAATGCTTCTGAAGACCAAAAACTCACAATCAAAAGAAAAGGCAGTAGGCTATATCCTCTTTCCATTTTTAGATATACTCAGGTTTCTTGTGTTTTTAAACAGTATTTATCATCAACTTTTGATAAGCATTTGCTAAGTAACTTGTAATCACATAACTTTCCATAAGAAGAAAGTAAAATTTGAAACTTGTAAAACAGATTAGAAAGTGATTATTCTAAGAACTAAAATGTATTTTCTTTACAAAAGGCTTCGCAGCAGGATTCCTATAATGATCATTCCTAGGACATTTGAAATTAATTCAAGTTATACTTATCTTACACACCATTTTGAGTATCATCTATGGAATTTCAAACTGTCCCCAAAATATGTTCCTAACAATCACTTCATCAAGTGGAATTATGAACACTTGTATTCTAAGGTGAGCTTTAATAAAATGCTTCCATTATTAATTCTGTATTTCTAACTCACAATTATCTTACAGTTATTTGTAAAAAGATGCATCCAAAGCATTTCCAAAATATGCTCTGTTATAATAAAGAGTGTACTTACTTTATAGCAAGAAAACAAAATTTTTTTAAATATGTGCTAGAAGCCAGAAACTTTCACTTGGTATTGTCAGTTTTCTAATTTTAGCTACTCTACTCTCCATAGAATAATATCTCAGTGTATGTGTGTGTGTTTTAATTACTTTTTCCAGCTTTTTATTAGGTATAATTTCATATAATAAAATTCATGTTTCAAATGGACATTTTTTAATAATTGTATATAGAATACACAAAGTATAGAGCATATCCATTTCCCTTAAGTTTCCTCATATCCTTTGATCCCATATCCTGACACCAGCCTCTCAGAAATCACTAATCTTTCTCTCACTATAGTTTTGCTTCTTTATGGGTTTTAATTTGCATTTCTCTGATAACCAATGACTTGTAGTATATTTTCATATGCATTCTGACCATTGCCTATATCTTCTTTAGTGAAGCATTTATTCAAGCATTTATTCAATCTGGTCTTTTACCAGATTTTTACTGGATTGTGTTCTCATGACAACTTTAAGGGTTTCTTATATATCCTTAATGCATAAATCCTTTGTCTGATCAATGCATTGCAAGTATTTCCTTTCAGTCAGCAGCTTGTATGCAATGTGTTGTTTTTTTCAGGTTGCTTTCAAGATTTTCTCTTCATCATGGTTTTCAGCAGTTTGACAATGATCTTTCTAGGTAGGGTTTTATTTGTATTTACCCTAATTGGCATTTGCAGACCTTGTAAGTCAGTATTTCTTCATAAAAGTTAGAAAAGTTTTGGCCATTTTATTCCTGCCCTATTTTCATCCTTTTATCCTCTGGATCTCCAATTATACATGTTGTTAGTTCTTTTGATATTTTTCCCACAGGACTCTGAGGCTCTGGTTTTTCTTCCATCTTTCTTTTTTTAATTGATCTATCTTCAGGTTCACTGATACTTCTTCTGACATCTACAATCTGCTCTTAATTTTATCCAGTGGATTTTTCATTTCAGTTATTTTACCTGTTTGTCATAACATTTTTCTCTTTTTATTTTGCATTTCTCTCTCCTTATTGCTTCACTCATTAAGATGACATTTCTTTCCTTTATATCCTTGAACATTGTGCATAATAGCTGCTTTAAAGATTTTGCCCAATTCAACATTTGGGCCATGTCAAGGTTTGTTTTTCTTGACTGCTTTTTTGCTTTACCATAGGACTCGTTTTTCTGTTTCCTTCCATATCTAGTAACTTTTGACTACATACTACACCTTATAAATATGTTGTAGAGAATCTGCACTGTATTTTCCTCTAAAAGTGCTGATTTTTATTCCAGTAGGCATTTTGATTATTGGCTGGTTACTTGCAAATTATGTAGGCTTGGTTTTATGCTTTATTAGTGTGGATCTGTGGAAAGTCCAAAGTGTTTTCAAGCTCTTTTAATTTGGCAGAGCTCTCCCTCCAAATGCTGTCTCCCTTGAGATCTTGAGTTTAGATCTATATTAGAGCTTGATTTTAATCTATATTCTGGAATGTGGATGCTTATTTACAGTATGAAAGCTGAAACAAGATGGCAGAGTGTTGCCTTATTCAACCTCAGGAATGTGCATGTTGGGCATCTCAAAATTTTTTTAGCACTCTGCACATATCCACAAATGACCACAAAAGTGCTGTATCAATTTTGGGGTTATAAATAAATTTTAGTAAGCCAATTTGCAAATATAGAATCCATTAATAATGAGAATCAACTTTTTTTTTCTAGAAAGCATAATGAAAACATTTTAATGCTTTAAAAAGTTTAAGTGTCTCCTAAATAAGAATCAAAGATAACTTTTCTTACTAACTCAGGGCCATCATTATAATAATCAAGCAAACAATGCTAAAATCTAATGAAATCTTTAAGGTTCTTAGATTTAGAAGCCCCAGTTGGCAACAATTCTTGACGTTTCTGCTTTGTGTTTTTTTGCCTGTTATTGATGATTTTTTAAAAACCAATACCTTAATGTACCTTAGCTGTATGACCTTGCAGAAGTAAACTTTGTGAGCCTTGGTTTTCTCATCTATAAAATGAAGAAATGTATTTCTAAGGTCCCTGCAGGTCTAAAATAATATTTATTTTCTAGTTGTCTCTGTTTTGGCTTCTAGATGCTAACCCCTCTTCCTTTCTAATTTTCTAATCTTACGTGTCCTGAAAACAATCTGAAGGACAACTCTATTAGATCATTAAAAAAGACATTCTAACTAAAGACTTAAGATCTTTTCTAAATAATGTACATACATGTTTTGGCAAATAGAAAACCTGTATACACTTACTCCCTAAATCCTAGCTATAATCCAAAGAGATATATAAAATTAGTTGTACATCCTAACAAAGTAAAAAACAACTCATAAGGCATAATTAAGTATAAGGAAACCAAATACTTGACCTGTCACATCATGTATAGAAAAATAAACAAGAATAACAGCATTTTTCCTAGGATCTTCCCTGATCCAATACCTGAGATAATAGAGAAACACACACAGTTTGAAGAAACTATTATTAAAAAGCCTTATAAAAATATACAAGCAAATTGATTGTTGACTTATTTATTGAATTAAAATTATACTATGTATAAAATAATCTATATGCAGAGGGATTTAAAGTGTCACAATATATACAATTATCTTTACAAAGTCAGGATGCAAGTTACAATGATTCTGACTACAAAATTTATATTAAAACATTTTCCATAAGTGATTTATTTCGCTGTTTTTGTTCGAAGTCGTCGTTTGAGAATCTGGTGATCACTCTCCTTCAGTTTTGGGTCCATTAGAATCTGAAATTAACAAATTTCACAGTTTTTCAAAAATTAAGTGAAAATAAACTGAAAGTTTGTTTATAATGAATATGTTCATGTGCTTAATAATTGAAATAATAGATACATTAGAGTAATTTTTATGCTCAGATTATAGCCATACCATATTTTATAAAAATACATGCCTAAAAAACAATATATTTTGTAAAAGATTCTTTCAATACTACCTAACTCTAGAATTAAAATAACCTACACTCTGTATCGAATTCAGGGCATATATAGCTTAAAATAATTATTTAAATATTTGAAGACAAGTATCTCAAATAATTTTTAAGAAATGATCTTTCATGGTAACAAGTATGTAACTTAAAAAGGAAAAACCACATTATACTACAACTAAGAAAAGAAATGATTTTCAGCCAAGGGAGGAAATTATGTACTAATCAGACAGATGGTGAAAAGTGACCGACAGAATAGTACTTACTATTAGCATGCCCTAATTGACCCTAACTCTTTACCACTTGCCTTCAAGTGCCAATCTCATATCTAATAGCGACTGTTGCAAAAAAGGTTTCTCCTGATTTTTCTTGGCCACTTCCTTTTGAAGATTTTTCCTTTAATTATTTTTCTATCTTCACTTTCATCTACTAAGCAAATGCAAGCATGATAGAAAATTAGAACTTTCTCTGTAACAGTACAGACTGTTCTGAGTGAGGAGAATGAGTCATGGAGTCAGGGTGACAACTATAGTCTTTTCTTAATAGAACCTGGAAGGCTTAGAAGAAAGATGAAAGAAAAGGGCTGAATGTCAATTCTATATTTTTACTACACACACTTGGGCCCAGATTTGCACAACTCTTGTGGTAAAGATAACAACAAAAAATACATGTTAGAGGCAAATAAGTTACTAAATAGTGATAATTCTGTTGATAGAAATAAATTCCTCTGATGAGTTTTCAGATGCAAATTCATGACACTAGTATACGTTAATAACTGTATAACTATTGAGTTATATTTAATTAGTATACATTGAACACACTGAGATAAAAATTTAACACTGAAACTAAAACTATGGTCTTTAAAGCATGTGTTTTAAGAGAGCTGTCTAAAGAACAGAAATTCAAACCATTCGTAAAAAATTACAAAGACCATGAACTTTCTTCTGGGAAGAGGCTTCTTAAGTAAATAAATAATAATAAAAGAATGTGAATAGTTTTACATTGATGAAAACTGAAATACTAGCTTACCACTTGGCCTGATATATCAATAGGAGATGAAATTTCATTTGTGTATAATTTCCGTTTGGCTCGTTTTGGTTGAGACACATTTTCTTTACTTGCATCTACATTTGAGAGCTTTGAAGAGTTCATGGTTTCAAGTATTTTCTTTGCTGGAAATAAAAATGTTAATTAGGTCCTAAAACAAATAATTTTCTATTAATAACTTCAAAACTTTGAAATCCTTAATAAAGAAAGAACATATATACAAACGAAAAATGCTGCAATAAATAAATGGTGAAAGAACATGCATAGACAATTCACAAAGAAAAAAATAAATGCCAAAGAAACTCATGAAATAATAATGCAAAAAAAAAAAAAAAAAAAAAAAAAAAAAAGCAAATAAGCAAAATATTTAACTAATGTTCAACATAGTAAAAAGATTTTGATAAATTATATTACATTAGTAAAATTCTGGCCTCTTTAATGATTTGGAAGAGGTTTATGCTATGTTAAACAAAAGAGCAGGATACATATATAGTGGATCATGTAGCATTAAAAATAAGGTGGCAGATTATTTAATTCAGTGCTCATGAATAAAGATGTCCAATGAATATTAAGTGAAAATACTCTGTGATTATAAACTCTTTATTTTTATAGTTCATACACACATACACACTAAAGGACAGAAAGTAAACTGTTAACAGTTAATTGCTTCTGGGAAGTAAAATAGGAATTTTTAAATTCTTTATTCTGTACAGTTGCTTTGTTTTTTAAGGAAAGATATTGATTTTAATAGAAAACTTATCTCCATCTCAAAAAATTCCTAGATGGAAACTCTATATACATATGATATCAACTATATATTTTTTTTAATTTTCTAAAAGTTTAAGGAAATATATTGAGAGTCTACTTGTCAAGGGCTGAGCTGAGCTTGAGAGAGCTGAGCTTCCAGACATCAGAGTAGACAATCAGGACAACAAGCCAAAATAAAGTAACACCCCAGATTCTTAACCACTTGTTGCACTAGTATAAGCAAGAGGCTAAACCTGAGAAAGCACCAGCTTCTCCCATCCTCTTCTATATTCCCCCTTGGAATGGTACACAGCCTAGGGTCAGGTGGATCAGCACAGAAGTAGGGGCAGCCCCAAGCAGTGTTATGGACCTTGGGGCTGGAGGCTGGGTGGAAGTGGGGGGAAAGCTACAACTAGAAAAGTACTGAGTCACAGTGGAGAAAAGTGTCTTCAAGGTTCCTTCTCCTTCCCCTTTCTAAGAAGGTCTTGGGCAGAGATGCCTGAGGAAGGCCTCTGTGGAAGGTCCCAGTATAGAAGCTCTGAAGGCAGGCACTCAGGCTAAACCTGCAGATAAGTCAAAGAGCACAGTTGGCCTGGGGACCTGGGCCCTTGATTGTCACTCTTGTAAGAAGCTATAATTTATCAGCCATACACCAAATCTGGTGTAGAAAGGAAGCTTTCCCTTAAGTCTTTGTAATTGCCTGTGGTCAGGCCAGGGGCGGGAGGGTGGGGGTGGAGGGTGGATTTGGGCCTCAAGCCAAACTCCTCACTACTCTATGTCAGTCACTATACTAAGAGATGAGGGTATAAACTAGACAGTTTGTCCTTGTGAAGCTTATATTTTAGTGGACAAGATAAGAAAACAAAGAATTATGGTTTAAATAAGTGCTAAGAGGAAAAAAATAGGACTGAGTAATAACGATTAAGTGAAGCTGAGAATGAGGGTTAGTAATATGGTGATGAAGGAAGTTTGTCTCCCTGATAGCAGAGATGGGAAAAGCCAGGGTGTGTTCCAGAGAAAAGAAAAAGCAAAGAAAGCAATGATATCAAGGCAAAAAAGAAGCCCACATACTCTGGAACTATGGGAAGCTGGCTAGTTATCAAACCATAAAATAACAGGAGATAAGATGGAGAGGGAAAGTGTCAGAAATCAAGTCATTCAGGAGAATGGGAAATCATTAAAGGATTTAAAACAGAGGAGTAACATAATCCAATTTGCACTTAGAAAAGATGGCTCTGGCTGTCTCTGTGCTGAATGGATAGGAGATGAGCAAGAAGGGAAAGCTGGGAGAACAGTGATGTTGAGTGATGGTCTAACAGTGCTTATCAGAGCAACAGAATTTTAAGTAAGAACTAAATCTCTCTTTTCTTCTTTTTTCTCTATATTTCCAAGTGACCCACAACAATATATATGTATTGTAGCTACAATCCAAACTAGGGATTTATATACCTGGGGGGGAAAAAAGAAATCCATGTCAGGTATATTGGTAGGGAAGCTGTTAAAGAACTGAGTCAATCAAGTCAGGGAGACATTGCCCTTACTTGATTACTTACTTACAGATACTGCCCTTTCCTTGAAAACATGTTTCTTTTTAATATTTAAGTAACAGTCAATATCATTTAAATAAAATACATAAGAATCTAAAACAAGAAGTCCTTCCTCTCCAAATTTAGACATTTAACAATTTGCTGTTTGTCCCTCCAGATATTTTCTATATATCTATAAATTTTTCTATATATCTATAAATATATATCTATATATTTTCTATACCTCTAAAACCATAGATTTAAAACAATATTTTTTTGTAAAAATATACAAATGTGTCTGATACTTCTGAAGTTCCCAAACTGTGCACTAAGGCATGCTGCAGCAAACTCACAGGAGCACCTCAGGATATTTTAAATCTTCAAGGAAAACAGTGATAATCGATAGCCCAAGGTTCAAAGTTTGAAAATGATATCAAATGACATTCCTTTTGATGATGACATTATCTTTGCAACCAGGATTTTCAGAAGCTGAATTTTCAGTGATTGTTTGGCCTTAAGTTCTAATAGATGAGACTATTAGGTGATTCTTTGGATGTCCGGGCACTGTGAACCGAAAGTTTGGGGACCTCTGTGGTAAATTTTCACAGAAAGTATTTTCACATGACCTATTTGACTCAGTTCAACTGCCTTCTGCTTCTAGTCCCTTTTCCTCCCCATTCTTCCTACCTCTGGGGTCTAATTCATGCTATTGCTACCACTCAGGTAATCTCACAAAACCCATTCTTCCATCCTCCCTCCCCGACCCCTGCCAAGTAGTCCTTCCACATTCTATATGCCAGATGCATATTGCTAGTTGGAATTGCATGAACATTCCCTGCACTTTTCTGGTACTCTACCAGTGTTAAAACCATTCCCTCTGGTGGATGGACATATGTACATACACACATACGTGCATGTGTGTGTATGTAGTATAAATATTAATATAGATACAAGTATTAACATGTCCACATTATATTATAAATAAAAAGCACTAAGCATACTGTTTTTGCAACTAAACTCAATAGGTATGCACAGAAACATATATGTTTTTGACATATATAAATAATACTTATATATGCATAGGGGGAAAAACAATAGCAGGATATATACCATAATACTAACAGTAATTACCTCTAGAAGATGTAATCCAACCAAAATTTTAATACCCAGGGTAAATCCCATCTCCTCCACAAAATCTTCCCAAAGCTCCGTAATCGGAAGAGCTCTCTTCCCTTCAATACTATCAAACAACTTTGCTTGAACCTCTGTAACTATATTAAGCAGCCTGCTCTGGATCAATTACTTAAACATAAGCCTTTCTGCTCAATACCTAGTGAATATCTAAGGCATATCATCCTTTCATCTGTTTCTTCCCACACTACCCAGCACAGGATAATGACTGTTTGAAGTATAATATTCACCGAACATTTGTTGAGTTTATATACCAATTAGGTCTCAGAAAGCCCCCTACACCTTAGAAAAGGTCATTTAGTTAATTTTCTGCACACCTTTTGATTGAAGAATTGTTGGAGAACGTTGTATGAAGTCTCCAAATTTCTGCAGAGTTCCTTCTTTCTTCTTAGTGGCCAAGTTTACATCAATTGTGGATGCCTGACTCCGTAAAGAGTATGTTTTCTTAGATGATGCACGTGTAGAAACCTAATAAACAAACATTTTTTGTTACTGTTGATGAGGAATGTTAGAAGGAAATAGTTATGGCCACAGTTGAATTAAAGAGGCCAGAGACAGGTAATGAATTTTACAGGTAGGGAGCTTGGGATTAAGTATAAGGGCCAGAGAATGGCAAATGAGTTTGATAGGCAGTGTGTTAAAGTCAGAAGTAGACACATGAAGAAGTGCCTGCTACTGGCCAAATACTAAAAGTGATATTTCAAGCTGTAACAGCTGTATAGGAAACAGAAGATAAATGAATTACGATTGGACACAACTGGATTTCTGGATAATTGCTACAATTTTGGACAAAGTAAAAAACAAACCTTTTGTTCCTTTTTGACAGAAGAATTTCTATGCTCCAAAACAGGGAACTTCAAATTAGTTCTGGGTGTAGCATTCTTCTTATTTTCACATTTCACGAAGTCCTAAAAATAAAGAATTTCAGCACCAGTTAATTTCTTAACAAAATTTTCTTTCTCTAAACTCAAAAAAGATAATCTGTGAAAAGTTATATTACCACTTAAGACAGTGGTTCTTAACTGGGGGCAATTTTGACTTCAGGAGACAATGGTAATATTTGGAGATTTTTTGATTGTCATTGCCAGGGAGAAGGGGGATGTTATTGGCTATGAATGGGTAGAGGCTAGTAATGCTGCTAAACACCTCTACAATATCCAGGATAGCCCCTACAACAAAGACGTATCTAGCCCAAAACGTCAATTGTGCTGGGGGTTACGAAATCCTAACTGAAGGTGTGACTTTTCCACACACATCATAAATAATGCAATTACATAAGCTAACTGAAAAACATAGAAAGGATAACATCTTTTATTTGAACTTCATCTTTAAAATAAAGCATAGCAATACAGCATCTTTAATATACAGCACAACAACATACCCTGCCCCTAACTCCCAATGATATTAATACAAGCATCTATGTCTAAGACCTCTCACTGAAATTTGGTAACATCAAAAACAAAATAAGGGCCAGGCGCGGTGGCTCATGCCTGTAATCCTAGCACTCTGGGAGGCCGAGGCAGGCAGATCAAGGCGGGTGGATTGTTTGAGCTCTGGAGTTCCAGACCAGCCCGAGAAAGAGCGAGACCCCGTCTCTACCAAAAATAGAAAAAATTAGCCAGGCATGGTGGCACATGTCTGTAGTCCCAGCTACTTGGGAGGCTGAGGCAGGAGGATCGTTTGAGCCCAGGAGTTTGAGGTTGCTATGCGCTAGGCTGACACAACGGCACTCTAGTTCAGGCAAAAGAGTGAGACTCTGTCTCAAAAAAAAAAAAAAAAACTTCACATAAGCACAAATAAACTTAAAATTAAGAAATTTATAACCTTTCGTCTCTACTAAACAGGCATGGCATTCTTACTCTTCTTTTCCCCATATAACCTCACATAGGACAAAGCCTTCTATAGATATATTCACTGACTTGAACTACTGCAAATCCTAGTTGTACCAAAGATCATAAGCATAAAAAAGGGAAAAAAGCAAGAAGAGGAGAGAGAAAAGATCATGACTAAACCTCAGAATTAAAATTACCAAGTAGAAGTCATAAGTGTCATAAGAAGCAGACTCCATGAAAGGGGACAGATAGTAATCATGGGAAGCAAATGAAGAAAGACTATAATGCTAGGCCACCACACTCAGAGTGTTCAGTAAAGAGCTCCTTGTAGTATTAACTAGATTAGAATATAGCATTGTATAAATGATTTTCATGAGGACCCAGATACTGTTTATTACAGTAGTGAAGATGTAGCAAAATCAGTTCAACATTTTAAATTTCTACATGATATAGCTACAACAATCTGTAAATCTTTTCTGAAATACACATGAAGACGGGTATATACCAACAGTAAAATGAATATAATATTTGCATTTAGCAAATATGGAGTGATTACTACACTCAATTTTTCCTTTTCTCTTGAAAAAACAGATGAAGAAAAAGTCAATATAGGTGATAAAACTTAAAAACTTAGTGTTTTAATGGTATTTAAAATGTATTTAAAAAATTAAATATCAAACTAAAGTTAGTGAGACTCTACAAAACAATTTTTTAAGGTGTATGTGTAGCAGGAAAACTATGCTAAATAATATTCCCTCAGCAAATTTATTACCTGACAGAGAGCCTCAGGAGTATGGTTAATACTATTTCTGCTCTTCCACCAGCTTAAAAATATATTAATCTTTAAAGGAGTAAAAGAAAGTTGGAGAAAGTTATTTTGCTTAAGAGTATATAATTAGTTTTAAACTTAAAACAAGTTACTTTAAAAATAAATATCATCATTTATTATGTATCTACCATATGCAGAGCAAAGGCCAAGCATTTTAAACACAATAATCCATTATTTCAAAAAGAAAGAAATAGGATCAGAAAGCTTATGTGACTTGTCAAATCTGCATGACTAGGATACAGTAGAAGGTTTGGCAGTTCCACAATAAAAAAGCTGCAGTAAGAAGAGGTAAATATAATAGGCTACCACTACCTAGAGGCTAGGTATTTTAATACTGGCTGACAGAAAAGAATTTCTCTTCCAAAATTTTCTATGACCACAGAGACTGAAGATTTTAGTTAAATGACAAAGATTGTACTCAAGCAAGTTAGCCATTTTAGTTTCTCTAATTTCTGTATCAACCCCTTTTCTCTTCCACTGGAAGGAAAGTGACTAAGTGGGAACAGGACAGATATATTTAAACAGCTCTCCAGTAAAATCCACTATCATTTGAGCTATCATAGTTTAGGTGAAGGGATAAGGTATAAATTTTAATAACCTAGCTTTTTTGTCTGAGGATTGTTAAACCACAGTGATATTCTGAAAGGGTATAAAACATACCATAAATTATGATTTTGGTCTCTAAAAGTAGTGCCTATAAAGAGGACAGCAGTGTAGCACAGTTTACCTATACATTGTAACTGAGCTTAGTAATAAGAAGCTTATTAAATTTATTCTCCAGTTAAGTATTTACCTCTTCCATTTCATTACTCTTCCTTTTCCGAGCCTTGGAAATCTTAACTGTCACTGGTGTGGTACAACCAGGGTGTTTCACTGCCATTTTGTTTGGCCGTAAAGGTGTAAACTGAATCTCTAACTCAGGCTTTGGAAATCGAGTACTTTGATCATTTTCTGTTGACACTTCACAAGAGTCAAGGACTACAGATCCATCCTACAACAGAATTAAAAAGGAAAAAAAATTTACTTGTAGAATATGAATTTATAAACCACAAAGAACTAATTCTGTCAAATGCCTATTCAAGACAATGAATTGAGAAAAATAAAAAGTGTGCTGGGCCACAGCAAGGACAGAAAGAATGAGATATCTCTACCCTCTCCAGGTTTATACATGGTATGTGAAAATTGGGGGAAACTTAGAGATCAATATTTCCCAAACTTGTGTGATCACAAGAATTGCCTGGAGAATTTGCTTAAAAGATTCCTGGACCTTACATATACAAAAAACCTACTAAATCAGAAATCTCCAAGGGAGAAAGCTAGGATTTTTAAGCACTCCAGTTCTAGTAGATTTAAAGTTGGCTGCAAATTCTTTGCTACTCTTCCCATTGAGAAATAGAGTCTTCTTCTCCTCTCCTTCAATCTGGGCCTTAATGACTCCTATGGCCAATAAGATGTGGTGGTAACACCTGGTCCTTCTAAGGACCATAACATTATGGTCCTTCTAAGGCTCAATCCTAAGAAGCATTGCAACCTCCATCCTGTCCTCTTGAAACACTTTTGAAACACTTCTCCTCAAAATGCCCCATCTCAGAATCCAGCCACTGTGCTGTGAGAGGTCCAGGTCCAACCCACCAGCAGAGAAAACATAGAAATCTAGTGGAACTTCCAGAATCAACTATCAGCTAAGTGAATGAATCATTTTGGACTTTCAGCCTAGTCAAATACATTTATTTTCATGAAGGCAAGAACAATACAGAATAGCACAATATGATTCCCAAAACTGGAATATATAACAACTGCTGGAATTATATATAGGAAATTGGAACCAAGAGGTTTTTAAGGCAACATATATAAACTTATGGAGAAAGAAATGTTCCATTATATGTGTTTGTCCACACAAGAAGAATTAAACCTTTATGGGTCAACTTCAAACTTTTCCACAAACTTTATGATTTGTATTAGTTCCTAAGGTCAATACTAATCAATTGAACTCTACCAAGAACTATTAAGGAAAGGTCAATAGAAAAGGAATGGCTAATGTTATTTTCCTAGATTAAAATGCCCTTCTCAGTTGGGTGTGATGGCATGCACCTGTAATTCCAGCTACTAGGGAAGCTGAGGCAGGAAGATTGCTTGAGCCCAGGAATTTGAGTCCAGCCTAGGCAACATAGTGAAACCCTAGCTCTTAAAAAAAGTAAAAAAGCCATTCTGTTCCCATTCTTTGTTTAGTAAATTTCTATTCACCTTTAAGATTCAGTATGGTTTCACCTTCTCTAATCTACAACCACTCAGGCAAAATTCTCTGCATTCTCCTCAGTATTCCTTGTAGCACTTTCTTCATATTTCTATCATAACAGCCCATAAGATAAGGTCAAACAAGTCAGTCATTTATATGTCTGTATTATTAGATTCCTCACTCCTTGAAGATGATAATCATATATTTTTTATTTTTATATCTTCAGTTTTTAGACAGGTTCCCAAAACTGAATGTTCCCAATAAATGTGTTTAAAAAATAAATTTAAAAAATAATTTTATCTTCAAAAATTTTAAGTGACATAGAATTTTTATCTATTTCATACCCAATCTGAGAATCTCTATATTATCCAAAGCTACTTAAAGAAACTTGAGCTCAATACAAATTAAGAAAACTCATCATGAGTTATTATTCAAGGTTGGTGACAAAATTACCAAATGGATACAATTTTTAAAAAAACACTATTTAATACAATGCTTATAAAAGGAATCTATTATGAGACCAAATAATCATTCCTACTTTATCTTTTGCAGGATTTCCTATTTCTCACCATCAAGTATGTTTATATTAATAGATGTATTGTTTTTATGACGAGATTAACATCATCTGAGGATCTAATCACCCAAAAGAATTTCATCTCAAAAGCTTCTAGTTTTCCTTCACACAGCAGATAGCACATACAACCCCACTGTGCAGTAATGTACCTATAACAAGTGTTATTTAGTAATTCATGGTGAGTAAAGAGGGTAAAAAGTAGACTGTTACCAAATACCCACCTCTACTTCATTCCTAGAAATTTCGAAACTTGTTGACTGAGGTTCAGGTTCAAGTCTGCCAAGATCTGTTGAACTAATATGTCTGGGCTTGATATCCATGGTTTGTTTTTCCTAAAGTAAGGAAATATTAAAGCAATAAGGCATTATAACCTAAAAATATATTAAAACACTTCACATAAAGAATATAAAACCAAGATTTGTATGGACTAAACAGTAGAAATAATTTAAGACTTCTTCAATGACCACATAACCCTCCCACCTCCTTTATCCTCAGAGACTCAGGAAAGCCTGGGCAACTTTCCATCCTCCTCCAAGTCTGATCTAAGGAGAAATGCGAAAGTCCATTTTCTACTTTCAAAGTGTTCTGTACACATTCTCTCCTTTTACTTTCATTTCAACTCTCTAGTTATATTTGGCAAGAATATTATTCCTATTTTCCAGATAAGGAAATACAGATCTACATGTTAAATGACACAGCCAAGGTCTGTATTGAGCTGGAATTTGAACCCCAAAAACTGCTTTTGGTAACACAATTTTGAAAAACTAGAGGCTTCTTGGGAATGTAACTATAGCATTGGAGTAGAAAAGTTCATAATGAAAACTAAATCTTTTCTTACAGCACACTCTTCAACCCATTTCCTCAGTCATAAGGTAGATTCTATTTCTAAATCCTACTTAAGTGATTTATAAAGAAATATCAGATTATATTTTTAAACTTGATAAATTCCAACATAGACCTCCTCATCATAGCCATCAAAATCAAAATTCAAATATACCTTTTATGTAACTTACAGATTATTTCCAAGTAAGAAAAATTCTATTGAATTCATAAAAGGGAAAGCAACTAGCATATACTGACTTCCACTGGAGTAAGAACTGTGCTACTTGTTTTACAACTGTTAGGAAAACATTTTAACATTCAGAAATGTTAAGTAATTTTCCCTAAGGGTCCCAAAACCACAGAGACAGTAGTTGATATGTAGTTTTTCTGACTTTCTAATCTGTTATTAAACAATATGATACTACCTATTAAAGTAGGCAGTCTCTCTTAGAATCATGAAGTTTTTGATGTGACACATGAGCGCGCGCACACGCACACACACATTTTCCTATTGTTTGAAGGCTTCAGAGCAGCTGATTTTTTAGCATAGATCATTTATTCCAGAAACACTTGCTTCAGATGTACCCAGATTCAATTGACTGGGAAGTAGCTACCTGTGAAAGGCAATCCTCTTTTCATTCAGATTCCCAATCCCAATGTACTATTACAATGTAATATTTATTGACTGCTAAATAAATGACCCCTAAGGTGTCCCCACTATAGGGCTCACTTTCAAAATAACTTGTATCTTTATACAGTAAACTTAAGGGTGGGCCTACGTACTTAAATATCATAAAGAGTTCATGTTGAAACCCATTTCTAAATTTTAAAGGTAGATTAGGGATTAAAGTATAAACTGCTGATTTTCTAGTTACTCTACCTGGGAGATACAACCAAAATATTGAAGAAAATTCTATATCTCAGTCATTGACAAGTCAACCATAATGATAAATTCTGAAAATTCAAAACTCATGAGAAATATCCAAATTTTTCAAACTCTGATTCCTGTCTGGTCTACTGAGACTTTTTTATCTTTTAAGAGTTAATCAATTAAATAGTTTTGAAAAATTCCTATGTTCAATAAAAATGGCATAGAAAGAACAAGATTCTACTGACTGTTTCAGAAGTCTCTGATGTGATCTTTTTTAACCATTCAATTTCATTATCTTTCTGTGTGTTATTGGAGATCAGTGCTTTCAGCTGTATTTCTAAAGCTGCAACCAGCTGATCGCGTTCTTCTCGCCACTTTTTAAGGTCACTATCTTTCTTTGTCAGCTGTTCTTTTAGTATTTCCTAACCAGGAAATAAAATTAAAAAAAATTAAAGTAAACTTTCAGACATTATGAATCTAAACATGTTTAGAAATTGTTATTATACATAACACGATGAATACAACTGTGAACACGACATATAACAAAATTACATATAACAAATTACATCGTCAAGTCTAGATAAAGTATTTACTTATAAAACAAAATACATAATACCAAATGAAACAATCTTCAATCTTATTAGTAATTAAGGAAAAGCACATTAAAACCATAAAACATGACTGACAATGACATATGTTGGTAGGAATATATAGAGACTCTAATACTATAATAGTTGAAGTGCAAATTGGTACAACTACTTTGAAAATCACCTCAGCATTCTACTAGAATTTCACATAAACATACCCTATTATCTAGCAATTCTCTTCTTGGACATTATGCAACAGAAATATATGTACATGTGTATCAAGAGCAATGTATAAAAAAATGTTTATAGAATTTACTTATTAACAGTCAAAAACAAGAAACTACCCACATATCTTCAACATTAAAATGGATCAACAGTGTTATATTCATACACTGAAATATTCAGCAATGAAAACTAACTGCAGGTACAAGCAACAACATAGGTGATTCTCACATATAATACTGAGTGAAAGAAGTCAGGCACAGACATACATATATATATATATATATGCTTCCATTTATATAAAATTAAAAAATGGAGAAAACTAAAGTATAACATTGAAAGATGGAATTACTACCTTTGGGAAAGAGGAAGAAGAGAGGGCTTCTGGGGTGCTGGCAAAGCTCTATTTCTTGAAATTCATATTAGTTAAGTGGGTGTTGGGTTTTATAATAAATAACTCACTAAACTATATGTTTTATTTTTCATGTTATAAGTGGCAATTTAAAAAAGCTTTAAAAATAAAAAAATTGTTTCTTAAATATAGCAGACACAAACACAACCTAGGTATGATTATAAAAAAACATGAGAGAAAGGAGCAAGCTAGCTTTCCCTAGGATTAAGAACTCAAAGTGGGTTTACTTCCTGGCATTGTTGCCAGAGGCCACTAACTAGGAAAAAAAAGTAGCCCCCTTCCTGGGGGTTTGGAACTGAAGCAACGGTGACAGGCTTCAGTTTTGATTTTACCTCTTTCCTTTTTCTATTGGCCAGGAAGGTTTAATGGGCTGTGGGACAGGAACAGAAAGCCAGGAGCAAGCTTTCCTGTTCAGACAGATGCACCAAACCCAACACTTCCTGGAAGTACCTCCAATCACATGGAGTTAGCACATAAAATGAAACATATCACCATCGCAGAGCTGTGGTAATGACAAGTATCTCACAGGATTTAGGCATATGACCAAAATAAAAGAGTCAAGACTCTAGGGAAACATGACAACTAAATGTAATGTATTAATAGTACCCACGAATAAATTCTGGACCCAAAAGACGACATTAGAGGGAAAACTGATGAAATTCTAATAAGGTCCAAAATTTAGCTAACAGTCTTATGATAACATTTAATTGGTTCTGATCATTGTACTGTTGTGTAAAATGCTAATGTCAGAAGTTGGGTGACAGATATATAGGAGTTCTCTGTACTAGTTTTGTAACTTTTCTGTAAATAAAATGACTTTAAAATAAGAAGGTAAACTCTTTTTTAATAGGAGCAAAGGAAGTTTATTTACACCAAGTAACACAAAGGCAGAGCACTTAGTAGTAGTAGATCCTCCTCCTTCAGAAAGGACAGAAACTTCAACCAAGAGCTTTCCCTGAAATGTGGCTTCCGCTTTTCCAAGACTACAAATAGTGCACAACTAAATGCCACTTGTCCATAGATACATCATTGAGGGGATTAAGGACTATTGCACAGCTGTTCTTTTCTAGCTATGCCTGCTTGCCCAGTGACATGGCCAGTATACTGCTCTGTGCTGACTTCCACTTCGGTCAAGCATCAAAACAAAAACATTTACAAAGGCAATAGATGCTCCCCAGCATCTTATACAATTGGGGGTAAGTGAACACTGATTTTCTGCAGGATAGAGTGTCTAAATTATCTGGTGGGAAAAAAATTAATATGTTAAAGGAAAAGAGCATGATGTCTGGAGTAGAATACATGCATGGCCTGGAGTTTAGTAAGTAAACTGGAAAGTTTAGCCCACAAAAGACTCATTTTAATAAAAACTGGCCAACTTTATCCAATATTCAATGTTGAAAGCAGCTTTAAAGCTGGGGTGAAAAAGAGTGGGACAACAATCCTTAACTTACTGAAAGTCAACTTTCTAGTTTTTATAGAAAAATTTAACAGTTACCAAAGTCCATCATAAAAAAAGTCAATGCCAACACATGATGATATGATATTGCCAAGTTCCTATTATTGTAAGTAGAGAACTGGTTTTTCATTTAAAAACAATGTTTATTTGTTGCTCAACAGTTTTCCTAGGATGAATGATGACTTTTAACCTCTTTTTTCTGATGGAAAACATTGCATGTCAAACAGACTCAATTACATAGGAGAAAAAGGCTAGGTGCAGTGTCTCACACCTATAATCCCAACACTTTGGGAGGCCACAACGAGAGGACTGGGTGAGGCCAAGAGTTAGAGACCAGCCTGGGTAATGGCCCCTACAAAAAGTAAAAAATTAGCCAGGCATGGTGGTGCACACCTGTAGTCCCAGCTACTCAGAAGGCTGAGGCAGAAGGATCGCTTGCACCCATGAGTTTGAGGATGCAGTGAGCTATGATGATACCACTGCACCATAGCTTGGGCAACAGAGCGAGACCCTGTCACCAAAATAAATAAAATAAATCAAACAGAAAGGATAAAAACAGGCTAAGGTAGAATCATTATAAGAGCTACAGAACTATAGCTAATCAATATAAAACTGAACATCATTTCTACTGCATAGGTAAAGTCTTCTAGAAACTATTTAGTTGATTTTAACAAAAAGCCCAATAAAATTGGCTTATGAGGTAAAATGCACACATCATGTTAAAATCTGCAGCTCAAAATGTAAAAAGTTTTCAAATAAAAGGGAAAATTCTGCAGCAATCAAAAGGAAGAGATTTTTAACTTCAGTATCTAGATGGTGAAAGGCAAGTAGGTATTTTCCAAACATGCTAAGTGGACTGAAAGAAGTTAAAACGAGAACATAAATGAACATCAAGATAAAATGAGACAGAAAAGTTATCATACAAATAGACAACCTGCCTTTAAAAAACAAAACAGGCAACCATATAGAGACTGATCAGGATCCCAGAAATAAATTTAACCAACCAAGAAAAGCAGGTGAAATACATCAAAGATATATCTGTTACCACTTCATTCTGTTGCTTTAAACAACGCTCCCTGTCTTCAGCATATTTTTTCATCTCTTTGTTTCGCAGATTTTCTGCTTCTTTTGCTTGAGTGATAAGCATCATTTTTTCTTCTAACCATTTCTTTTTATCAGCTTTATATTTCTGTTCAGACTCCTATATGTATAAATGGTACAAATTATTATCATATGCCTACGAAGTAGCCAATAAACCTGTTATTACAACATTTTGATACAGTCCATCACTTTTCACCTTTTTAAAAACTTTAAAATATTCTCAGGCGAGAAGTGATTTGGAAAAAAAAGGAAAAAAAAGATAAAAATTTTAAAATAAGTGTTTTTCTTTAAAATAATGACAAGATCAGAGTTTATTTCAGGTTAAAAAAATAAACATTAGCCGGTTTGCTTTCATAAACAGTATTTTCTATATAAACTTTATTTATTGCTATAAATCATGTTTAAGTACTTTTATCAGTGACCTTAAGAAGAAATATACAACTGAAATTTCTGAAAGAGTTAAAGTGTCTCGAGTCTTCCTAAATGCCAGAAAAAAAAAAAAAAAGACTTGGTTTGTGGTGGTCATTTCTAACTGTATGGTTCCAAAAATTAGAATATTCCCAGCTACAAAGGATGCCAGATAAAGAATAACTTGTGCAACAGGACAAACATTTATTTAAGGAACAGTCAGAACAGCTAGACACAGAATTTAGTTGACTGGTAATATTCAAACTGTTCTATAGATCCTTTGGGTTCAGAAGCTTCTAATTTTACATATTCGAAATCCAAGTAAAACTTCATTTGAAACAAAAACAGTAATACCACTTTAAAAATTTCTAAAACCACTGTACTAGATAAACTATGGCAGTCTGTTTCAGGATTACAAAGCTTGTAACCTAAGACAATGTGATTACATCACCATAGAACAATGCTTCTTAATAGAACATAGAACAAGACTTCTTAATATAAGCATTCTCAATATGGTTGACATAATGTTTTTCATAATTTATGGAGTATTCTAAGTGCTTTTGAATTTTCACAATGGAAAGGATAAATTCTAGATTATATAATTAACTATTACAAAGAAAATATTTTTGTAATTGTTTTCAGTATCTGATTATATACAGCCTGAATTTAAGAAAATAATTTAGATGCAGCCAACTTTCCAAAACCATTATTATGTTTCCTTCAATCCCAAAACCACAATTATGAATGCCACTTCTAATAAAATGTACAAAATTTTAAATAGTACTTGGTAAATCACATGAAAAAAACGAATCTCCCATTTGTTGTATTCTACACATAGTATGTTAAACAAGGAAAAAAATATAAACGCAAAACAGAACATATTCTATATAGTATAGTTGCACATGTATTCCAGTGTTCATATATATAATTCTATTCCAATTTAATAATTAAACTTTGAAGAGATTATTTAGAGTAATCAAAATAATTCTCCTGATGATCATTTTATCCACAGCAGTATTTGATCAGTAACAAGGCTAAGGAGTAGAAAAATGGGTACAAACACATCAGAAGTGGGGATTTAAGAATTAATTCTGGGCCGGGTGTAGTGGCTCACGCCTGTAATCCTAGCACTCTGGGAAGCCGAAGCGGGTGGATTGCTCGAAGTCAGGAGTTCAAGACCAGCCTGAGCAAGAGCGAGACCCCATCTCTACTAA
>VBSM01003143.1:24903243-24915893 GCA_008086735.1 Cheirogaleus medius
ATGCTGGTGAGGATGTGGAGAAACAGGAACACTCTTACACTGCTGGTGGGACTGTAAATTAGTGCAACCTTTGCGGAAAAGAATTTGGAGATACCTCAAACAGCTAAAATTAGAAATACCATTTGATCCAGCAATAGCATTATTAGGCATCTACCCAAAAGAGCATAAGACATTTTATAACAAAGAATCTGCACCTGAATGTTTATGGCAGCACAATTCACTATGGCAAGGACTTGGAAACAACCCAAGTGCCCGTCAATTCATGAGTGGATTATTAAAATTTGGTATATGTTTACAATGGAATACTACGCAATTTTAAGAAACGACAGTGAGCTGGCACCACTTATATTATCCTGGATTGTGCTCGAACCCATTATTTGAAGGGAGGTGACACAAGATCAGAAGAATGGGCTCCACATGTACTCACCATCAAATTGGTACTGACTGATTAACACCATGGTGCTCAAATGGTGGTGGTGTCCACCAGGAATTCAGGGGTTGGGGGGGTAGACTCACATCTGAGGGATGTGGTGGGCATTGTGGAGGGGAGGGGCATACCTCTAACCCTTACGAGGGAGAGGCAAAGATATAAAATGCAACCAAAATGTTTGTACTCTCATATTTTCTTGAAATACATAAAATATAAAATAAATGAGTGAGTGAAAAAGGAATCTTTTCAGATAAAATTAACAATTCCAATATAATTAAACTACTACTAGTAATAAACACAAATCTTAGGGTTGAGAAAAATGTCATTTGGCAAAACACTTATTTTCACTATTAATATTTTCAAACCAACTAAAACCTTTACCTCCTAAAGCTAAAAAAAGGCTCAATCCCAATTTGAACATTTTTTTTTTAAATCTCAAGTAATTACTTTTTCTTGAAAAAATATTCAAAGTCAGATATTTATCTCCAGTGTTTTTAAAACCAACTCCTCAGGAATGACTATTGGAAGGCTACTGCTACTAGCCTTACCAAAATTGTTCCTGGTCCTTCAAGAATTTCTACAATGACGTGTAAGCAACTCTATTTTAACCCTGTCTTCAAGAAACAGATAAAGAGGAAAGATTAGTATGTTACCTCTGATGACTGCACATAGTAGCAGGGCTCATTTCAGAGAACTACTACCAAAACTATTACTGATGTCAGAGGGGATACAGCTATAAATGCATAGCTCAACCTCAAGGTTGCTTTTAATGACACAAATATAAAAAGATGGCTCCCTCAAAGTACATATAAAGCAAGCTTAAAACAACAAAACAAGAAAAATTTGTATGAGCAGTGTGTAGTATTTTCATCCATTGATGAAAGCTGCCAGGAATGCTAGTAAAATAGAATTCCTCCTAGAATTAAACTGATCTCTTGGTATTATCATATAAACCTTTTCTTTCAAAAGTATGATTTGCAAGTATATTCAGATTATACAAGTAACTATAATTTTATTCAAAGAATTCCCTCCCTCTTATACTATATTTTGATTTGAAACTTAGGGATAGAAAGAAAGAATTTACATATCTAGTTGTCAATTAAAACAGTTCCAGGACATCAATGACAACCTTACTAATGGCTATTCACCTATTATTTGAAAAGGAGCAAACTAGAGCAGTAAAGGAAAAGAGAATTATTTTATCAGTCACTGTTTCCAGTAATTTACATTTTATTTCAGGAAAGAACTCCAAAATACACAACAAATAAAATCAAAAATTAAGCAAAGTGAAGAAGGCTTAGTTCATCATAGCTATCTAAAAATACATCTAAAGATAGCTATAAGTTATCACAGTGAAATAAATGACTAAAATGAACAAATAAGCAAGTGCTTAACATTCAGCACTTGTTTACCATACCCAAGAAAATTAAAAACATATGTTTACCCAAAAACTTGCACATAAATGTTCATAAAAGCCAAAAAGTGGATACAACCCAAATGTCCATCAACTGATGCATAAATAAAATGTGGTACATCCATACAATGGATTATTATTCAGCCATAACAAGGAATAAAGTAATGATACACACACAATATGGATGAAACTTGGAAACACTATGCTAAGTGAAAGAAGACAAAAGTCCATATATTGTATGAATCCACTTGACATGAAATATCTACAATAGGCAAAATCATAAAGACAGAAAGTAAATTACTAGCTGCCAGGGGCTGGAGGGAAGGGGTAAAAGGGGTATGATTGCTAATAGGTACAGGGCTTCTTTTTGAAGTAACAAAAATGTTCTGGAATTAGATAATGGCCAGGTTGTAAATAGAATACTAAAGCCCCCTAAACTGTACACTTTTAAAGGGTGAATTTTATATGTTATGTGTATCTCTATTTTTTGGAAAATAATTTAATACTAAAGATTGATAAATGAAAGACATTCAGTATTTAAATAGAAATTTAGAAGTGAGGGAAAATCTTAAGAGTTGAAGATAAAATTTCCCACCCCCTCTTTTTTTTAAAGAGACGGTCTCACTATGTTGCCCAGGCTGGAGTGTGGTGACTATTCACAGGCACAATCCATTACTGATCAGCACGGAGTTTTGACCTCCTCCATTGCTGAACTGCACTGGTTCACCCCTCCTTAGGCAACCTGGTGGTCCCCGCATTGATGCCAAACTTAGTTTGGACACCCTATTGGCACAGCTCATTATAGCACAGAACTCCTGGGCTCAAGTGATCCTCCCACCTCAGCCTCCCAAGTAGCTGGGACTACAGGCATGCGCCAAAGCACCCAGAGTATTTTTCTGTTTGTAGGGGAATGTCTCATACATAACAAAAATTATAGGAGTGCATGAACTCTCAAGGAAGAAAATAAAGCGAAAAAAGAAGATGCATTAATCAGGAAAGTTGCCAGAGAGGCTGAGACTCATTCTGAAAGAAAGAAGTTAGTAATAACTAGTACTAGTAGATCACAAAAGCTGAGGCAAGAGAATTTCAAAAGGGGGGAGAAGCTACATATTACCTTTGTGTTTAGAAAAAAATACATTTACACATAATAAATATTACTTTTTAAAAATGAGGAAAAGGAGAGTGGACAATAACATCAAAATAATATAAAAAGCAAAGTAGGAATTGCAAAAAGCTAACAGATTTGAAAATATGTAGGTTACAAGTGATTTGGGAGCATGGAAAAGATGGAAGTCAGATTAAAGTAGTCATAGTGATCTATGCCACACTTCTCCATATGTAGCAAAGAAAGGAAAAATTAAAATATGATAAAAACTATAGGCATTCTGGTCCAAGGGCAGACTTTTTCAGAATGACCAAGATCTCTCCACATTTGCCAACAATGACAAAAGTGCCAACATAAAGGGGAATCCTAAAAGATTATGGGAATAGGAGATGTTAAAGTGACAAAGCTCTAAGAAAGGCAGAAGAAAAAAGGACTGTGTACAGAGATATGTTTTCACATCCAAGTTATTCATCAAAGTGAACCCCATCAATGTACAAATCACACTTATTAGTAATAATCTGCTAATCTTACCCCTTCTCTTGTTGGCCAAGTACAAATAACATGGATTAGTAAAGAAAGTCTGAGTTTTAAGAGTGAAGCAGATCTAGTTTCAAATCCCAGCTCTATCATTCACTCAACTAAGAAGTTAAGGGGTTAGTGTGGGAGAGAAGAGTTGGTATAATTCTAAGAACAGAAATATGTACATGTCATCAATAAAAGTATTTTATAATATCTCAAATAACAATACTATTTGAGTAAGAAAAGCATAATTCAGCACCTCAAATTTGAATCTCAAGTATTAAGTGGTTTTAAAAAACTTTTTAAAAATATATATTTTAATTCTAAAAATATTTTACTTGAAGTATCTTTTTTATACAGTTTTGTCCAGGTATCTATTCTACTCATGTGACCTATATAACTTTGACTGGTTTTATTTTTCAAATATACTGACTATAACCAAGAAATCAATGTTGCTTTGACTAAATATTTCTTATTCTTTCATTTCTCTAATTTTTTTTTTTTTTTTTGAGACAGTCTCACTCTCTTGCCCGGGCTAGAGTGCCGTGGCATCACTCTCGCTCACAGCAACCTGATACTCCTAGGCTCAAGCAATCCTCAGCCTCCTGAGGAGCTGGGACTACAGGCATGTACCACCATACCCAGCTAATTCTTTCTATATATTTTTAGTTGGCCAATTAATTTCTTTCTATTTTTTAGTGGAGACAGGGTCTTGCTCTTGCTCGGGCTGGTCTCGAACTCCTCAGCTCAAACGATCCACCAGCCTCGGCCTCCCAGAGTTCTAGGATTACAGGCGTGAGCCACCGCGCCTGGCGAAGAATAAATTTTTTTTTTTTACTTTTTTCTTATTTATTTTTTATTTACATTTTTATTTCTCTAAACTTTGAATCTAAGAATAAATTTTAAGCTGATAAATTATTCATTAGAATCACTGCTTTTCTCTTTTGATAAAGTTATATCTTATGTTGTCCTCACTTCAAAATTTTCAAAGGAAAATGTTAACAAATTGTTATTGCAACTACCCATTTTGTAGTCATTTTAGTACTGAAAGTAGAAATTTATTCCTGACCTTTGCACACTTTCTCATACTGATGTATAGCTTCTTCCTCCACTTTCTGATTACTTAACTGCTCCTAAGAAATAAAAGAATATGAGTTAAATGCAAATATAACTTAAATACATAATATTTACCAGTGGATCTTGAAAACAGGGCTCAATATTAAGTTTGAAATCAATCTCCTAAAAGGTTATCAGTCTCAAGCTTTCAAGTTCACCTTGGAGAAAAGGTAGGGTGAGAGTGATAATAAGAAAAAAAAAATACTTTATATTTTTAATCTAAGTTATGACTCAGTTATTTTACTTACTCCACATTTTAATTAAATGTTTTCTCACATACCACAAAAAGCAGAAACAAGGGGAAATGGAGGTCTACTATGTATTTTATACAGGAGAAACAAAGAAAACCATAATAAAATTCCCTATCAGTAACCTCAAAATGCAGAAAAAAGAGAGCCATCCATCCCCTCTAACTAGAGAGTAGTTGCTAAATTTGAAAAAAGGCAATTTAAGAGGCATGAGTAAATCGCCTATAATTTAATCATTATAAATATTTAAAAATGATTTAATTATTATTAAGTTGTAGGACTAGAAATCCTACAATTCTAGTTTTAACCTGTCAAATAATCCAAACTTCCCTTCCAATTTTATCTAACTTCACCACTACTATCTCCTCACTTTAGAAGTCTTAGAATGAATCATTATAGAACCTGGAGATCTCTGAATTCTATTATTGTTGCCTTATCTATTTAGTTAATGTCAACATTTATAATAAAGGGATTTTGCTTTTCAAGTGTCATTTTAAAAAAGAATTTGTTATAAGACCTAGACCACTTTTTTTTACTATTTATTTCAAAATAATTTTAAATTTACAAGAGCTGCAAATTTAGCTATATCATGTCAACTCAGCTTCCTCTAATGTTAACATATTATTATACATTACCATGATACATTTATCAAAAATCAAGAAATTAACATTGGCATAATACTATTAATTATACTACAAACTTCACCACCATTCACCAGTTTTTCCACTGCTGTCCTCTTTCTGTTCTGGGATCCCCTTCAGGATATAACATTGCATTTAGTCATCATTTCTCCTTAGTCTCCTCCAACCTATTATAGTTCCTCAGTCTTTCTTTGTCTTTAATGACTATGACATTTTATACTGGTCAGGAATTATGTAGAACATCCTCAATTTGGGTTTATCTCATGTTGTCTCATGAACAGAGGTTGTGTTTTGGGGGGAAGAATATCACAGAGGGGATGAGATGAGCCCTTCTGGTCACATTAAATGAGGGAGTACATAGCATTAATATGACTAATTACTAGTGATGTTGTTCTTGAACACTTTGTTAAGGTGGTATCTATAAGGTTTCTCCACTGTAAAATTCTTATTTTTTCTTTTCTATACTCTTTGTTAGAAGCAAGTTACTATTGACTTATAAGTAATTTATTTTCAGATTCCACAAAAGGTCAAAACAGAGTATGTTATTAAAAAGTAATTTATGCATTTTATTAGGCACTAAAATATATCAACAGAATGTACTTAAGCCATCTTTAAAACAAAACTGTACCTTGAGTTGCTGAATAGTTCGCTGTTTCATATCTATTTCCTGAGAACACTGGTTTTTCTTTTTCTCCAGTTCATTAATTTTAATCCTCAATAATTTCTCCTCATCACGCATTACAGATATCTACAAAGTAATGTTTATAAAACAAATTAAATTTTTTAAAAATATGAATTGTTTTGTTTAAAATTCATGGCTACTTGTTCAAAGATTCATGTCCTTTAAAGCCCATTAGAAAAATTATAGTTTCTAATATACTACATGATACAGCTTCAAATTACCAGAAAATATCTTAATACTTTAATGGAGAATGCATATGAAGAGCTCATTTTCTTCTCACATTATTTTAAGAAACTCAAACTCTATAAGTCCTCTCAATAAAGAATCACTCTAACACCTACATGTATTAGTAAAATAATTATCATTGAAAAAATTAAGAGATACTGTGAAGTAACTTTTCTCATCATTTTAAGTATGAAGTTGATAAATATTCTATTCAATCCTAAACTTGATATAGAAGGAAAACAATCTTTATCATATTAAATTGGCCACACGATTTTTCAAATAACCTACCTCTTTCTGTACTTGTTCAATCTGCTTTTTGGCATCACTCAGTTTGTCTTTCAGCTCAGCATAATCTTCTTCCTTCCTATGAAGATCCACTTTCAGATTGTGGGTAAGAGCAGAGCTTGCAGAAAGCTCCTCTTTCAATCTAAAAAACACAAACCACTTGTCTATAGGTAGTGATGCACCATTAACCAGTTAGAATCATACATGTGAACTGGTAACAATTTTTACAAAATTACATCTTTTCACAAACTTGGAATGTCCAAATTATAAATAAGTGAGTCCTTCAGAGAGGGTTTCGTGTGATTTTTATAAGCCAATCTCTTCATATAACTTATGGTTCCAAAGGTTTATATAAACAAAATTCAAGTTCTTCACTAATCATACATGTTATACTTTACCATGCTAAATTGTGACCATCTAATTGTCTAAAAGCTACATAGTAAAATGAATGCTTTGCATATTTCTAAACATTTTAAATAACATTTAGCTTACTTTTCTGTTTCTTGTCTGATGGTTTCTTTTTCTTCTTCCTTTAACTGAAGAGAATGCTTCACATCTTGCAAATTATTTGTTAATTGCATGATTTCTTCTTTCAACTTGATTTCCTTTTCACTTAAATCTTTGGTGTTTTTGATAGAATCCTGAAGATTTGCTTGAAATTCCTTCAGATTTCTTTCTAGCTTTAAGATGATAGATTCCTTTTCCAAAATGTCTTGTTCTAACTTGGCTGAATGCCTACACTCACCTTTTTGAGTCTCTAAGATTGTTTCAAGTTCCTTTATTTTTGCTTTAGAGCAAGTAACAACTTGTGTAAGTTCTGAAAGTGCTCTCTTTCCTTCAACTACATGTTGTGCTTGAACATCAAGATTAAAGGTTTTTTCTTGCAATTTTTCTTTCAGCTGCTGTATAAGACTTTCTTTTTCTTTTAGTAGATTACTCTGATTTTTATGCTCCCTCTCCTCTATTTTTAATCTATTATTATCATCCTTATAGCCTTCTACTTCTGCCTGTAATTTTTCAATTTGTTGTTCCAGTTCCTGGATCTGATGACTTTTTTTGGAGGAGGCCTTCACAATCTCCTTACATTCTTCCCAAATAGCTTCAATACTAGAGTGGAAAGCACTTTCCCTGCTGAGTTCTTGAATACGACACCCTTTAACTTGCTTACTCACCAAGTAATCATTATCTAAAAGATGCAACTGTGTATTTAGCAAATTATCTTCCTGTAAACCATTTGACAGATCCCTGAAATTGAGTAAATCTATGTTTGAGATCTGAGAAACCGAATCAAGTGTACGTAGTTCATCTATTTTTGTTTGCATTAATTTTATTTGTGAAACATTATTTGTAATACTTCTTGTAGCAGTTTCTATCTCTTTGGACAATTTCATGATCTTTTCCTCCTGTTCTTGATTTATACCTTTCTGCACATGTAATTCAGCAATTGCACTGTCATAATTTGCCTGAATTTGTTGGACTTCTATACTTAAAGTTAAACTCTTTTTTTCAGAAAGAGAAAGTTCCTGCTGCAACCCAACAATCTGTTTATTTAATTCTGCTTTTTCTTCCCTTTCATTTTTAAGTTCATTCTCAACAATGAGTAAAAGTGTTTTCAGTCCTTCATTATTTTCTTGTAAAACTCTAATGTCTTCCCTGTCTTCTGAAATGCTCTGTTGAATTTCTTCTTTTCTCTTTTGGCCTTCAGTGATAGTTGAACTAACATGTATTGGTCCTTTAAAAATAAGAAAATTATTATTAATCTGGTAAACCTTAATAGAACCAAAAAATTACCATATAAGCCAATATTCAAACATATAAAACATATGAAAGTAAGCTTTTAATGAAAAATTGAAATAAGCCATTGAGAGAAAAAGAAAAAACAGATTGCAAAATATGTGGTATAAACCCATTTATGTAAAAATCATAGTTCCTTAAGTTAATGCAGACAGAGAGAATTAGCAAAGGAAGTATGCCAAAATGATGGTAGCTATCTCTGAGTAGGATTATCAGTTATTTCTACTTTCTTTTTCAGTATCATTTAAATTTTATACCACAAACCTTTATTATCATTATAACATGGGACAGAGATAACAGTGGGAGGAGATAACAGTGAGATACCCTAGGCAAATATCCCATATCCTAAAGAATAGTTTTAAAGTAATTATATTATGGGTTCTACTATATTAATGATTGGTAAACTGAGTACTTTAAATTTTCATAGCTAATATTAGGGAAAAAATGGTTGAAATTCTGAGAAGTCATATAATATAGTATCTGTATAACCATTAATAAACTGCTTAATATTAATACTATGACTGTTTCTTCAAATGTTAAAATGGAAATAGTAATAATATTACCTTCTATCTCAGAATTGTTGTAAAGATCAAAACAATAAATGAGCTGAGAACACTGTGCTTTGGATACAGTTAGCTATTAATAGGACCTGAAAATCTGTACAGGAAGGTCCAGCTAATTAAAATGTATAAAAGTTTACTTTTTTTTAGGCTCAATATCAACATTCCTAGAATAAGGATATCTCTACCTGCCTTACTCTATAGAATAGTGTTAAAAGGCGAAAATGAGTTAATATATAATGTATGTTAAACCATTCTATAAATGTTATACACATATAAGAACTTTAACAATTATAGTTGATATAAACTATGCACAGAGTGTAAGCATTATTAGCTAAAATTTAGTTCTTAATGTTCACTTTGACAAATAAACTCACCCCACACAAGTACCCACTATAAATTATATTCTATGATTAAATCTTGAAACATAATTCTCAATCTTCTAGATACACAATTTTATACCCACGTATCTTTTTATGTTTTCATACAATTTCCACTGAAGGCCAGATGATTATCTCAGATCCTAGAAAAATAGTTCAAAACAGCAAGAATCTGACTCTTCTTTTTTTTTTTAATTTCTTCCTGTTCTGTTACACTTCATAGTTTGATGTTTGTACATGGACTTTACAACATTGCTCTGATACAATTTATATGTGAATTTTCAACATGACATTGCTCTGATACAATCAATTCCAAATGTTCTTTTGCCCTGCATTTGCTCCCTCACTGACCATTTATCTTTTGAATTCACCTATGTTTTTATTTGGTATCCTCACTAAGTATGTAAGAATCAAATTCTTCATGCTTCAAAGTCCCAAATATAATATGAAGTACAAGAGGTACTAATCCTTAAGAGCAGCAGACAGTTATAAGGGAGGTTTAGCTCAAAATCTTCCTCACTAAGAAACCTATTACTCTTAGTTGGTATCTGCCCAGTAAATCAAAAAAGACTGTATTATACAGTTTTCTTTTTAATGAGCTCCCAAATTATCCTATCCATCTCAGTTATTTATATTTTATTAAAATATGTATGTCTCTCTCATCTACTAGATGTTAAACTCCCTGATGGCAGACTCCTTGTGTCTGATTCATCTTAAACAATAAACCTAAATGAAATATTTTTGAAACTTAGCTATGTTCTCCTTTTCTATCTCTAAGACACAACACTGCAACAGAAAGCAAATAATTAATCATTGTAAATATAATTTTTGCATAGTAACTTATTCTGGTTCTATATATGTGCAAATTCACGAATCTGACATATTCCAGTCATATTAACTTAGTTACTTTATTGCCACTTTACGTTTAAAATTTTAAGGTCCTCTCTTTAAACATTTATTTAGAACAGTGATTTTCTAGTTCAATTGGGCAGAATTACCCAGAGAGCTTATTAAAATGCAGATTCCTGGGAACAAATACCAAAGATATTGACTTGGTAAGTCTACAGTGTATTTTACATGTAAAACTTTGAGAATTAGCGCTCTAGGCATTATTTTTGAAAATTTCTACAAGAAGACAGTCACCTTGATAATACATTTGGGATCTTAACGTATCAGTTTGCTTCATTACAAAGCCCTTAAGTGGCAGCACTGCTACATGTAATTGTTTCATAAAAGTCAAATGTCAAACCTCATGTAGTTATGAGATTCAAACCCATAAGTTTTAGCCTGCCCATGGAATTATAGCAGCCCATGGGATACATATGTAATGAATTTGTTCAATAAAAAAGGCAGCATTTTTGAGATCATAAAAAGCTCCTTAAAATGAAATCTGCCATATTACATACAAATGACTTTTTATCTTCCTATAATGCTAATCACAGTTGAAGCTGTAAGCAAAATAAAGGAAAACCATAACCATTTATGAAAGGCTTTCAGATACTATTATACAATGTGGAGAGAAAAAAAACCTTGATTGTTTGTTCTCAAGATTTTTTAATCCTATGACCCGTTTCGATGAATTAAAATCCCCTAGTCATCTCACGATACTGATTTTTCCCCAGTGAGAATATATTGCCCCCACCCAAGAATCACACTGTACAATATGGGAATCACAGCTCCCTACCCCATCTAGAATTTATCTAGTTTTTCTTGCAGTAGCGTGTATATGTAAAACACAAGCTTTATTTTTAAGTTTTCATTTTTCAAATATAATCCACGTTCTTCTTCTTCACTCAATTGTCTAAATGTTCTTAGGCAGCTGTAGTTATATAATCTCATTATGGGATTCCAAAATCTCTTTTCTTTAATACAGACTAATTTTAAAAGCTCATTGGCCGAGGTTTTATTATCCATAATTTACATTATCTCTCTAGGCTCACAGAAGGGGAAAAATACAGCATTACCCCTGCTATATTTTGTTAAAAGCTGCTGAGTTTATTTTTGAAGCGTTTCTTATGTTTGCAGTTTACATTTTCCTAATTTATTTCCTCAAGATTCTAAGTTTATTCAAGGATTTCAGCTATTCTGGAATCTTAAAGATTTGCCCTTCTTTATTTTTACAACAAACTTGCTCACTTGCTCTTATGGATTTTTAAAAAATAACCTTCAACACATGTATCATTTTTCATCAGACTGTCTCCTACTATAGTAGTAAATACTACTAGAGTACATTTGTTAATAACATTTAGCTCAAAGTCTTACTGTCAAATATCCTTTTCTCTAAATGAATAAATAATGCAAAGGAAGAAAAGAAAACAATGTGGAAAGATTTTGGCAGAAATAGGTACTATATTTATGAAATGAAAGTGATGAATTTTAACTATTATAAGCACAGAAGTAAAAGAATTATAAAAGCACAATTTCTAATTACATATTTATTAAAAGACTGCTTTAAATATATCCATCCTCTACACAGTTTATAACTGTCAAAAATAAAAATTCATGACATTTAGATTTTCTCAAAAATTTTCCTTAGACAAGTAAATTTCCTCCTATTTGCAACTTTTGTATTTACTAGTTTAGGAATTAGTTTTCTTAAAGGCCTCCTGCTGGCAGCCAAAGTAGTACCTTTCTTTGCTGGTGGTTCATCTTGTTGAAGTTCATTTTCATTTAATCTTTTTCTTTCTGAATAGGTGTTAGTTCTGCTGACCTTAGGCACTTCAACTGTTTCATTACAAATCAATTTATTGTTTATTATTAAAGATGTACCAGTCTTATCCTAAAGAAAAAGAAATTAAAATTAATTCACATATAGAAAGCTAGAAAGCTACAATAAATGAATAAGCTACATAAATTATCTTTCAATAGTGTATCAATTTTAATTTCAAATTTATTGAAACATTTTCTAAGTTATTTCTTAAGTTTCACCCTAAAATAACTGATGGCTCTGGCAAATGAGTAACATTTGAGGATAATTGGAGAGCCCTAAGAACACCCATCCTTAAAGTCACACTCAAAATGAGCTTTGAAAAGAAAAATATGAAACTCAACAATTATTTTGTTTTGCAACCAAGGCCTCTTAAAGTAGAGCTGTCTTACACTTTAACAACTCGCAGAAAAATAGTTTTGACCTTAGCTTTTACACTGTATGTATTCAAAGATATACAGTCTACATATAAGCTTTAAAATTGAGCTTCTAGGCCGGGCGCAGTGGCTCATGCCTATAATCCTAGCACTCTGGGAGGCCGAGG
>VBSM01003143.1:24930838-24954385 GCA_008086735.1 Cheirogaleus medius
GCTGGTTTCGAACTCCTGAGCTCCAGCGATCCGCCCGCCTCGGCCTCTCAGAGAACTAGGATTACAGGCGTGAGCCACCGCGTTAATGAAACTTTTGACTTGTAAATATTACATATGCATACAATTACATATATGGGTACTGAGTTATGATGTTATTCATATGTATTTCCTAGTGTAACTGCTTTTTAAAGGCTGGAAAAACTACTAGGGAAGAACAGTCATATTTTATAGCTCTAAATTTTGGACAGTGTTACAAGTAGCAGAATAATGTGAATATCAACACACAGTTTTTCTCCTCACCAAGAATCCAATCAACGATATTCAAGCAAACATGATACCAAGCTAGACCCTTTCATATTAAAGTTTAATAAATATACCAAAACATACTTCCAAAGCACAAAATTCTCTTATTCTCTTGATGTTAATAATCAGTATAAAATTTTCAACTTCCTGTTTGCTTTCCTATAGCTGTCACAAAGTCTAGGAAGAGAACTATGAGCAGTAAAATAAAAATATTCATTAGTATACCTTTTATAAAAGAATAGCCCTTTACATCTTGGGAAAGGCGCAGCATCTTCCTCTTTTGGAATTTAGATGATACAGGAACAAACAAGTCATAAATACATTCATTGTAAATCTCAAAGAACGAAACCCACACAGAAAATTTTATATTATTGTCCATATTCAAGCTAGCTTGTTCATAATCTTTCATGGATTCTTCAAATTCTGCAATATTCAAAGAATTTGTTAAACTTCCTACAAAAAGAAGAAAGAAAAAGGATAATGACAAAATTGAGCAATTGACAAAAAAATGGGACTTTTAAAAGTATAGATCAAGCCTGCTGGACTTGAAAAGCCAAGTATTCTTAATCTTATGAGCATCTATATTACACATTTTTTTAGAACAAAGCAAGATGTAAATAATATTTGGATTAACAAAATCTGACTTCTTCTTATCCTTCCTTTCTGAAAATATGCTAATGAACCAAACAGAAATTAAGCATAAAGGACAAAGAAAAACAAGAGTGTCTCTTGAATTCAATATTAAAATTCTAAGCAGTAAAAAGGGATAGCTGTGGTATTTAAGCCAAATAAAACTTTACAATGACTGGCATTTCATATAGGCATTATTTTCCAGTCCATTATTTTGACTATGTCATTACAGAAATTAAATCATTAGAAGTGATTTCAAAATTTAAAGCTTTTCAAATGTATTTCGTATGATCTACATATTAAAGATAAGTGAGAAAGGAAACCTTACCATTAACAGTATCATAGCTGTCATTATGCATAACAACCTAAAAAAAGAAAGATTTTTTTCTTAGTTAAAAAATATTTTTAAATAAGGTTAAATAACCAAGATATTGATTAACTATCCAAACAAGTCACAAATCAAATCACAACCTTTCATCCAGTCAATGCGGTGACCTCTGTTTATTAGTTTTTTTCCTAGTTAAACAATATAGTCCCATAAGGCAAAAAGTTGGGAAAATACAGAAAAGTATTAAAAAGAATATCACCATGTATAGTCAATCTCCACCACCCTGAGGTAATTACTGTTAATAATTCAATATAGTCCCCCTTCTATTATTTTCCCCACACTTAAGTTTTTTCTTCTCATAATTAAAAATTATGTATACACAGCTGATGGCCATGCACCTGAAGAGACATGAAACGACTTAATTATTTCTTTATTATTAAATATTTAAATTATTTACAAAGTTTGGCCAGTAAAAATACTAAGACAATATTTTCTTCTGCATTCTAATTATTTCCTTAGAATATGTACCTAAAATACTGAATTGGTAGATAAAAAGATATGAAAAATTTAAAGTTCTCATTCTTAATATAATACTGTCAAACTGCTTTCCAGAAACATTTTACAATCAATGTATGAAAGTGCATATGTCATTCTTTTAAACATTTTAATAATTTCATAGGAAAAATAATATTTTGTTTTAACTGGATAACTTGTTAGTAAACATTTTTCATTATTAATTATTTTAATTTCCTATATGAATTACTTATGCAATTATCTACTAACCTTCATAATTTTTATTAATAATTAATTTATTATTTTACTTTCAGAGACTATAATCAAGGACTCTGAACTTTGAACTCCACTGAGCGACTCACTTTTTCTTATTACTTTAAAACCCTGGTTTCTAAATGTCTTAAAAACAGAAAATCCCCCTTAATATTTGAAAATATTTATAAAAACTGTTAATAGTTTTTAACAGTCTTGAATAGAATAAATGTCTGAAAACATAAAACAAAACTCAGAATGCACAGGAGGAATAAACAGATAAGTATAACTTCATTAAAAATTTTAAAAGTTTATATGGTACCACCTTATTTTTTTTTTTTTTTTGGAGACAGAGTCTTGGTCTCTTGCCCGGGCTAGTGCGGTGGCATCAGCCTCGCTCACAGCAACCTCAAACTACTGGGCTTAAGCAATTCTTCTGTCTCAGCCTCTCGAGTAGCTGGGACTACTACAGGCATGCTCCACCATGCCCAGCTAATTTCCTTTCTATAGATACTTTTAGTTGTCCAGTTAATTTCTTTCTATTTTTAGTATAGACAGGGTCTCGCTCTTGCTCAGGCTGGTCTCAAACTCCTGACCTCGAGAGATCCTCCCATGTCGGCCTCCCAGAGTGCTAGGATTACAGGCGTGAGCCACCACACCCGGCCGGTACCACCTTATTAAAATAATATCCCCTTACAGCATATAGTGTATTATTTATTGTCAGTCTCTATGAGGGCAGTACCATTTGTCTTCGGCACTTAAAATATTGCCTGAACAACTGTAAGTGCCTTAATAAAAAATTTTTGAATAAATTGACAAACACAATGAGGGTGGGGAGAAGCAAACAATAAGTTGAAAAACTTGTAACCCATATAATAATGTATTAATTTTTTAAAATAAATTCTTACAAACCAGTAAGAAGTCAAGATAAAAATGGGCAAAGAGCATATCTGACAATTCACAGGAAAAATTCTAAGATATACTAATCACCTCGTTCATAATTAAAGAAATATAAATTAAGCCCAAATGAGAAAGACCATTTTCGTAAAAAAAAAAACTATATCCTACATATAATACATAAAGAAAAAGATATGAAGATATATGTAACCATATATATGATGGTGTATGTGCATATGTAGACATATAGAAAGTTCTATGTATGGATTTTATATAGACAGAAAAAGTCTAAAGAATATGCTTTCCAATCTCGTTTTCTCTTACTGGTTTATAATTGCAAGAATGCAATTATAATAAACTCTTACCTTTTATTTCTCACATTTCTTTATTTAAATTTTGTGTATATATTACTTTCACAATTAAAGAAACAGAATTTTAGCCAAGTGCAGTGGCTCATGCCTATAAGCCTAGCACTTTGGGAGGCCAAGGCAGGAAGATCACTTGAGGCCTGGAGTTCGAGACCAGCCTAGGCAACATAGCAAGACCTCATCTCTATAAAAAATAATTAGTGAGGCCTGGTGGCACATGCCTGTAGTCCCAGCTACTCAGGAGGCTGAGGCAGGAGGATCACTTGAGACCAGGAGTTTGAGACTGGAGTGAGCTATCAGTGAGCCACTGCCCTCCAGCCTGGGCAACAGAGCCAGAGACCCTGTCTCAATAAATTGATCAGACAATCAATAAAATAAAAAACACAGAATTTTTAAAATTCATCCCATAAAAAGTATAATACCAGCTTTACAACAACCAAAATCATTTCAGAACCATTTACATCTGTATTGTTTAAACATTCTTGCTGCTTTTATAACATTAAATAAGAGAAAGAGATATCTTCAAACTTCAAGCTTTAAACATCTTTCTCAAGAAAAACCCAAAGCAGCCACTACCACCACAAAACAGATTCCAATACAGGCTGAAACAAGAGGGTTTATAAAAGGTCATGATTTGTATATGTTTTACATACTAAAATACTTCCATACCTCTTTAATTTGCCGAAGCAATGCAGTTTTGCTAGCAACTTCTTCTTTCTCTTGGTCTGGTGATAACCGTAAGTATTCTCTGGATCTATGCGGTTTAATGTTCGTCTTTGTATACAGTCTTTCCTGAAGACTATCAAATAATACATTCAAAGTTCGAGGCAGAATGCCAATATTTTCTTCTGTGCCTATAAAAAGAATTTTTGTGTTATACTCTCTCAGACTAGTTGAAAGAGGAAACTTTCCTGGACTACTAAAGCTCCTCCTATACTACCAATAAGCAAGAGTAAATAGCTACCATATTACTAAGTGTGAGAGAAGTTGAGGGAATACTCAGTTTTCCATTACTTTGGTCTTCACTGTATTACTGACGTGGACATTTTATCAACTACTATTCTATGCAAAATCTGAAGTTTTACATTCCTGTAAGGCCATAATATTAAGATTTATAATCACCCATAATCACAAAATATAAAAGTAAAATTAAATATAAAGTGTCTTCCTGGTTACCAATGCTCAATTTTCTATATCACATCAATTCTTTTTCTGAATTTTCATCATCAATCTTATTTCTCTATCAATGGGTATTTTTACATGTGAATTAAATAAATCTGAATTAAAAGCCATAGGCAATACATATTCAATACACTATTACTATTAAAAATGGAGCAAACACATACAAGCTGATGGAAATGTTAAATACATGCAAGTATTATAAAAATACTGAGTGAATATTATTGCTTCTTTATCCTTTTCAACCAAAATGAAACAATATTTACCTTGAAATGTATATGTTTTTCCTGAATTAGTTAGCCCATAAGTAAAGATCAGGCGACTTTGTCCTTTCAAGAGGTCTTTTATTGGCTGCATAATACAACCCTGAAAGAATTCCTTCTGTGTAGTTCCCGGGCCAAAAACCTATGTAAACATTTTTAAAACAAGTCTTTTTAGAAAATTCAGGTTAACTCACAATGTGTTCTACCCATTTCTCATGTTTTAAAAATTTTAAAGATTGGTTATATAAGATTCATTCTTAAAACATTTGCCATATCCCCACTTCCACAAGTAACACTTGATGGTTTTATTACCAGAAAATTTTCAAGTTTTCGAGATAGAAATTTGACCCAGCCAATCAAGTTGTCATTTAAGGTTTGAAAAAAATTATTTCTTTAAAAAAATAATAATTTTAAGGACACTGCAGTGATTTCTTCACTTCCAATTACATATTTCCAGACTTGAAATCTGAGACCTACTCTTAAGGAAAAATACCAGTACCTAAGATTGAAGTTCCATAAGCACAAAATGTATAGTCATTACAATTATAATATATAGCCATTTAGCCCAAGCAAATCTCTTCCTCTTTTAAAAAAAAATTGGTTTCACATGGGTACTTACCTTGGAAAAACTGAATTTCTGTGCCATCTGCCCAGAGCTTTTTTCACTTAACCGACTAAGGATGCTTTGAGGGTCTTTCAGCAGAACGGTCTGTGAATCCAGAATATGCACACAGCCCTAGAACACATACCCACAATAAATAAAAACAATAGTATTTTGTCTGTTTAATGAAAGTAACATATTAAAACACAATTAAATCCAACACAAACCTCTGATTCATGTTCTTTTTCTGACTGTGTGAATGGTCTTATTCGAAGACAAACCTGGAGATAATCTTTAGATTCCAAACTGTTTGCCTTAAGAAGAAGAAAAAAATAAGTATATTTTAAAGATAACAAAATATGGCTTTTCAGAGACCATCTTTCTTCAACACGGCTAATTGTTATGTAATAATCTGAGATCAAACAGAATTACTAAGCAAATAGTCACTACTCTGTTGTTAACCATTTTAGAAAAACTCAACAAATCTATTTAAATTAAAACAAAATACACCACAAAAGATTCAGTTTCCTTACCTCCTATATTTATATGTGAAGTTTACATAAAGCCTTTTTTCCATAAAAACCTAACCTTTATATCTAATACAATTAATGAGACTCTAAGTAATTGGAAAACAGAACTCTAGAATAAGTCACAAGTAACCAGAATATACTACTAACCCAATGCTCAATTCCGTTATGCATTCAGAATTTTTTTACTCTGTAATATTCTCTTTGCTACTTTTTTTTGAAGGAGAAATAAGTTTAGTTCATTTTTAAATGTAATTTAAAGAAATATTTTAAATTTTCTTTAAAAAGATTTTTAAAAAGGAAACAATTACTTGAAAATCACACTTGACAAAACAGAAATAAGAACCAGAAAATCTGAATAACCCTGTATCTATTAAAGAAATTCAATCCATTTTCAAACAAAATAATCCTACAAAAAAAAAACTAAGGTCCTGGTACTTTATTGGTAAATTCTATCAAACATTTAAGGAAATAATCATACAAATCATACATAAACTCTTTACAAAAATAAAGGAAGAGAAAACACCTCAACTAATTTTGAGTTTGACATAACCTTGATAACACACAACCTGCAAAGATATCCTCAGAAAAAAATTACAGAACATACCACATTAAGATAGAAGCAAAATTTCCCAAACAAAATACTAGCCAATATACAAAATAGGATAATACATCCTGACCAAGAATGGCTTCTCCCAGGAATAATATACAGTTAATTTAGCATTCAAAAATCAATCAGGGCAATTAACCACATTAAAAGAATAAATGAGAAACTTTATAAACACAAAAATAAAGTACATGACAAAATTCAGTACCCATTCATAATTAGAATTCTCAGCAAAGTGTAATAAAAGAAAACTTCCTTAACCTAATAAAGGGCATTTACAAAAAAATCTACAGCTAACATCATACTTAATGTGAAAGGCTGAATTTGAGTAGCAAGATGAGTAACAACACAGGGATTTCCACTTCAGCACTTCTATTAACACTGTACTAAAGGTTCTATAGGCAGTGCAATCAGGCACAAAAAGGAAAGAAAGGAAAAGAAAAGAAAACAAGACAAAGGAAAAAAATGCATCTAAACTGAGAAAGAAGAAATAAAATTGTCTTTATTCAGAGACAACATGAACATATGCACACAAATCCAACAAATCTACAAAAAACTAATGTATATTGACAGAATGCTGATCAGAAGTTACCTGAAGGTGTGATGAAAGGGAGGGATTCCAAGGAGGCTTGAGGAAACTTTTGAGGATAAATATATTCATTATCTTGACTATGCTGATAGTTTCACAGTATATATAAATATGTCAAAACTTGTTAAACTGCATACTTCAAATACATGCAGTTTTTTTAATCTTAAGTATGCCTCAATAGAGCTGTTAAGAAATATGATTTACAATATAGCACCAAACAACATGAAATATTTACAAATATATTTGACAAAAGACATGGAAGACCTCTACATTGACAAGTATAAAATACTGTTGAGACTTTAAAGATCTAAATAAATAGAGAAATATACTATGGTCATGGATTAAGACTCAATATTGTCAAGATGTCAATGATGATGGGTGAAAGATATAGCCACTGAAACAAAGACTACAAAATTTCCTGAAGAAAATGCAGGACAAAGTCTTCACAATTTTGAGGAAGGCAAAGATTTCTTACAGAGGACACACACACCAAAAAAGAAATGTTAACTGAACATCTTTAAATTTAAAAATATCTCATCGAGACATAAATCTGATAAAGGATATGTATCTGGAATACATAAAGATCTCTCACAAATCACTAATAAGACAAATAACCTGGTTTTTTTAAATGAGAAAAAGACATAAAGACACACTTTACAAAAGAAAGTATAAGAATGGCCAAGAAATACTTGAAAAAGCCCTCATTAGTGAAATACATACTAAAACCATAAAAAGATACTACTACACACCCACTAAAATTAAAGACTGACATTACCAAATGTTCACAAGGAGGTGGAGGCACTAGAACCTGAATACATTACTGGTGCTGATAAAGTCACTTTGGAAAACAGTTTAGCAGTTACTTATAAACTTAAACTTACACAACTTCCACTCCTAAGTATTTACCAAAGAAAAATGAAAACACATGTCCACAAAAAGGCTTGCACATGAATGTTCTGAGCAGCATTATTTATAATGGCCCTAAACCAGAAAATACCCAAACGTCCATCAAATGGTAAATGGAAATGTGGCATATCTGCACAATGAACTACTACTGAGCAATAGAAAGGAACTACTTACATTTGATGGATATGAATCTCGAAAACATAATGCTAAGTCAGGGATCAATACATTTTTCTGTAAAAAGCCTCAAAGCTAATATTTTAGGATCTACAGACCCTACAGTCTCTGTCACAACTACTCAACTCTGTCATTATAATGCAAATATACAGAATAAAAAATATACAGCTGCAGAAAATAAGTAAACCAATGAGTATAGCTGAGATGCAATAAAACTTTATTTATGGACCGTGAAGTTTCAATCTCATAATTTGCATATCATGAAACATTCTTCTTTTGATTTTTCTTCAACTATTTAAAAATATTAAAAAAAATTCTTAGCTTGTAAGCAAGTATAAAAAATAGGAAATACAAAAATAGGCCATTTTTGGCCAACCTTTGTGTTATAAAAAGGCAGACACAAACAATTACATAATATATAATTCCATTTTGTATCATCAAGAGGCATTTATCACAGAATTCCTTCCTTCCTTCTCTCTTTTGTCCCTTCCTTCCTTCCTTCATTTATTATTAAATGAGCTTAAAGTATTTTTAAAAACCTGACATATCATGGGTATTAAACGTTATTTTTGATCTATGCCCCCTCACTTCCCTTTCCCCCTTCCATTATTCTTTATAAAATGGGTTAGTTCATTATTTCTAAGGTACCAAAATTAACAACCTAAAATGTAACAAACAATATAAATGACTCAAAAAGTACGTGTATAAGAAAATATCTGCAAAGACATATAAGCAAATATTACAATGATAGTAAGTAGGGTAGTGGGAGAACTTTTACTTAGTCTAACACTGTTGAGTTATTTTAGCTTTTAAAAATTTGTATTCTTTTTAAAATTAAGGCTTGCAATTCCTAGAGACAGAGTGGAACATCTCACATTTTTTGAGGGAATCACAGCAATACTTGACAGCAATCCTCCTGCCTCAGCCTCCCTAGTAGCTGGGACTATAAGTACGCACCACCACACCCAGCTAATTTTTCCTATTTTTAGTAGAGACGGGTCTCGCTCTTCTCAGGCTGGTCTCAACATCTCCTGACCTCAAGCAATCCTCCCACCTCAGCCTCCCAGAGTGCTGGAATTTCAGATGTGAGCAACCACGCCCAGTCACTATTTATTTTGATGATGCCATATCTTTACTAACCTAGCTCTTTCAGTGGTTGCCGTAATAAAAAGCAAGTACTACATAAAAACAATGAAGAACAGAAAATGAGGGTGGCAGTATCTAATCAGATGCCAAGGTTTTATAAGTTGTGCAGCGCTCAAAAGGCACACACATATCTCCAAATAAGGTCAAAAATTAAATTAAATTTTAAAAGGCACGCATATTCTGTTAGTAACTGTAGTTATCAAAGAATGAAATTTAAAACTTTTTTTCATCCAAGTTAATTTTTTTCTAATGGCTATTAGGTTAGGACATAGATACTTATTAAATTGTTTAGGCCTACTACTTGAAAAGGAACTGTTATATATTTCTTTTGGCATAGAGCTCTATGACAAAGTTACTTAGATACAAGGTTGCCTTAAACCCAGACAGTTTGAGAATCTCTGTCCTAGTCACACGCACACACACAAATATTTCCATCCAATAATAATCAACATAATACTTTTCTTATACTTACTTCAGTGTTTGGAGCAACTAAGGAAAATTCATGAGAGAGATCAAGCTTAATGCCATCAAAATTTATTCCCGAAGGCCTCGCAATTGGGTCAGCACTAAAAACATAAGATGGTCTTGGTACTCCCTCTTGATTCAAATTAGATTCCATTCTGCAAGAATAACAGTAACTTTTTTAGACAACCTTACTAAGTCAGCATGTAAGCCACTCACACTTTAAAAAGTCTGGCTCACTACTTTCCCCCAAATAACTAGATTTCAGAGAAGGAAAACATTAGACTGCTTCATGTATAACACAATGACCTATGGAAAAGATAAAATATCAAATTATTATTTATAGACTCTGAATCAAATAATATTAAACATGGCTTACTATTATCCATATGATTCAACCTATGGGGTAGATCCATACAAAGAAATTTCATGAGTAAAGGTAATCTGTAAAGATGGTAGAAAATATTCATTCTCTCCCTGAAATCCTCCCAAAAATCAATAGATCATAAAGCAAATTATAACCCTAAGTTATTTTAGTTATTTAGTCATCTGAAGAATGTTACTTATAGACCTTGTTTTAGCATTTAGAAGTTAAACTCAGTTATCTGTAAAATTACTTTCAATTTAATTCTTGCAACTGCAAGTAAAAAGTAAAATAACGTATGTAAACAGATTCAAAACAGTACCTGACACATTTCAGGTTTTAAATTCATCAGTAAACTATTACAACTGAATTAAACATCAAATTACTAATCTTAAAGGTAAACTTAAGGGTAAAAAATTAATTGAAAAAATACTCCTGAGAATCTACTAGGTGCACAATGCCAGGGAAAAGGGGAGGACTCTGTGCTGACAAGATTATAAAATATCCAGAATGGTGACTCCCAAACTAGTGTTCCTGGCTCAAGAAGGTAATAATGGGGATCCACAAGTGTTGTCTAAATGATCCAATGATGGACCTGCATATTGGCCCTACGTTGTTTACTTCTTCACAGTAGGCAAGGACCTTAGCTCAAAAGCCCACTTGGCTACCAAACTTAAATAAATTCTTACGCATTTATTAATATTTGCTTTAAATATTGCCCAAATAAGTATATTTTTAGACATTTAGGGCCTGCCAGGTTTGTATATCCCATGAAATTGCACCAAACATCTGGTAGACACAGATAGAACCCAGGGCTATCAAGAACCCCTTTAGATTAGAATGTCTTATGTGTCAATAAAAAAAAAAAAAAAAAAAAGAACCCCAAGCCACTGCTGCCCTTCAGAGTTCTAAACTCCCCTCTATGCAACATCACTTTGACATGTAAGTCCCTCTGTAATTCTCCTCTCCTACTCCCTCAAGTTCCATTGCCTTTTTTCCCCTCTGGGTTGTGGTCCTTCACTCTGGTCTAGGAAAGGTCCCACTCCGAGAGGAATTTCCCTTGCCTACACCCCTTCAAAGCCCTGTTTAAATAAAGCTCCTTGTTTACTACTACCAACTTATGGTAATATCTTTTTCCCTGCTCAACCCCAAAATCCCCAAACTGTCTACAAGAGCATTGTTGGTTTTTTTCCCCCTAAATTGCAAAAAGACTAAGGAAATTATACATTTATCTTCAGTAGACCCAGGCAACCTATAGGATTAACCAACCATACAAGTAAACAAGTTTCATATGTTTATTGCCCCTGTTTTTATTAAAAATCAGTGATGTAATGAAAATGGGAAAGTTACTTCAATACAGTTTGATATAATATTTAAAATATGCAATTTTTGGATGAAAATTAAGAAAAGGGGTATCTCGTGGAGTAAAAAATAATCGGTGATCTAGAATATGGGGGGTGGGGGAGTTTGCCAAAAACCATTAAAGTACTGGCTTGACATTTCATGATGCAGAATTCATAGAACCGTCCAGAAAACTATAAAATAAACTTCATTCTTTGGCTTCAAATAAATTTTGGTTTTAAAAAAAGTTGTGATATTTTAAATTACTGAATTAAAAAGAATACTCCTGTGTATAAAAAAATAAGGTTATAATAAATAAGTTTGTATTTGTTCATGTTTATTTTTCAATGAACAAGCTACTTCCTAGCATTTCTAAAATTGTTGAGATGTACTTTCACTTCTTGTAATTTTAGTTGGATTCCTACTTATACGTGGTCTTTCCAACTAGTATGTAAATTTCTTGGGGCAAGAACCTTGTTTTATAGTACTCTGTTATCTCCTACAACAAATTCAGAGACTTATGTAGTGATAATGACTCCGTGCCTAGTGACTTAAATAATGGTAATAAATAAAATCCTAGAGTGCCCTGGCGTCAGCCTAGCTCACAGAAACCTTAAACTCCTGGGCTCAAGCGATTCTCCTGATTCTCCTGCCTCCGCCTCCGGAGGTGCTAGAATTACAGGCACAAGCCACCACGCCCGGCTAATGTTTTCTATTTTTACCAGAGACAGGGTCTCACTCCTGCTCAAGCTGATCTCGAACTCCTGGCCTCAAGCCTCCTGGCCTCAAGCGACTCTCTCATCTCGGCCTCCCAGAATACTAGGATTACAGGCGTGAGCGCCCATGCCCGGCCTGAATGAAGATTCTGAATGTGATCCTCAACATATACCCTCAAAAAAAGTCTTCACAACTAACAGAGGACTCCTTTTTGCAATTTGAAACTTGGATCTTGGACATATAATAAAATATATACAGTGCTATTCTGCTCCTGGATTATTAACAGGCTATCTTGTTTTAAAACCAAAAACAAACCTCAATTTGATCACCTTAAGCAGGGATTAAAAACAATCTAATTCATAAGGCACAAACTGGAACTGCGGTCCCAATCCTGCGGAGCCGCTGCCCGGTACCAGTCCTCGCATCACCACCTGAGCTCCGCCTTTCCCGTCCCACCTCTCCCATCCCCCCAGTGGAAAATTTGTCTTCCATGAAACCGGTCCCTGGTGCGAAAAAGGTTGGGGACCGCTGTTTAGAGAACTGGACTAGACAGGAGTCACTGAACCCAAGAGTGGAACGAGATGGGGAAAACCTTCTAAACTGGAGGATGACAGCTGTCAGAGTCCCACACACACCCTTCAGCCTAGCAGTGCAAAACCCTAAAATGTTAAGCCCCAGGCACAGGCAGGAGCAGTCTGGAATTAAGCGCAAAGAGGACACTAAAGGGCTCCCCCCAAAAAGAGGCCATATCATCTCCTGAGCAAACTCCTCACCTCAGGGATTCAGGAAACTAGGTTGGCAAAAGAGGCCTGTTTCTCAACAACAGCAGAAGCAACTATACTAAAAATATTAAATATCGCAAACAGTACCTATTATGCGCCAGCACTGTTTCTAACTTTAGAAACTTTACACTTTATCATTTAACCTTCACAAGAGCCCGAGGAAGTAGGTATTATTACTCCCTTTAACAAGACGAGGAAACTGAGGCCCAGCCAGATTAAATAAATTGTCTCGCGTCAGTAATAGGCAGTGGAGACAACATTTAAACCCTAACCCACTCAGTATAGCTCAATTCTCCCTGCGCACCTGGTGTCCCAGGTTTCCGCATCGCTACGCAACTCAGTTTCTGACAGTAAGCTCCTAGGCGTCATGAGCCCCGCTAAAAGATGTCCACATTGCCAAGGCCGTTTCCCCAACTCAGACCTCATATATGTGCAATCACCCACCTCCTTTCCGGCACCCTTACCCGGGTCACCTCCTCACCTGCAAACGTCGCCTACGCCTGGCCACCCGGCCTGCGAGCAGCACTGGAATGTTTTCCTTTTCAAATTCAAACAATGGCGGCCAAAGCGCCGCACTGAACGCTGGGAGTGGGCGGGGCTTCCTGAACGAAGCTCGGGAGCGACGCTGGCTCACGCTGCGGGCTTTCCAGAGGCTCCCGGAAGAAGCTTTCAAATCTGGGGGCGGATCTTGCAACGCGGAGCAACCAATGGGCAGAGGCAGGCTCGATTGCGGCCCGGATGCAGAGGGTCTGACTTAGCTTTGGCCTCCGCGCGCTGTACGGATGCGGAGCTTTTCCGCGGCTGCGATAAGTATTAACCTGTTGGCTGGGATGCCGATCTCGGATTCTGTCCTTAAAGCAATAAAGATGTGGCAAAGGCCATGAGGTGAGGCCGCTGCCACCACACTCGCTCCTGCGACTCCCCTGGGGACAGGCCGAGTAATGGCGCTCTAGAAACCTCCCCGTCCGGTCCCTACAGGGCAGAAATGGCTCTGCATCCCGGGATCCGGAGGGTCACTTCCCTTGCTGCATCCCCATTTTGCAACTGCTAATATAAAAATTGATATAGGTAAGCTTATGAATGCTAAAACCAGTGGCTGAAAGGTTGTCGAGGAATGGTACATTAACACTGTCTCAAAGAATCACCCTACAGATTATTTCCTAATTATAAAAGGAAAAGATAATTTTACAATGAAGAGATTTATTAGACATACCTTAACCAAGTTAGGATACTTAGCATCACTAATAGTCGAACACTCTATCACTGGATGCTTCTTGTACCAGAAATACTTGCCACGAATCTAATAATGAGGAAACAATCAGAAAAAAAAATAAAATGTAGAACATTCTACAAGACAACAGGCCTAGGCTCTTCTTCAAAAAATGCCAATGTCATGACAGGAAAAATAAAAAACCAAGGGGGAGTATTGTGTTAGTCAAGAGACAAAAGAAACTAAATGAAATTGTGAATCTTGATTGGTTCATAGATTTTTTTAAAAGTTTTTGAAACTGCAAAGGATATTTGTGAACAATTGGGGAAATTTAAATATGGACTTCATATTAGATATTGCATCAGTTTTCAGTTGTTTGCCCGTGACAATTTGTGATTAAGTAGAAGAATGTCTTTGTTTGGGGATGGTATTTACTGAAGTAATAGCAGCAAAGTGTCACAGTGTCTGCAATTTACCTTCAAAAGATCTGGCAAAAAATAAAATACAAAAACAAAATAAAAAGTAAATGTGGCAAAATTAATGATCATTGAATCTAGATGAAAGGTATAATGGTGTACATTGTGCCACTCTTGTAACTTTTTTAAATAATTTTGAGATTTTCTAAAAAGAGAGAGGAAAATTCTAATATTAACCATGGCTTGCCAGGCCCTGCCAGATCAAGTGCTGGCCACCCTCATTCCCCTCTTGGTGCCTTAAGTTAATCTGCTCTGGATACCTCAAACACCAGGTTCTTTCTAGTATATATGAACTTTTACATTGGGTTATTCTCTCTACCTTAATTCTCTCTTCTCCATTCATCATATGGCATTTCTCTTCCTTCTTTAGATCTCATCTAAAATGTGACATTCTTAGAGAAGACTTTCCTGACTACTTTATCTCAAGTGAGCCTTCTTTTTAATTTGCAAGTTCAGTTCTATTTTCATACTTATTATAATTAGCAATTATTATTTGTCTGATTGTTTTCCCCCCATCCTCTTAAATTTAAGTTCTGTGAGTACAAGAACTGTTTGTCTTGGTCATTGATTTACTATATACAAAACAAGCAAATATTTGCTGAACAATGAATGAAAGCTGAGGTGGCTGGGGTGGAGAAAGTGGGGAGGAGTATCAGTGAGTGAATTTGGAAGCATGGGCTGAGGCCATTCTCTGTAAGCCTTAGCCAAGTCCTGATTTGGGTCTTATGAAATTCTACTGGACTGTTTTAAGCACAAGCATAGTATGATCCAATCTGCATCTATCTTTTGAAAAGGTTAATCTCCTGGGGAAGAGAATAGAAGCAGCCAAGGAGGATACTGCGGAACCAATTAGGAGGCTATTGCAAGAGATCCCAGAAAGAGATGATGATAACGTGGACTTAGGAAATAGCAAAAGGAGATGCAGGAAGGTGTCTGGATTTCAGAGGTATTTTTTTCCTACATTTTCCATTTCAACACCAGTCACTGGTTTTTCCCTTAGAGATGCAGAGCCAGGTTGACTGGGAAGTACTTGAAATTTAGTCCCCATTACAAAGAATTCCATCTGTGTCCTTGAAATGAACATTAACATAAGATGAAAAATTTGATAAGTTATATCAAGCTGGTTTCCTGCTCTGGTCACAACCTCTACTGTTAGTAATAGCTAACTTTCTATGTGTCAGATACTGTTCTTAGCACCTTATACACATTTAATCCTAACAATAACCATATGAGGTAATTTGTTATTATTATCCCCATTTAACAGAGGAGGAAACTGAGGTATGGAGCTATAAAGGAATAGTAAAGGTATGTACTACATAGAAGTGTTAAGATTAAATCAGGTAATATTGTAAAGTACTTATAACACATGTTAAATAATAACTTGCTTAAGTTTGTATAACTAGTAAACAGTGGAATTGGAATCAGAATGTGGGCAGTCTGGCTCCAGACTGTGCATTCTACTACCTCTCAAAGTTTGGATCTAACACCCCTGAAATTCTCTTAAGAAAAGACTGAGTGTATAACTCTTCCTGCAAAGCCACCTCTAGAAGCAAGACTAAACAGCTCATTTTTCTTTTTCTTTTCTCCCCTCTTATGTCTGGTCCTTGATTCAGGAAGCAGCTCACTTTTCATTCTAAAAACTGAATCTGTATTAATAACAAAGGTTTGAATAACAGTTTCAAGGAAAATTTATCAAGCACCCACTAAATGGCAGATGTCTCTACCCTTAAGAAGCCTTCTGTCTAAAGCAGCCTTTCTCAACCTGGGATTTCAAGAGATAATTAATCCCTAATGCCTTTAGGCATCCATTGTATATAATGTATTATCTTCTCTCCTGTGCATCTAGAATGATACTAGTTCTGCACCATCCTGAGAAAACTGAGAAAATAGTCATATAATTTTTCTTATCTCTTGTGGTTCATATGGGGAAATCTGTATGCAAACAATTTCAAAATGTTATGAGAAATGCAATAATAGAAGTGAAAAAGGAGTACGGGGAGTAGAGTGAGTATAGCTTAAGAGCAGTGGCTTTCACCACATAAGATACAGATAATAAATCACATGGGGAGGTTGATATGACCCATTTATAGTTAAAAAAAAAAAAGTAGTGGCTTTGAAGTCAGACAGAATTGAGTTTGAATACAAGCCCAGCCACTTATGGGGAGTGAGCCAAGGAAGGATATTTAACTTCTCTGGAGCTCCTAAAGTTGTGAGGATTAAAACAGCTTATACAGCTGAGCGTGCAATGGCTCATGCCTGTAATTCCAGTGCTTTGGGAGGCCAAGGTGGGAGGCTTTCTTGAGGCCAAGTGGGGCAATGTAGCAAGACCCCATCTCTACAAAAAAATTTAAAAATTAGCCAGCCATGGTGGTGCAAGCCTGTAGTCCCAGCTACTTTGGAGGCTGAGGTGGGAGAATCTCTTGAGCCCAGGAGTTCAAGGTTACAGTGAGCTATGATTATGCCACTGGACTCCACTACTCTAGCCTGGCAGCAGAGCAAGACCTTGTTGCTAAAAAAGAAAAAAAGAAGCATGTGTGAATTATTTAGTATAATCCTGGCACATAGTAGGTTTCATGATGGTGGTTATTTTTATTAAGTCACTAGAATGCAAACTCATGACTGACTGTCTTGGACCACTATGGCCCCAACCCCTAAAACCATGCCTTGCACGTAACAGGCACTCAATATACATTTTTTTATTTAATAAGTGACATCTACAAGGGAAGATTTCTTTACATAGTATGTAGGCTGAAATGAATGAATGGATTTTGCCAATGAATTGCAGGGGGAGGCCATTCCAGGTGATGGAAGGCTATGAGGCAATGATAAAAAGGACAAGAGCAAACAAAAGATTCCACAAACTAAAATACATACATTGGTATGACAGTGAGTATAGCTGAAGTGGATAATGGCAGGAGATGAAAAATGTAGGCAAGGGCTAGAGATCATATAGGGCCCTATATTACTCACTAAAAAGGAGTTGGAATTATATTCTGTAAAACACAGGTTTTGCCTAGCAGAGATATAGAGGGGAAAAGTGGAAGAAGAGAAAAAACAGTAAGGGTTGAGTCTATAAATTCTAAATCTTACAAAGTGGGAGTAAGAAATAAAGGAACAGGACGTAGGAGTATAAGTGTACTATTTAAATGTACAAAGGAAGCCAGTAGAGGGGAAAAAATAGCTATAATTGTGTTATTTGTCATTTTAGGAAATAAGTAGATATCTGTAATTGATATATGAAGAAATAACATTATGAGCATATTATTTAATGATATGTATAGTAACTGCCAAAATTACTAAAAACAAATTACAAGAGTGATTGCCTCTGAGAAGCAGGACTGGAGGTATGGATAAGCTATTTTTAAATTTGTAATAAACTTTTTTTTAATTAATGATTCAAAGAAAAGCATTCCTTTATTAATCACTTACTGTGTGTTAGGCTGTGAGATCCCATCACCTCCTTAGGGAAAGAATCTAACAGATTTTTCTGGTTTGCAGTTTGTTTGTACAAAGTTTGCCCAAATATAAGCTATTGCAGTCATTTTTCTTCAAAGCCAGGTTAACTAGCTTTAGCCTCAGGAAAAAGGCAGTTTTAATTTTTAGTGATCATTAAGTCAGAAGGTTGGAAGAAAAATTGGAAACATTAGTTTGGAGATTCACAGCTTGATATGAGAGGAAACTGAAAATGCAGTATTTAGTCCACATACTAAAAAATTCTACAACAATGGATGTGGCTAGAATCTAATAATAGCTGTACTATAGTTTTCTTCTAAAACGTAAGGTTTTCTGTCTCCAATCCCCCCATCACAGTAAGACTAACTTGTTTGCAAAATAAGTTTACTCTTTGACATGATTATTTACCTAAGTTTAGCAAGAATGGTGATTGATCTTTTAGACTTTTTGTTAAGCTGGCTTTGCTGGGTTCCTTTTTAAATAAGAAAACTCAGATTAGAATTTTTGAAAAGCCTCCAGAGATGCTATAGTTTGAGTTTGTCCACACCAAACACATGTTGAAACTTGATCTCCAATATGGTGGTTTTGGGAGGTGGGGCCTAGTGGGAAGTGTTTGGGGCATGTGGCAGATTCCTCATGAATGGCTTGATGCCTTTTTCCTGGTAGTGAGTGAATTTTCACCCTCATGAGACTGGATTAGTTCTCACATGAATGTTTCTGTGAGAGTGAGTTGTTATAGAGCCAGGACACTCCTTGAGTTTTGCCTCTTCTCATATGATGGGGTAATCAAAAGATTGCAAAGAAGCAAAAGTCTTTACTTTTTGAAAGAGAGGAGACTCAGTTTTCCAAATAATCAAAAGACCTAGTAAAGGCCGGGCGTGGTGGCTCACGCCCATAATCCTAGCACTCTGGGAGGCCGAGGCGGGTGGATCGCTCAAGGTCAGGAGTTTGAAACAAGCCTGAGCAAGAGCGAGACCCGTCTCTACTATAAATAGAAAGAAATTAATTGGCCAACTAAAAATATATAGAGAAAAAATTAGCCAGGCATGGTGGCGAATGCCTGTAGTCCCAGCTACTTGGGAGGCTGAGGCAGAAGGATTGCTTGAGCCCAGGAGTTTGAGGTTGCTGTGAGAGAGGCTGATGCCACGGCACTCTAGCCCGGGCAACAGAATGAGACTCTGACTCAAGAAAAAAAAAAAAGCCTTTTATAATCTTTTACTAATACTACACAAAAATCTTGTTTAAACAGAAAACCAGATTTTATTTTTGTGCCATTGTACTATTAATACTATAGCTAATTTTGGCCAGGCATGGTAGCTCACGCCTATAATCCTTACACTGTACTTGGGAGGATCACTTGAGGCCAAGAATAAGAGATTAGCCTGGGCATCATAACAAGACCTCACCTCTACAAAAAATAAAAAAAACCAGTCAGGTGTGGTGGCACACACCTGTAGTCCAGCTACTGAGAAGACTGAGGCAGGATAGTTTGAGCCCAAGGCATTCAAGGTTACAGCGAGCTATGATCATGCCACTGTACTCTGGCATGGGCAACAGAGCAAGACCCTGACCCTAGGGAAAAAAAAAATACTAAAGCTAATTTTAATAAAACCTTATAAACAAATTTACCCATCTCAGCTCTGATCACATAAGATTTTCATAAACCTTTTATAGCCTCTTAACAATTGTTTTCATTCTCTTTTTTCCCCAACTTTTTATATCCAGTTAGTTTTATCTATGTCATTTTTCTCCATTTATTCATTCTGAAACAACCTTTAAATTACCTCTAAACTAAAAAAAAAATACTTTTTTTAACAAAACCCACATCCTCTTGCCTTCCTTATAACCTTTTTCACAAATAATGTATGTATTTTTCTTCTACATTTTCTATACAGAATTGTTTCCCTTATTTTTAGTAGTTTTAATATTAATTACAATTTTAACTCTTAGTAACTCTAACTTCTTCTAGCCAAAAACCTAGGAAGTAAGCAATTTTAATCATTATATACCAAAACATTTTATAAACATATATTTTATAATTTTCATAAACAGTCTTCTTCATAAAAGAATTTTTAATGTGAAACAGGACATATTTACTAACCTAAATATTCTTTGTTTTTCTGAAATAACAAGCCAAAATTATATAAGCTTAAACTATTACTCAGACATTTTGTGATTATCTATTAATATGACTTTGTGATTTTAAATTACTAAAAGGATTTTTTCAACTATGAAAGTTTATTTATAAATATCCCATTTACATGTGCCTAATCTACTCATTCTTAACAATTATATTTGAATTATTGACAGAAAACAGCCATTTAAGTTTTGTGGGTTTTTTTGTTTGTTTTTTTTTAAGAAAAGGAAAACCAGGCTAACCCTGCATCAGTCTCATCTTGAGGCCTTTAAAATACTAGACACAGGTACACCCTCCTCCCCCTGTCATCCTAGAATCCCACACTGCAAACACACATATGACCCCAGGCCTCAACATGGCCACCTATCCAGACCCCAGAATTCAAAGTCTCAAAACCAAAGACTTAAGCTCATTGCAAGATGTGTGTAAAGCTTTCATGAAGCCCAGCAGCCAGCCCTCACAACTTTTGGTTACAGACAGAATCAAGCAAGTATCAAAAATATCACAGAAACAACAGTTTTGTGACCTTAAAACATCTAACAGAGACAGCATAAATCTGTCTGCTGGCAGAAATGTCTTCATTAAATTCTGAAGGTACTTCTTGTTTATCTTACCAACAATTTTAAAACCAGCCTTATTTACCAATGATTATCTTAGATGACATAAACTAAAAGGCATTTGAGTTAGTTTTTAATTATATATTTTTTTAGGATTACTTGAGGGCAGGAGTTCAAGATCAGCCTGGGCAACACAGTGAGACTCTGTCTCTACAAAAAGTTTAAAAATTAACCAGGCATGGTGATGCACATCCGTAATACCAGCTACTTGGGAGGCTGAAGTGGCAGGGTCACCCAAGCCCAGGAGTTCAAGGCTGCAGTGAGCTATGATCATCGTGCCACTACACTCCAGCCTGGGTGACAGAATGAGACCCTGTCTCTTAAAAAAAAAGAAGGAGCTTAAGATATGTTGTCTATAATCAGAGATCGATTTTATGGAGGCTGTGCGCTAGATTTTAAATCTGAATGTTTCTAAAGCTCATTTGGGTGGACAAAATTTCAATTTTTGCTAAAACTGGATTTGTTGCATTTTCCTATAGTTTGTTCTTTGGTCTTTTCTCTGGAGGATGGCTAACCCTAGCCTTCCCCTAACAGGTTTAAGTGTGTCAGTTAGATGAGACACAGAGGAAAATTTAAAAGTAGATGCCAAACCAAAATAAAATAAAATAAAATCATAGAAATTGATGACAGGATTTTGTAAGGAAATGTACAGGTGAGCCTAGGAGAAAATTTAGAGGTCTATTCAGAATAACTAGTTGAATATCATAAAGTTTTATTTTGAAATACAATTGTAGTTAGTTGGCTTTTTAATTTAGTTTCTGTTGCTTAACTGGATTACTCAGTTTAAGGTAGAAGCCATCAACTAACAAGACCAACAAAGAATTTGCAGCTTCCAGGGTCTAATACTTACACATGTGAAAAGCAGGCACAGGTGGAGGGCAGGGCACCTAGATCCCCTGAAATCAAAGATCCTATTCTTGCACTGAATACCAGGTCCCCCAAGCTGAGGCAAAAGGTCAAGAGGGAAACATCATGGGCTAGCCTGTTCAACACTCCTACAGTGCACTTCACTGTAAGGATATCCCCCCAGGCTGGTGGGTGACCAAACACCAGCCAGCCCACTCTGTAGCCAGCCTATCCCTAGTTCTTTTGCTTGGTGATAAGCTCCCACAGCCTCCAAGTGCCCAAACCATACCTGTCATCAGGTTGTGGCCCTGGCTCTAAGATACCCCCCAACCAACCTAGCCAATGACTTTTCTTATACAAATTGCCATTTAACGTCAATTTCTGTTTGACTCTGTCAGAAATCTGAGACTTTTCTTGCCCAAAAGCGTAAAGAAATAAGTAGTCCCCTGCAGTAATAATTATTCACTGTGATTGCTGTCAGTTACCTTTAAAATTGTAGCCTCTTGTCAGTGACTGGCTACCCCACACTAAAGATCAGGTGTTAACACTCTCACAATATAAAGTAACCCTCAGTACCACCAAAAGCCCAAGATATCAGGGAGCTCAATGTGAAGAGAGCAGAGCTTCAGACCTGAGAGAAACCCACCCACCACTCTTGGGCTCCATGAGGAAGATAGAAGACCCCACAAAGGGGGTCTGTGGTACCTTTTTTGTGTTCCTCCAGGGGTCCCTGTGTTGCTAGATGTCTCCCCTAGGTCTCTTTATGTGGTAAAAAGAATTCTGATTTTTCTCAATTTTTCATCTACTGATCACCTAATGGAAGTGGTAGTGGCTTGAAGGAGAATATATCAATGATTAAAGAGAAACAGATGGAAGATTGAAGGTGACAAAAGAAAGGAGGAGCAGAAGTAAACATAAGAACAAGTCTTAGAGGAGCCAGTTAGGGAAGATGTTAAGCTTCCCAAAAAAGCCAATGAAGTTTTACATTTTTCTCAGCAAAAATCAAGCCAACAAGAAAGGAAGCAAAAAGAGACCAAACAATTAAAAAGGGATTTCATTGGACTGAAAAAGTTCCCATGGGAGAATTAGGATCCAGAAGAGAACAGAGAAGCCTTTTTAAAAAAATACAATCTGATGATGAAATAAAAGGGGAAAAAAAATACAATCTGAATATTAGCTTTTAATTAGGCTAACTTCTGACCATAGAGGTCTTTTTAAATATAAATATATATATATATATATATTTTTTTTTTTTTTTCAAATCTCTAATTGCCAGATTTCAGGCTGGGGCAAACATCTGTCTTATTCCTGGCTGTTTTAAACTAAAGGTACCTACCAAGTGACTTAGAACCAAAACCAATAAGCCTTTTGTGGCTTAACCAAGGACATATGAGGCATCTCCAGAGATGTGCAAAGACGCAGTCTTCTCAGAATCCAGAGCCTCTCCCAAAGGCCGCTAAATGAAAGATTTAGACAATACCTTGAAAGCTGGTGGCAGTCGGTATGTTAGCTTTTTATGGGAGACCCCAATCTTCAGTTGGTCGTCTGCACACACATGTCCAACAACCTGCTTGCCAAGCCTAGTTCTCATGTCACAAAATGTGACAAATCGGAAAATAGTTGTCTATTGGGGGGAAAAGATCAATAACACATGGGTACCCCAAAACCAAGTTTACAGTAGAGTCACAATCCAAACAAATTATTTTCTCCTGTCAACCTGGCTTTGGAAAAGAAGGGATAAAGAGAACTTTTGACCTCTCCATTCTCAAATAGACACTACAGGCAATGGTCCAAGAGAACTCACCTGGGTAAAAATTCCTACCTGTCTTTGCTGGGGTTTTTTTTGTTTTTTTTTGTGA
>VBSM01003143.1:24954485-25010504 GCA_008086735.1 Cheirogaleus medius
AAAAAAAAAAGTCCATACAGGCATGGCTGCATTTCTTAGTCTTCTTTTCTGAGATAGATATGAAATTTCAGGGAGGGGATGGAAGGCTATTGTGTTCCTCTTTGGGGGTCAATTTTTAGGTAGATAAGAGAGCTTCAGAGAATAGCCTTATCCTATGCTTTGGGAGAGACAGAGGGTTGAGGGGCCAAGGAAGGGAGGGTCAGAGTTAGAGAAACTTGAGACTGCTGCTTTAATTCAGCAAATGTGCCATATTTTAGAGTATCAGTTTCTGAGCCCCAACAATTCCAAGGATTTTAAGACTTGCATGCCAGAAGACAGGACAAAGACCAAATATAGATTTCACCATATCACAGTTGGGCATCCAGGAGGTTTTTACTCCTTGAGACAAGGTACCATATGATTCCAGATAAGTAAAGGTATTCCTTTCTTTTATAAAGTGGGAGAAAGGACTATAGGTAAGGGAGAGGTAGGAATGGAGAGTGTTTTCTTAAGGCAAAGGAAAGAGTATGTTGAAATAAGGGAGAAAAAATAAGTAGGGCTGTATAATCAAACAGATGGGTGGCTTCTGGTCTCTGTCACTTAGGAGTTTGTGATACTGGGCAAAGGTAAGTCAACTCAAAAATGTATGAGTCTGTTGTTTTTAAAGTGCTAGCTTTTCTATGTGCCAGCCTGGCACACAGAAGGTCCCCAATAAATTGTAGTTATTACAATCTAATAGGACAGACCAATGTAGAAAATAATATGAGAGTAATCTAACCCCGAACAAATACGATCTCTCTCCTGAGGGAGAGAATCCTTGTTGGATTTTGTCAACCTAAAGGGAAAAAAAACTGAAGCAAGCTTAATACCAGTAGAGAGTTTATTTGAGCCAAGTTTGAGGACTGCGACGTGGGAGCATAGATTCAAGTTGCCCTGAATATATGTTTTGATTAGCAGCAGTTACAAGTGGGAAAAGAAGGAAAGGAAGAGGTAGTTCCAAAGTTATTTACCAAAAATTTACATTAATATATAATTAGATATAAAATTATATATATGAACTACATTAATATATAATTATATATAATATAATGTATGTTGGCCGGGCGCGGTGGCTCACGCCTGTAATCCTAGCACTCTGGGAGGCCGAGGCGGGTGGATAGCTCAAGGTCAGGAGTTCAAAACCAGCCTGACCAAGAGCGAGACCCCGTCTCTACTAAAAATAGAAAGAAATTAATTGGCCAACTAAAAATATATACAGAAAAAATTAGCCGGGCATGGTGGCGCATGCCTGTAGTCCCAGCTACTTGGGAGGCTGAGGCAGAAGGATTGCTTGAGCCCAGGAGTTTGAGGTTGCTGTGAGCTAGGCTGACGCCACAGCACTCACCCTAGCCTGGGCAACAAAGTAAGACTCTGTCTCAAAAAAAAAAAAAATAATAATGTATGTTAAATTAATATAATTTAATTAATGTGAGCTATTGATTGGCTATACATTGTTCTTTGTATCACAAATTCCGGTAACATTAACGTAATGGGTGAGGCACCTAGTCCAGAACAAAATGCCTTTAACAATCCCCAACTCCTTGGGTACAAGGGTTGGGAGGAAGTGTGTTAAAGTCCCATTCCCAGGTCTCTCTGGGCCTGATAAATTTTACATAGCTCAGAGTGCTCTGAGCTATTTTTCTTTTTTCAATTTTATACATTTCTCATATTTATTTATTGGAATTCAAACTTCTGGATTATAGGAACTGTGCTTTACTCATTTTTGTAAAATTTTCATCCCAAAGGACCACTTTTACACCCAATAGGAAAAGAGAGAAAGACTTAGGACTGAATCAGCAGTCTTTAGGCTTTTGTGAGAGTTCATATTAGATATTTCATAAAGATCTAAACAAATAATGGGGATGATAAGAATGAGGAAGAAAAGTTCCAGTAGGAACTTATAAAAGACTACATGAAATAAAGCCCAAACCACAAAAGCTTAAAAGTCATTAAAAATTCTAATGAATTCTTTCTAAGTTCTAAATTGAAAGAAACAGTTTATTAGACTGTCTAAAATGTGTTTTAATTCTGAACTTGATTAACAATAATTCTGAGTCACAATTGGGATGTACAATTTACAGAACAGTTAAAAAACAAGCAAACAAAATGAGTAGATATTTAGGGAAAATTTGTGGGAGTGTTTGGGACATCTGAAATGAGCTCTTTTATTTTTCCTGATTGCTCCTTGTGGAGCAATGAGTAACTAGGCAAATAAGCACCAAACATCATTTGGTACAAAAAGAAAAATCTATATTCGATGACTATAAATTTAGGAACTCCAACTTCTTGCCAAGTCATCTCCATGTTATCCAGCATGGGACTCAACTACTGACTATGTCAGTCAAACAGCCATGAGTATCAAGTTCCTTTGCTAAAAATACTCCAACTCAAATCATCTTGGCAAATAATACCAAAAAAAATTTCTTCTCTCGTAAAGTGGCCAAATTTTAGGAGACTGAATATAAACAGAAAAAACAAGTATTTAATAATAGTTACATAACCTTGGGCAAGATACTAATTGAGCCTCAGTCTTTGCATCATTAAAATGATATTTTTAACACAGGTCCACAATCTCTACTCTGCAATTACAAAATAAGAAAAAACAAAACAAAAAAACACTGAAACCCAAAAGTATTTTTTTTAAGTTTGACACCAGGACTTTTTGGCAACAAATCCTACTGTGAACAAAAACGTGCAGCCTCTCTTGTCTGGGCATTTATATCCATCAGTCATACATGCCTCTGCTATTCGCTGACATTTTGTGACTTAGGGATTAATTAATTGCACTAGAAAATGTCAAAAAGAGTTAAAGATATACCTGTGAGTAACAGCGAAAAGAAGAAAAGGAAGCATCTGTCTTTATCAATAGCTCAGAAAGTGGAGTTACTGCAGAAGCTTGATGATGGTGTATCTGTTAAGTGTCTTACTGAAGAATATGGTGTGGGAACCACCACCATATATGACTTAAAGAAACAGAAAGACAAGTTGTTGAAATTTTACAGTGACAGTGATAACCAAGAACTAATGAAAAATAGGAAAACATTGCATAGGGCCAAAAATGAAGATCTTGACCGTGTATTGATTGAATGGATTCGGCAACAAAGAAGTAAAGACATGCCACTGACTGGTTTGTTGATCATGAAACAAGCTAGAATATACCATGAAGAACTGAATATTGAAAGCGAGTGTGAATATTCAGAAGGCTGGCTACAGAAATTTAAAAAACGTCATGGTATCAAGTATCTTAAAATCTGTGGTGAAAAAGCTTCTGCTAATCATGAACTTCCTGAAAATTACATTGATGAATTTGCTAAGATAATATCTGATGAAAATCTTAGCCCTGAACAAATTTACAATGCTGATGAAACAGCTCTGTACTGGTGCTACCTTCCTAGAAAAACCTTAACAGTGGATGATGAAAGAGCAACAATAGATTTCAAGGATGCCAAGCAAAGGTTAACTATTCTTGGGTGTGCTAATGCTGCAGGCACACACAAGATAAAACTGGCAGTGATTGGAAAAAGCCTATATCCAAGATGTTTAAAAGGTGTGCACAATTTACCTGTGCATTATTATGCAAACAAGAAAGCTTCAGTAACAAGAGAAATCTTTTCTGACTGGTTCAATAAGCACTTTGTGCCTGCAGCACAAGCTCATTGCAGACAAGCTGGACTGGATGACAATTGCAAAATTTTATTATTACTAGACAACTGTTCTGCTCATCCGCCTCCTGAACTTCTTGTGAAAAGTAATGTTTTGGGTGTTTACTTTCCCCCCAGTGTGACATCTGTAATTCAGCCTTGTGACCAAGGAATTCTACGTTCCATGAAGAGCAAATACAAACACCTTTTTCTGAACAGCATGCTTGCTTCAGTTAATAGAGGCCTGAATATCCAGGACTTCCTTAAAAAATTTAGTCTTAAAGATGCAATCTACACAGTTGCTAATGCTTGGAACGATGTTGATAAGACAACCTTAACCAATGCTTGGCACAGACTTTGGGCTACAATGATGTTTGAAAATGACCTTGCTGATGAAGATTTTGAAGGATTTAAAGACTCTAATGAGAAGAGGATGGTATCAAAACTCATTACTTATGCCAAAAGCTTATCAGCTGAAAGTGTAAATAAGTTAGAAGAAGCTGACATTGAAGAAATGCTAAACATTGATGATGATGCACCCATTGTGCATCCTTTGAGTGGGAAAATTGCTGAGATGGTGTTAAATACAGATCAGAATGAAGATAGTAGTAGTAATGCAGAAGACATTGTGAGCACAGGTGAAAAAATCTCCATAGATCATATGGTGAAAATATGTGACCAATTAATTGTTGGCCTTCAACAATGTGCATTTATCAGTGAGCAAGAGCTCATGGCAATTTACTCAATTAGAGAGAAACTGCTTAGACAGAAACCTGCATTAAGGAAACGGATGACACTGGGAAAAGTCTTTAATAAGGCTCTCTGTGATAATGCCTCTTCATCACTTGACAGTCCTGCTTCTGGCTGTTCATCAGATGTCCATCTCCAGCTTGGTTTCATAGGCAATGGTAAAACTGGTGTAACCTATTCTCCAGGATTCTCAAGCAACCAGAAGTAATGAACATTTTTTGCATATATGTGTGTTATCTGTTAGTTCTCATCAGTATAAATTTAAAATTTTACTTAAAAATTTCTTTAGAAATAAGTTTTTCACAAGTGACAAAAGAAATTAGAAGCTTATGGTATGTATGGTCTGTATTTATCCTGCTATTTTATTTACTAATAAATTTACTAATTTATTTATGTAAATAAATTATAATATTTATGGTCTTTATTCCATTTAGTGTGAACTTTCATACATTTCTTTGCAGAAATACTAATATTAATGTGTTTCATTACAGAGTGCAGTCCCATACCTATTTGAAGTGTTAAAAATATATAGTTTATGTACTGTATTCCAAAGAATACCAATTTCTTCCTAAATTCTAAAAAATTCTCAATGCCAAAACATCTGCTCCATAAGGTTTTTGAGAAGAGATTGTGGGCCTGTAATACTTCTTTGTTGTGCATGATCCAATCATATGACCAATGTAAAATGCCTGGCACAAAGTAAATGCCTATTAAATGTAGTTGGTATTATTATTATTCCATTGTCCTACACTTAAAATGTAGGACAAGGTCTTTCAGACATTGAAGTTAGCAAGTTAACCTAGCATAGGTAATGATAAGCATGCTTCAAATTTTATCACCCTAAGAGATGCTTTGGCAGTGTGCTGCTAACATATAGTATAGCATCTCCTAAATCTTCATCCAAGAGATGGGAACATTTCCCAAATAAGAGGATAGAAAATGTTATGCTACATCAAATCACATTGCATGTTAATAAAATGCATATACATCTAATTAGCCCTTATTTTACTTATCAAAGAAATATAGTTGTTTGCTAACTATTCCTTCAGCTCTCTGTGCCACAAGTACCACACAAACAATACTTTAATCTATCTTATAGAAAAGATTGATTATTAACCCTCTTTGTGTAACCTCAGTTACTGGTTGGATTTAGTGTGCTTTACTTCAATAAAAATTCAGTATTACAATTTAAAAAAAAAAAAGACCTTGAACATAGCTAAATAAATAAAATTGGTATTCTATTTTGTAAATAAAGCTATTGTTAGCCTAATGAATGTGAATTGATTCCCTATAGCCTGGTCTTTATTTTTGTCTTTTTGTAGTGTTCATTCATTTAAAATATAAGATTTATTGCTTTTCTTTCATTATAAATGGCACACATAGTTTTTGGAGAAAACATGGACAATATGATTGATAAAGAAAAAAGTAAAGTTATCCCTAACCTTATAACCAGTGATACTCACTTTTAACTTTCAAAGCTATCTATTGTGTTAAACTATGAGCCTTATTAGGGCAGAAACCACGTTCATTCATTCCTATTCCCATCCTGTCCTCACCTTCTCACAATAGCAGGCATAAAACACATTTAAAGAAAACACTTTCTCACACTTAAGTTTCAAACTATACTCACAGGGTTTTTCTGGCCAGATTACTTTTAATTAACTCTTCATTGTGAGTATTTTTTCCACGTCAATCCTATTAGATTTGACAAAGCCATATTTTCTACACTGCATTCAGCTTATCCTTTCCTTCTGGGACTTGCTACTTGCAGGCCCTAGGGTGAACTTTATCTTGCATTCCCTCTTCCTGACTACCTTCCTTCCCTATTGTTCCACCATTCCCCCATCATAATTACCCCTCGTATTTCCCATTAGCTCATGCCCCAGCTTTCTGCTAGCTACTCTTACAAGATATAGTAAACCTCATCATCATCTGATGGGCAATTGGCTCTCATTCTCCACTCAGCACTGTTCTTTTTTGGGGGTGAGCTAAAGTTTCACAGCAGAGGCATGACATGGAAGGGAGAGAGAATCCCAACAGGGAGAGAAACAGCAGCAACTCCATCTTGGTAAGTAGGGATGTGGAGGGAGGGTACTGTGTCTGCAGTATTATCCATTCCATTCTTATAGGATCAGTCATTGAAACAGGTGCTGACTAATTGGGGGATGCCTAGAGTCACTTGTGTTGCCATGGAAATCTCAGCCAGGCACTTGATTAACAGTCTGCTCCATTAGTATGATAGGCAAAGTAAACAACAAGCCACCAGGTGATAATCTACTTTGTATCATGAGCCATACCCCAGGAAGTAGCCATATGTAATAGCATTTTTGGACCTCATTTACCATGTCAGGCTTTTTCTGTAAGTTTGCAGAGTTCTAATGATGGATAATGTTCTTCATCTCCCAAATAATATGCTTTACATTAGCTATTCATTCCTTTACACAGGGATAAGTGCCATCTACAGTATGAATTCCAGTTGATTGTTAGTGGCTGCACAAAGTGCAGGTTTGAGAATTTAGAGCCATGTCCTGGCTCAGTCAGTGGGTGGTGATCATTTGTTGATATCTGCCATAGGTACAGAAAGTATTAGTGGAAATGGCAGAATATCTGCCATCCAGCCCTTATGGAGGCCTTAACGTTTTTCCTATTTACTTTTGGTTCAGACTTTCTGTTCTTGCTGAATGAGTTTAGTTTACAGGTGATCTCACAACCTCATATTCTATATCATGTTGCTCTAGACATGGACAGAGCCCCGTTTGTCTTGACACACACACACAAGCCATTTTTATGTGTATCAGTCACAATTAAAATGCTGCAGTGATGGAGAGGATACTTAGGCATAAACCAAACATTTAACTTAGGACATTCCTGTCTTAAAAAGTCCTTCAGTTGAAATGAACCCTGAGGTGTTATATTGGAATCCAGTGTATTTCTATGAACTCATCATTTTTAATACATATACACAGAAATATATATAGAAATAAAAATGTGGGCCGGGCATGGTGGCTCACGCCTGTAATCCTAGCACTCTGGGAGGCCCAGGCGGGCGGATGGCTCAAAGTCAGGAGTTCGAAACCAGCCTGAGCAAGAGCAAGACCACATCTCTACTAAAAATAGAAAGAAATTAATTGGCCAAGTAAAAATATATAGAAAAAATTAGCCAGGCATGGTGGCGCATGCCTGTAGTCCCAGCTACTCGGGAGGCTGAGGCAGAAGGATTGCTTGAGCCCAGGAAAAAAAAAAAAAAAAATGTGTATACTTACAAGGATTAGTATACATGCATATGTATCCATAGGAAAGGACTAAAGCAATGCAACCCCAGTAGTAATAAGCTCACCTAGCACCCAGATTTGATTTTTAAGTGCCATTCTCATATGAAAGGAACCAGGGTTCCTTGGAGAAGTGGTTGATCACAGGAAGGGCAGGGAAAGTACAGCATGGGCCTGGAATATCTTACAGTGCCAGAAAGTAAGATAATGCTTTAAAACACAAAAAAATACAGGAATTGTCAAAAACACATAAAAATCAACCTAAAGAAGCTCCTAATAGCCAAAGCTGGAACAATCTGAGCAGATGTTCAGTAAATGAACTGAAGTAAAGTAAATGACCATTTTGGATTATAACTACCTGGTAGAATAAATACCTGAGACCATATAGTTAAAAATAAATAGTTGGGGCTGGGGGTGGTGGCACAAGCCTATAGTCCCAGCTACTCAGAAGGCTGAGGCAACAGAATTGCTTGAGCCCAGGGAGTTTGAGATTACAGTGAGCTATGATGATGCCACTGCACTCTAGCCCAGGTGACAGAGCAAGACCCTGTCTCGATAAATAAATAAGTAAATAAATAGTTGATTAAATAAATAAGTGGGGGAGAAGGGACAGCTCTTTCTAAGAGTAAAATTCCAATCAATAAACAAATATGCAAGAAAAGTCTAGTTATTTTATTTTCTTAAATTTAATTAGAACCAACTCCTAACGTGATTCCACTGGAATGGCAAGAAATTGCATTTCAGCCAGTCTAGGGCTTTCCTCACAAGACATCACTCAAGGTTCTGGGATCTTGCCCAGTGTGTCAAAGCATAGAAGACCTTCCCAGTCATCTCTCTTCCATCTGCATGAATATCTGATAGATGTCTAGGAAAACTTAGTCTACATTGGGCTGCTCCCTGGCTTCTGTGTGACTTGGCAAATGCCAAGGATCTTTCAGAGGTTGGGGTCCCAGTCCCTAGAATTCATTATCTCAAGGTGCACCTTACCACACAGCCCTCTTCTCTGAGCACTAGCTTTCTCTGGCCACTGCACCACCAAGGGTTCTCAAGATCTCAGGAATCCTCTCACCCCCTTTTTAGTGACAGGCAGATATTTGTCTCTTGCTCCTTATTGCCCTCAAAGTGTCTCTTCTCAGAACACACAGCAGAATCTAGCAGAGTTGAACTTTTACAAAATAAAAGCTGTTCCATGATAATTTCTGTTTTCTTTGTTAATAAAACCCTGAGAGAAGAAAATACCAAGAACATCCTTCTTAGAAAGAGGGTGGTGAGCACAGGATATGGAAAATATGAATTTTTTTCTTTTTTTTGAGACGGAATCTCACTCTGTTGCCCTGAGTAGAGTGCCATGGCATCAGCCTAGCTCACAGCAACCTCAAACTCCTGAGCTCATGCAATCTTCCTGCCTCAGCCTTCCCAGTAACTGGGACTACAGGTGCACACCATGACCCCCAGCTAATTTTTCTATTTTTAGTAGAGGTGGGGTCTCACTCTTGCTCAGGCTGGTCTCCAACTCCTGACCTGAAGTGATCTTCCCACCTTGACCTCCCAGAGTGCTAGGATTTCAGGCATGAGCCACTGCACCCAGCCAAGAATATGAAAAATTATTTAAAAATTTGTTCTGCAACAAAAATTAATCCAAAGTCTCTACAGTCATAATAGGCAGAGCTAAGATTCAAAAACACTTTTCTAGTTATGCACACCACCTAAATAGAAAAGTCCTGTGAAGTTGAGTTCCAATTGTTGCAGGGCAGGTGCTCCTGAGCAGGGGCGAGCAGCAGCTGCAGATTCTAGCTGAGAGCTGCGCTGTGACCACTCTGGTTGAGATCACAAGTGGTCAAGATCCAGGAACTTGAGTCTTATCAGGGTTTGCAATCCAAACCCAGAACTATCTCACCTACAGCAGGACAATTCCATCATCTTACACTGGACTAATGCAATGTGTCCCAAGGACAGAATCTAAATTATTCTAATCTCAAATTTCCACATGGTTTATGTTTATGTAAAGCTGTGCTTGCCAGAACAGAATAACAGCACTATTTAAATGGAACAAACCCAGGCACCTTCTCAAATTGTAATACATGCACTACATAAGGGAGGGATAAAATGAAATGACTTTTTCACATAGATGTGGTTTCAGGAGATTTTTGAATTTCAGTTGAGCCTTGAAGGATGTGAGGGTTGTGGCACCAACCCTCTGCACAGTCAGAAATCCACATATAACATTTTTGACTCCCCAAAAACTTAACTACTGATAGCCTGCTGTTAACTGGAAGCCTTACCAATAACATAAATGACACATATTTTGTATGTTATATGCATACTGTATTATAATAAAGTAAGCTAGAGAAAAGAATATATTAAGAAGATCACAAGGAAGAGAAAATATATTTACTATTCACTAAGTGGATCACTAAGTGGATCCTCAGCCTACTCATCACATTGAGTAGGCTGAGGATGAGGAGGAAAAGGAGGGGTTGGTCTTTTCTCAGGGTGGCAGAGGTGGAGAAAAATTTGTATGTAAGTGAACCCTCGAAGTTCAAACCCATGTTCAAGGGCCAACTATATAGCCCTTTGAGCAATAATTTCGTATTTCCAGGTAGAAGACTTTTATTAATATTTTAATCCTGTTTCAAACAACCAAGAACTTCATTTTGTTCTAAATTAACATACTTTTTTCAATACTAATATGAATTTGTTACTCAAATAAAATTTTGTTTTTATTTATTTTTTTTTTTTTGAGACAGAGTCTCACTTTGTTGCCCGGGCTAGAGTGCCACAGCGTCAGCCTAGCTCACAGCAACCTCCAACTCCTGGGCTCAAGCAATCCTTCTGCCTCAGCCTCCCGAGTAGCTGGGACTACAGGCATGCACCACCATGCCCAGCTAATTTTTTTTTCTATATATTTTTAGTTAGCCAATTAATTTCTTTCTATTTTTAGTAGAGAGGGATCTCTCTCTTGCTCAGGCTGGTTTTGAACTCCTGACCTTGAGCGATCCGCCCGCCTTGGCCTCCCAGAGTGCTAGGATACAGGCGTGAGCCACTGCGCCCGGCCTCAAATAAAATTTTGAATAGCTAAGGAGTTAAATCACTGAGAAAACTAAGCCACTTAATTTTAAGTCTATCTTTATGTTTGCAGTAGTATTTTTATATTGACTTCAACTGTTAAAAACACATTAAAAATAAAGCAGGATGTGGGAAGCAGTGTGAGTCTTCTAAACAGCCAAAATAAAGGTTATAAAGTTCAGGTTTTCATAAGTGGGACCTTTGGATCAGTAGTATTTTGTTTACCCCATCTCATTTTTCTCTTAGTAAACATTTTAGAACTCTCCTGAAGATCCATCACCCAATTGACTACCACTGTTAACTTTTTGATGTATTTAATCTATTTCTTTTGGAGTGCTTTCTTATACCTGTGTTTGAAATTTCACTATTGTACTGTTACTGTTTCTTTTATAGCTGTGATCAAAACAGTGTTTATGTTGCATTCTTTTTTCCTTTTTACTTATTACTATAAAATAAGTATTTCTCCCATTTAAAAAACAGACTTTTCATAATTACTTTTAATAGCTAATAATCTCTCATATGGCTGCATTATTCACTTAATCTAGTTCCCTGTGGTTGGCCACAGAAGGGATTGTCTTCCAGAAAAGCCATGCCTATACTCTGCCTCTCAAATGGGCATTAGTATATGTGATTAAGTACCAGGAGTTTCTGGATGCCAAAGATTAATAAATTTTCTTAGATTAATAAAATTTTCCACAAAATTGGAAAAAGCGATTCATTCTAAAATAAACTCAACCCTGACATATTATGAAATAGAATTGGAAATGTATATGAATTTTTATGATAAACCAGGGAAAGGATTTTAAAAAATAAATGAAATGTGGTTGAAAAGAAAATTATTTTGTTAACATATTTGTGAATTGTGGATGCAATCTCTATGAGTAGAACTATGTGATGGTCTTTTATGATATTTAATTTTACATCTTCTGTATGTATACATAAGAAAGCAGTGTTTGTATGATTACATAGGAAAGCAAACAAAACCTTGCCTTGCTTTTATTGAAGGATTTCTAGGACTGCACATTTGCTCTCATGCTCTATTTTAAGTATGTCTATCCTTTGCTTGTATTTTATATAACAAAACAAGAAAAGAACCCTTTATTTTTTAGTATTTTGGAATTGTTTTCATTATTTTCCTTTCTCTTTTTGCTTTATTTTAAGTGAACTTTATTCCTTTTCTGTATCTTTTTCCTTTTTTTATCTGAAACATGTTTTATGTTCAAAATGGATTTATAAAGGGACTTTTAAACTCATTTTTTCGTACAAAAAAATTCATTGTGATTTTAAAAACATAAAATTTACCATCTCAACCATTTTTAAGTGTACAGTTCAGTAGTGTTAAGTGTATTCACATTGCTGTGCAACAGATCTCCAGAACTTTTTCATCTTGCAAATTTGAACTGCTGTGCCCACTACACAACAACTCTCTTTTTCCACTTTCCCCTAGCCTCTGGTAATCACCATTGTACTTTATATTTCTATGAATTTTACTACTTTATATACCTCATATAAGTGGATTCACCATATTTTTCTTTTTGTGACTGGCTTATTTCAATTAGCATAACGTCCTCAGGGCTCATCCATGTCATAGCATATGACAAGATTTCCTTCCTTTTAAAATATTCCATTCTGGCTGGGCATGGTAGCAATCCTAGCACTCTGGGAGACCAAGGCGGGAGGATCATTTGAGCTCGGGAGTTCAAGACCAGCCTGAGCAAGAGTGAGACCCTGTCTCTACTAAACAAATAGAAAGAAATTAGCTGGTCAACTAAAAATATATAGAGAAAAAATTAGCCGGGCATAGTGGCACATGCCTGTAGTCCCAGCCACTCGGGAGGCTGAGGCAGAAGGATTGCTTGAGCCCAGGAGTTTGAGGTTGCTGTGAGCTAGGCTGATGCCATGGCACTCTAGCCCAGGCAACAGAGTGAGACTCTGTCTCAAAAAAAAAATATTCCATTCTATGTATATTCCACATTCCATTCTCCCATCAGTGGACACCTGGGCTGCTTCCACCTCTTCACTATCGTGATAGTGCTGCTATGAACTGGGGTGTGCAAATATCTCTTTGAGATTCTGCTTCCAATTCTTTTGAATATATACTCAGAAATGGGATTGCTCAATCATATGGTGGTTCTATTTTTAATTTTTTGAGGAATTTCCATACTGTTTTCCATAGCAATATAACCCTTTTATAGAAGAGAAATGTCAAAGAACTATCCTGCTTGTAGAGGGTTATTTTGAACCAGCACTTTAAATTCACAGGGGCAGGAATTCACTTGCCTAGCTTCCATTGCCCTCATTTCTTTCTCTAGCAAAGTGCTGGTTTTCTTTAGGTGTCCACTCTTCCCTCAGAAGGCCCATGACTCATAGAAACTTAACCTCATCACCAGCTTTGGGAATGTATCTTGCTTACTATAAACCATTCATGGTAATCCCTTCACCTTGCCAGTGAATGGTTTAGGAACTCAGACTTCAGTCATGTACTATATGGCTTTCTCCTAGGGAATGTTATTAGTAGAGGAGTGGGCATGTGACCTAAATTGGCCCAGCCAGACTGAAGAAAAAGGTTTCTGTGGTGTGGCTGGGTGAAAGGTTTTCTTTTTCTCCTGTAGAACATAAAGAAATATGTGTCTCCATTTGCTGCTGAAAGCCATTTCTTAACACTGAGAGCCTTAGTCTGGAGACAAAGCTCATACACAAAGGCAGGCCAAACCAAGAGAATATCAGAGAAATGGAATGGAGTCCTGATAGCATTGGGCCTGGAGCCCTTTGGAGCTCTGACCCCTCTGTTAGTAAACTTCATTAAGTAAGCTAGTATTAGCTGAGTTTTCTGTTATTTGCAGCCAAAGTATCCTACCTGATAGAATTCTCCTCTGCTGTTCAGGAAACTTGGGGAAGAGTTTGAGAATCACCTACCTTACAGCTCTGAGGTCTAACAACAGCTCCTACCTGCATTTCCTCTTTACACGTTCTCTGGTCAATGTGATCTTTCTACAACCAATCTGGGAATGTCATTCCTCAGGACATTTTAAAATCTGAGAGAAGGTTTCAATTCTGTTGCTAAAGACAGGATGAGGAAGGGTTTATCCCTCCTTGCTAGGAGATAGCCTGTGACTAGATAGAATGCAGGCTTCTATCCCCTCCAAAGGCTTCTAGCCAATTCAGTCCTTATGTGAATTAAAAAAAAAAAAAAAAAAGTAAGCCTCTTCCCAAGACACTTTACATCCACATGATGGTAAACTGTCATAATGCATTAATTTTGTTAGCACAAAACTTTGTCTTTCATTTGCCAGGAATTTTTCATAATGATTATACAAATGTATGCTACCCATTCTGTAAATCACTCTCATTGAGCATGGCACCATCTGGACAAAGGAACATGGCAGCCTAATAGAGACAGAATACAGAATGCAGAGCAGATAAGAAAGCTGACGGAGATGTGCTTAGAGTCCATTTTCTTTTAGTTCAGACATAATTTTAATAAGTAAACAACTTTAACAGGTAAACTGGGAGGTGAGTTTTTTCTCTAACTTTTCATTTCAAAATAATTTCAGACTTACAAAAAAGATGCAAAAATAAACTTGTCGCAATAAAACAATTATCATATATTCTTCACCCAGCTTCCCAAATGTTCACATCTTACATAATGATAGTATAATTATGAAAACCAGGAAGTTAACTTTGCTATTATACTATTAACTAATATACAGACCTTACTCAAATTTCACTAATTGTCACACTAATGTTCTTTTTTACGGTCCTGGATCCAATCCAGAATCATATGATGCATTTAGTTGTCATATTTCCTTAGTATCCTTCAATCTAAGACATTGCCTCAATTTTTCTTTGTCTTCATGTCATTGACACTTGTAGGGAGAACTGGGCAGTTGTTTTTTTGTTGGTGGTTTTCTTCTTTTTGAGATGGGGTCATGCTCTGTTGTCTTGAGCTACCTCCCACCTCAGCCTCCCAAGTAGCCAGGACTACAGGCATGCACCACCATGCCCAGCTAATTTTTTTGTTTTTTGTATAGATGAGATCTCTCTCTTGCTCAAGCTGGTCTCAAATTCCTGGCCTTAACCGATCTTCCCGCCTCAGCCTCCCGAAGTGCTAGGATTACAGGTGTGATCCTATACCGCACCCAGCCTAGGCAGTTGTTTTAAGATTGTCCCTCAATCAGCCTAGCCAGTTGTTTTAAAGACTGTCCCTCAAGTTGGGTATGTCTGATGTTCTCATGACTAAATTCAGGTTATGCATTTTTGACAAGAATACCACCTAAGTGATGCTGTGCCCTTCTCAGTGCATCATTTCAGGAATCACATGATGTTCTCTTTGTAATTAATAAGTATCTTTGGTGGAGATACTTTGAAAATATGCATATATCCTGTTTGTCATCATAATTTTTCCCCACTACTTTTAGCATTCTTTGATGATTCTTACCTACAACAGTTATTACTGTGGTATTGGTCAAATGGTGAGGTCAGGATTTTGAGATTTAGAATAAAGTTTGGAAAGAGTCCCTAAAAGTAGGTGATAGACATCTTTCAATCTGACAGTATAATATGGTGACCAAGAGCAGGAGTTTTGCAATCGGACAAATCCAAATCAAATACTGGCTCCACTGTGTGTCAGCTGTGTGATCTTAAGTGGATTAACTTTTCTGAGCATCAGTTTCCTTATTGGTAGAGTAGGCATTATGGAGTCTACCATATAGAGTTTTTATGATGAACATTGTTAATATAAAGTACTTTGTACAATGTCTAAGACATGGTAAATATTTGTAAATTTTAGCTATTAGTATATGATAATGATTATTATTATTATAGCAATCTTCATCAGAAAGAAAACCCAAATTTACTTTCTTGACCTAGTTACTTATATAAAAAATCAAAAATATTTTATATCAGAACATTTTATATCAAAATATACATTTTTCTTTTTTTCAATTTTTAGCCTTTTTTTTCAGATTCCACAGCTTGTAGATAATTTTTAGCCTTTTATGAAATCTACATGGGAAGAACATACTTCTGATGTACCAGTTAAGTGGGCAAGAAAGCAGATGGAATTTGCATGCACATGCACATACACATGCACACATACACATACGCACATTATATGCCCAGAATTTGGGATAGGATGAAAGAGAGAGAGACTAGCTGAGATAAAAGTCAATATAAAATAATATTTAGGATTACTGAGCACTGTGACAGATACTGCTGGTTGTTTTTGTTTGTTTTTTACCCAGTAACCAATCTCCTATTCAAAGTAATAGAATCTTCTGTTTATAGTATTGGTGAATGGAAATGTGACCAGTTAAAAAATCCTTAATTTCCCAAGTTTCCTTGCAACCAGTGGTGGCTAGTATAGCTGATAAGCAGAAGTCTACTAGGTGTAACTTCTAGGAAAGCTACTGAATTTTGATAAGAGTGACATCTCACCTGACATGTGCCTTTTAACCTTCACTCTTCTCCCTTCTTCCTGCTTGGAACTCAAAAGCAATGCTTGTAGATATAGCAACCACCTTGTAACTAAAGGGCTGAAAAGCCCACACTAAAGATGGCAGAGCAGGAAGATAAAAGGAGGCTGATTGTTTGAGCAGCCCTTAACTCTCTTTTTATAAGTGAGAGAACTGAGGATCAGAGATGTTCAATTTTCCATGGTCAGTTATCTCTTAAACAATGGAGTCTGAATTCAAATTCATATGTATATGATTCCAGCGTTATCTATTGTTTGCTATACTTCAAAGCTTCCTGAAAGGATAAACTTGTTTAAATCTTAGCACTCTGGGAGGCCAAGGCAGGCGGATCGCTCAAGGTCAGGAGTTCAAAACCAGCCTGAGCAAGAGAGAGATCCCATCTCTACTAAAAACAGAAAGAAATTAATTGGCCAACTAAAACATATATATATAAAAAAATTAGCCGGGCATGGTAGCTTATGCCTGTAGTCCCAGCTACTTGGGAGGCTGAGGCAGAAGGATTGCTTGAGCCCAGGAGTTTGAGGTTGCTGTGAGCTAGGCTGACGCCACAGCACTCTAGCCCGGGAAACAGAGCAAGACTTTTGTCTCAAAAAAAAAAAAAAGATAAACTTGTTTAGAACCCTTTCTCCCCACATTTCCACATTATGATGGGCAAAGCAACCTATGATGGACAAAACAAAGTAAACACTGTCTGACAGCAGAGCTACAAATATTCCTTACGTGTTCTCTTCATTAACTACTAACAACTCCAGCCTAATCAACAAAAATGACTAAGCAGTTCCCTGGCACTTCATTTTCTACTCGTGCCAGTATAAAAGGCTTCAAACAGTGATAAGCAACTCATGATGAATGTCACCAACAAATATTTGCACCCAAACAGCACATCTAAAACATCATGACCTAATACAGAGGTCACAAAGAGATAATAAATGTGTTTTGATTGGTTGGCATGTATGTTTAATAACTTGGTTGAGCTATTATAATAATATAAATATCACATAATAATGGAGGCTCCTTGCTGCTCTTTTAAAACTCTGGGCCTGAATTCTTTGGTGGCAGCAATTACCTGGAGCTGCCCCCTCCCAGTACACTGTTCCATTCCATGCTGCTTCTCTGACTCTAAGCCAGAGTATCTGTTTCCAACTATCATCAGGTTTGTTCTGTTGTTTTTCTTATAATAGAAAAATATTTTATCTCTATGAAGTATTTGTTCTCTATCTAAAACAAAGATAAATGGATAGAGTTGCCTGTTTCTTACACCTAGTCCACTAAGGCATTTCACTTACCTGCCAGAAGGCATAGAATTTAAAAGAACACTCAGACATGTACTTCTTAAATCTGTTTGCAGAACAATCATTCCTCTAGCTCATTCAGAGGACCCCCATTTCATGTGTGTTACTTCAGCAAGGCTGCACAACAGCTATTGAAGTATTATCATTTTCATAGAGATGGGAGAGGTTAGGTGATTTTTCTGTTCAGATCCTGTTCATAGTTGTGTTGTTAGAATGTTGACCACTGTTTTGTTTGTTGATTTGTAAAACTGTTATCTCTGAGTATTTTTGCAAACACAGCAATGGATAGAATAAGAATAGGTAGACTAATGGACCTCTGTCTCATCTAACTTGGCAATGTAACATCATCTGTTCTTCACTACCTTCTTCCTTACCTTTATAAAATAAGCTAACATTATTGACCACTATATGCCAGGCACTGTATCAAAGGCTTTATATGCACTGATTAATTTAATCATCATGACAATACTCTGAATTATGTTGAGGGATAAGTTTTTTAAGTGAAATCATGATTCACATACAAATATTAAATGAACATGTGTCTATGATTGTATTTAACTTATCAATGAATGATGAAATCAGTAAAACATTACAACCAATTAAAATGAGAACCCAAAGAGCAGACAAATAAATTAACCCATCAGGAATGCAAAAATAAATGTACTTTATGGATGCAAAACTGATGGATAGCCACAGGACAATAATCAATTGCATACCACTAGACATAATTTGCATTTTTATGAACAAGAATCATTTGCATCATTCTGTTTTCTATAGCTTATAATCATAAAATAGCTCAAAGACAAAGAGATAATCCAGATGGGTAAGTGAGATAGAACATCCACTAATTTTTTTTGTTCTCTTTTCAAAGTATTTCATATATTTTCCTGAGTCCTTCTATTGTTATTCCCCTTTTTAAAAGCAAGGAAATTGTAGCCAAAATATATTAAGTAATTTTCAAAGGTCTCGTAACCAATAACTGGTAGAATCATTTCAACACAAATCTAACTGAATCTGGAAAAAGAATTCAGTTTATTGAATCAATTTTCCTCTTGGATTTATTGTGCCTGAAAAATTCAATCCAAAGCAAGTGTAAGGCGGAGAAAAAATCCTTTTTTGCCTCTACCATCTTAGGTTCATTGGCAGGGGCTATGCATATTAGACTACTCACAAGCTCAGCTCCTAAAACATCCCATCCATGCTATTTGTGAGCATCCATGCTCTCTGTCCCCTCTCAACTGCTGGCTGGGTGTCAGAAAACCTCGGGAATCATTCATTAAAGGTGGTGGAGCCTCAGAGTTCCCTCTCTCCACCCCACCACCTACATTGGACTGTAGGTGAGAACTGATCATTCTTGAGTTTATTGTGTTAAGCCACTGAGATTTGGAAGTTGTTTTTACTAAAACCACAAATGGGACCTTGAAGTATGGTGTCCTAAAACAAAAACCTAAAAATAAGTGGCATTGCCTTAGCACACAATGAGAGAAGAAAGGAAACTAATGCCAGGGGCAGAAAAAGTGTCCATCCATCCTATGCAGTGGCAACATTTGGCAAAAATTCTCTCTTATAATAACTTAATAGACAGGCCATATGCTTACTGATCTGTCAGGTCCAAGAGAAGCAGTTAGAAAGAACCAAACTGTTAGTGTGTATTGGCTACTATTGGCTGGCAAGTATTGGCAGTTTGAAAAAAGAAATGGGAGAAAATAGGAAAATTTCATAAATTTGGAGTCTTAAAGTAGACTACTTCCAGATCCCAAATAGTAGGAAATAAGATTGAGCAAACTGTGTACAACAAAGACCTGCTAGATCACCACTTTATGGCAAAGATCACATTAAAGTTGTGGCCTTTGACACTCAATCCTGATAGCATCAAGGTGGCTGCCTCTAGGTAGGCTGCCTCTTGAGAGAGCTGTGGGGATAAGACATAAAAGACATAAAGAAGATGTCTTTCCAGAGCTATGTCAGGAAAGCATTTGGGGTATAGCTTGTGGCACAGGACCTATCTAGAAATCAATCAGTAAGAAGCCTGTTAAGTTTCTGAGGAAAATATATTTCTGAAGAAAACAAAAGTCCGGGACAAAGAGTAATTGAGGCATAAAAACAATAACCCTTGGGTCATCAGCTTCCATGAGAAGGAAGCAGGCTCCAAAATCTGCATAGCCCCAGAGATAGCTTGCTCCCATCACCCTACGTCAGATATTACCATGGAGGATAATAAGCAATGAAGAGAGTGGAATCGGGGCTCAAAGAAAAATGGGCAAAATTATTCCTATCATAAAACAGAAACAGAGGCCAGGTGCGGTGGCTCACACCTATAATCTTAGCATTTTGGGAGGCCGAAGCGGGAGGATTGCTTGAGCTCAGGTGTTTGAGACCAGCCTGAGCAAGAGTGAGACCCTGTCTCTACTAAAAATAGAAAAAATTAGCCGGGCATCGTGGCATGTGCCTATAGTCCCAGCTACTGGGGAGGCTGAGGCAGGAGGATCGCTATACCTATGGCAACAGAGCAAGATTCTGTCTCAAAAAAAAAAAAAAAAACAGACAAAATGCAATCAAAGAAATTGCCCAATAATTTCTAGTCAGGGAAGCTTCACGATGCCTGCTCAACTGCTCTAGACAAGTGATAGTTTTGTGTCTTTCATATTTTCCCTTTCTGAATGGGACCATGCAGTCCTGTGTCTCTGCTTATCATTGTATATTTGGGGATGGGAAAGGAGCAGGAGTTAGAGATCCTTCTTTTAGTTTATAAACTATTCAGGCATAAAGAACCACATCTACACCAGAAGAACATGACTAAGTACTACCCAGGGCTCTTAGCTGGGCACAATGACTTTGGATAATCTCCTAGGGAGTGTGGTCGGGGAATGTAGTCTAAGTATGGGAGGAAGAATGAAATAGAAATTTATTTACTAAAAGGTCAAACTAGCAGAGACTGGCCATGTGTTTTCTAAAGTCATTTCTTTTTCTTCCTAGGCACTTAGTTAAACTACATTTCTCAACCTATTCTATAGTTAGATAGGGGCCATGTGATTGAGTTCTAGCCAATGAGATGTGGGCAGAATTGATGTGTGCCACTTTTAAACCTAGTCCCTGAAACCATTCCACACAATCCTCTATGCTCTCTCTTCTCTCTCTCTCTCTCTCTCTCTCTTTTTTTTTTTTTGTGTGTGTGTGTGTTTGTTTGTTTGTTTAAGAGACTGAATTTCACCATTTTGCCTGGGCTGGTCTCAAACTCCTGGCCTCAAGCGATCTTCCTGCCTCAGCCTCTCAAAGTGCTGAGATTACAGGCGTGAGCCAATGCACCCAGCCCTCTATGTTCTCTTTTGCCCCTGACATGCTAGCTGGATGTCAATAATAAGATTCCTAAATAACTGCATGGAGTAGAAACCCCCAGATGACCACACTGAACTGTTTGTGACCAACAAAGAAATCTCTACCATGCTAATTTAATATGCTAAATTTTATATGAGAAAATGGGCAGCTAAATGTTTATTCAAGATTCCAGACCTAGAAATACCTTATTTCAGCTGTTAGATGATTGTAGTCCAGCCTATTTGATAGCCTATTTGATAAAAACATTTTAATTTTCTAAGGGTTGCATTTCTGACACAAATATGCCCACTTATAATGTAATAATGGATGTCATATCTAAATGTGCCTGAGGGTTAGGCCAGAAAGGGATGCCAAATGAAGTGGTTAAATAAAGCCTTAAAACTATTTTGAGGTATGATCCTAGGTTCAATCCTGAGTCAACATCACAAATTGTCTATCATTCAAGGTCTAGTCAGGAAAAGAGAAACAACCTTGGGCATCCAGAAGAGAGGAGTGTGATACAGGAAAGAGGAAGAATCAGAGAAGCCAGAGGACAGTGAGGCAACCCAGACATTAGCAAAAGCAAGAAGCCACCACCACTCTTGGGCTGGCAAGAAAAGAGAGAAGGTGGTATAGTCAGAGCCCAGGAGTTAGGAAGACAGAGTCGAGGCAGACATGCCCTGTAGGTGCTGCAGACCCCAGAAGAGGGGCAGCAGCTGCTGGAGATGCCATCCAAGGCAATGAAGGAAGGAGAGAAAAGCCCTGCTATTCCCGTGCTTGCTCTGGAACCTGAGAAACACAGCCTGCAGGAGCCAGCCCTTCTGCCTTACAGAGCAGGGTAGCATGAGGACAGGCAAAAGATCTGAGCACATATAAGCTTAGGACCAGTAGAAACTGGTAAAAACAGGAAGACATTCTCTTAAGTAAAATCAAAGCTCAAGTGTTAGAGCAACTTAAAAGAATATTGTGGTCAAAGGTAGGATATTTTAAATTTTTTCTTGCTTTTTAGAGGTTCTGTTCTAGTTTGGAGATTTAAGCTACCACTTTTTTTCATTTTAATTCTAGGTCATGGAAGAGCCAGCATGTAGGGGAACTTCTTTGTTCTTGTGTCCAAATATACAATCTATACAGGTGTAGCTTATTTGTCATTTAAACTTAGTAAGCAAATTCGATTAAACATTTGAAAGCTGCAGAGGTGCAAGGTAGGAGAAATTCTGCCTCTGCTACTTAGCAACTCTCTGATATTGGGCAAAACCACTCATAGCGGTTTATTTTCCTCATATCCAAAATGGACACAATAATACCATCTTACTTAGGTACCAATAGGTACTGTTATCGTCACTTAATTCTCTAAATGGTCCTATAAGATAGGTACTGTTGTCATCACCATTTTAAAGATGAGAAAACTGAGGCACAGAGAGATTAGGTAACTTGTCCCAAATCATCACACAGCTAGGAAGTACATGGCAGGACAAGGATTTGAACTCATGCACTGTGATTCTGACTCTGGAGTCCATGTTCTTAATCACTACACTGTACCAAAAAACTTGAACGAATAAACCATTCCCTTATTGGCTAATACATAGGTTGCTTGTAATCCCTCCCTTCTCTCTCTTTCACTCTCTCTCTCCCCCCTTCCCCTTCCTTCTTTTGAATCTGGCTTAAGAGAAATTCCTATGAGTAGAAATTAAAGATAAGGATGTGTTTCTGAAACTTCATGTGTCCAGTGACAACTTTACTTAACATGATGTAACGCTTGCCAAAGAGGTGAAAGTTTCAAGGCCATCAGCCATGCCAGGCTGGTATGGTATGATTAGGCAGCCTGGATCAAGTAGTCTGAAGACAGCTGCAGAACAAGTGCAAAAAGGTGCCGACTGGTATGAACCAGCCCTGGCCAGCAGTTGGCATAGCTTCACAATACAGCTTTCAGTCTCATTTTAGGGTGAAATGAAAAGCACTTCTATGTTTCTTTGTCTCAAAAATGCCCAAATGTTAATGATTTAGTGGCTAAACTGAAGTACCACTTTTTACAATGACATGCTTTTATACTGTAAAGTAGACTAATCTAAACAGTATGATTATACATTTTTGAAGCCAGCCACCATGTAAATCTGACTACCCCAAAACTGTCATGCTGTGAAGAAGCCCAGACTACCTAGGCTGAGTTATCATTTGGAGAAATGATGACGAGCCAGCCCAAGCTGTCCAGCCATTCCAACCTAGGTGTCAGACATGGAAATGAAGAAGCTATCCTGTACATTTCAGATTTAGCAGACATGATGTGAAAAAAAAATTGAGAAACCCAACTAACAGCCAGAATTAAAGCCTCAGTATTGCCTTAGTTCATTCAGGCTCCTACAACAAAACACCATGGACTAAGTGGCTTATAAACTATAGAAATTTCTTTCTCACAGTTCTGGGGGCTGAAAGTCTGAAATCAGGTTGACAGCATAGTCAGGTTCTGGTGAGAACCCTCTTCCAAGTTATTTCTCGCTATGTCCTCACATGGTGGAAGGGGCAACAGTCTCTGTGGGTTTTGGGTTTTTTTTTGTTTGTTTGTTTGTTTTAAAAGGGCACTAATCCTGTTCATGAGATCTCTGTTCTTATGACCTAATTACCTCCCAAAGGCCTCATATCCTAACACTATGTTATGTTGAGGGTCACAATTCCGACATATGAATTTTAGGAGGACACAGACATTGAGAGCAGATACATGCTTCCAGTTGAACCATCCCAACCATTTATAGCCTTTTGGGCCATCCCAGCCATCCTAGTCATCATGGAGCAGAGATGAGCTATTCCTCCTGAGCCCTGTTTGAATTCCAGACCCACAAAATAAGAAGCATAACAAATATTTAATGCCACTAAAAATAATAATAAATTTCAAAAATAAAAATTTTTTCTACCATGGGATTCAAAAAAGACATTTGGATGAGAAACAGTGGCTAAAAATAAGTCCCATTCCTACCCTAGCAACTGAATTGGCTCCTATGTTAAAAAGCAGTTGCTCACACCATTGGCATTGACTTCGATCCAAAGTCACATGTGTGACCTCTGCATGGCAACAGCAAGGATGGCAGCTGAAGGCTTACCCTGGCAGAGTTTTTTTCAGGTTCTTTAGCCCAGAGGATCCAGAGTGATCTGTGAAACTTGGTGCTTCTCCCAGTTGCCAGGGGACTCTCCAGCCACTCTGCTGCCTGATGAACAGCACTACCTCAGCCTGTCTGGGATGGTGGGGAAAGGTCTGGCCTTAGGAGTAGCTTAATCTAGGTTCAAGTCCCAGCTCCACCACCTAAAGTAGTTGCATGACTCTGGGCAACTTATTGAACTTGGAGTCACTGAATTTTCCTCATCTTTAAAATGAGGCTAACAACACTAATATTGTAGGTTTGTAGTTAGAGTTAAGTGAGCCTTACTTACTTGGCATTTAAAAATAATCATGGCTAATGTTTACTGAGTAACTCACAAATGACTTAAATTCCTTATCACCATCCTAAAATGGTCACTTAATATTCCCTTATAGAAATAAGCTGGTTTCTCAGTCTTTCATACTCTTCCTCACTCCTCAAACCTCCCTCGCACTCTTCTCCCCCTCACTCTAAGCTGATTACCTCACCTTATATTTCACTGATAAAAAAGAAGGAAAATACCTGTCTTTCAGTCACCAAATCTGCATCGACTTCTCCTTTTCTCTTTCACCAATGGAGGAAGTGCCCCACCTCCTGTTAAAGACCAGTCTCTCCATTTGCGCTAGATCTGAACACTTTTCACCTTCTCCACTGGATCATTCTATCAGCATTAAAACAGGCTTGACTATTTCCCATCTTTGAAAAACTCACCTTGACCCCTAAACTCCCTCTAGCTACTCCCTGTTTCTCTGCTGTCTTCATAGCAGATTCTCGAGAAAGTTTCTATAGCCACCATCTCTACTCTATCACCTATTCACTCTTAAGTTCACTCAGATTTGGATTCCAGCTCTACTACCTCTCTGACATTGTTCTCATCAAGGTCACCAGTGACTTTCTCATTGCCAGCTGCAGTGTCCTCTTTATTGTTCTCATCTTATTCCACCTCTCAGCAGCCCAAGGCTCACTAGGACTCTTGAAACACTCCTTTTAACTTCTGTGACTCCATACTCTTCTGGTTTTTCTCTCTCTTTACGAGAGTCTCCATCTTCAGTCTCCTTTCCTTTCTCAACACCATGTGTAAACGTTAATATTTCTTACGATTTGATTCTATGTCCTCTTTTATTCTATACCTACCCATTTCCCTAGGTGATCTCATCCTTCACTAGTTTTAAATACAGTATTAGGCCGGGCCCCGTGGCTCACGCCTGTAATCCTAGCACTCTGGGAGGCCGAGGTGGGAGGATTGCTCAAGGTCAGGAGTTCGAAACCAGCCTGAGCAAGAGTGAGACCCTGTCTCTACTAAAAATAGAAAGAAATTAATTGGCTAACTAAAAATATGTAGAAAAAATGAGCCCGGCATGGTGGCGCATGCCTGTAGTCCCAGCTACTTGGGAGGCTGAGGCAGAAGGATTGCTTAAACCTAGCAGTTTGAGGTTGCTGTGAGCTAGGCTGATGCCATGGCACTCTAGCCTGGGCAACAGAGTGAGACTCTGACTCAAAAAATAAATAAATAAATAAATAAATAAATAAATACAGTATTATGCTGATGGCTTCCAAATGTACACCTATTGTTCAGGCCACTCTTATCCTCTCCAGACTCACATATCCAACTGCCCAATTGACATAGTTACTTGGATATTAAGTTGGCACTTAAAGCTTACCTTTCCTAATTCTACTTTGTTGCTACAACCAGAAAACAGGGAATCATCCTTGACTTTTCCCTTTTCTTAATCTTCCACATTCATTTAATGGTTTCTGTTGATTTTACTTCCAAAATTGGTTCCAAAACTGTCCATTTCTGTCCATCTCCCATCATCTGTCATCTGAGTAGCTGCCTCCCATCTGGCCTCTCCATGCTCTCTTTCTTGCCACTGCCCCAGTCCATTCTCTATGAAGCAGCCAGAGTTATCTTTCTAAACATAAATAAATCAATTCCTGTCATCTGTCTACTTCAAAGCTGTCAGTGGTTTCTTGTTATGCTTTGAATAAAATCCAAACTGCTTACCATGGACTACAGTGCCCCAAGCCTTCAAGCCCAAGCCTACACCTTAACCTCATCTCATTCTGCTCTCCTCCTCCCTTATGATGCTCCAGTCACATGGACCTTCTGCAAGTCTCCAATTCCTTCCTGTCCCAGGGCCTTTTGACTGTGGGCCCCTTTGCCTTGCTCTTCACCCCAATTGCCCCTTCTCATATTTTGCATCTCAGTTGTATCAGTTATGAACAGCCTTGCCTGCAAATAAAAGAAACCCCATATAAATAAGAGTGGCATAAATACATGGAAGTTTGTTCATTCGTCTCTTATAACAAAATTGCAGAAGTAGGCATCCTAGGACTGGCATAGCGGCTCCATGAGACTATAGGGACTTAGCCTCTTCCTATCTTTCTGCTCTACCATCCTTCACATTTTGACCTCATGGGTTAGCCTGTTTTCTGCTGCTATAACAAAATACCACAGACTGGGTAATTTATCAATTTTTTTTTCGCACAGTTCTGGAGGCTAGGACTTTCAAGAGCATTGCACTGGCATCTGGTGAGGACCTTCTTGCTGCTTCATAACATAGCAGAAGGGCAAGTGAGCACACAAGACAGAGAAAGCATGAGGGTTGGACTCCTCTTACAACAACCTGCTCAAGATAACTAACCCACTCACATGATAGTATTAATCTGTTCATGGGGGCACCACCCTGGGTCATGACCGAATTGCCTTTGTTTTTGTTTTTTGTTGTTTTTTTTTTTTTTTTGAGACAGGGTCTCACTCTGTTGCCCCAGCTAGAGTGCAGTGGCGTACTCACAGCTCACTGCAACCTCAAACTCCTATGTTCAAGTGATCCTCCTGACCCAGCCTCCAGAATACAGGAACATGCCACCACACCTAGCTATTTTTTGTATTTTTTGTAGAGAGAGCATCTCACAATGTTTCTCAGGCTTGTCTTGAACTCCTCGCCTCAAGTTATCCTCCAGCCTCTGCCTCCCAAAGTGCTAGCCTGGCCCCAGTTGCCTCTTATAGGCCCCACTTCCCAACACTGTTGCATTGGGGATTAAGTTTCCAATACATGAACTTTTGGAGGACATATTCAAACCATAGAACCTCACATGTCTGACTTCATACTTGGGGCCTCAAGGTCACAAGAGGGCTATTGCACCCTAAAAGCAGAAGAAGGGGAGAATAGTGGGGCAAAACCCACTTTTTATGTAACTTTTTATTATGCACAATTTCAAATTTAAAAAATAGAGTAGTATAAAGGGCCCTGCATGGATCCATCATGCAACTACAATAATTATCAACTTGTGGCCAATCTTCTTTCATTTATTATCCATTGCACCTCAACTCTCCCTTTCTTCTCATTATTTTTTTCAGAGACAGTATCTCTCTCAGGCTGGAGTGTAGTGGTGCAATGACAGCTTACTGCAGCCTCAAACTCCTGGTCTAAAGCAATCCTCTAGCCTTAGCCTCCCAAGTAGCTGGAACTACAAGGGCAAACTACCACACCCAGCTAATTTTTAAATTTTTTGTAGAGAAGAGGTGTTGCTATGTTGCCCAAGGTGGTCTGGAACTCCTGGCCTCAAGAGATCCTCCTGCCTCAGCCTCCCAAAGTGCTGGGAATATAGGTGTGCACTGCTGCGCTTAGCCTCTTCGCATTATTTTGAAGCAAATTCTAGATATTCTATCATTGTTTTCCAAAGTGTTTCAATATGTATTTTTAAAAGATAAGGCTTTTCTTTTTTATTTATTTATTTTTTAGAGGCAAGGTCTTGCTCTGTGCCCAGATTGAAGTTCAGTGGCATGATCACTGAGTTCAATGTAACAACATCCAATATCTGGGCTCAAGCAATCCTCCTGCCAGAGCTTCTTGAGTAGCTGGGACTACAGGCTTGAGCCACTGTGCCTACCTGGCTTTTCCTTTTCTTACATAACCACAACACTATTATCACACAAAACAATAGCAATTCCTTAATATTATCAAATATCCAATATTCAAATTTCCAATTGTCCCATAAGAATCATATTTTTTATAGTTTAAGGTGTCCAAATAAGGTACTTACAATTGACATGTCCTTGAAATCCCTTTTAATCTATGGGATCCCCCTTCATCTCTTTTTTTTAATGTCTCAACTTATTTTTTGAGGAAACTAGGTCATTTGTCCTGTAGAGTTTCCCGCAATCTAGATTTTCCTGATTGAGTCCCTATGGTGTTTTCTATCTTCTGTATATCTTGTAAGTTAATAGTTGTATCTATAGTTTTGATTAGATTCAGATTTTGTTGTTGTTGTTGTTCGTTTTTCATTTTCTTGGCTGGACTATTTTGTAAGAGGTATTATATTCTGCTATCCAGAGGTACCTAATGAATTGTCTCTCTTTTTGTGATATTAGCAGCTTTTGATGATTAATGTCTAAATGCATTAATTCATTATGTTAGAAGATGGAGATGCTTTAATTCTATCATTCCTTCTTCATTTGTTAGCTGGAATATATTTATAAGAAGAAACTTCTTCCCTCTATTATTAAGTTACCCAATAGGTACAGACAATAAAAGAAAGATAAATGCATGATACTTTCCCTTAGTTTACCAGTTTTTAAAATAGTGAATCAATTCACTAGCATCCTCCAATGATAATCAATTAGGCTTTTTAAAAAAAATTATCTACATAAACTCATGGATTTAAACATTTTTGATATGTTTCAATACATTGCAGTTATTATCCTTCCTGATACTCAAACTGTCCCATCTTTGGCCATTGGGAGTCCTCAAATTGATTCATCAGTTCCTTTCTTATCAGAAAAGCCAGGCCGGGCGGGCGCAGTGGCTCACGCCTGTAATCCTAGCTCTCTGGGAGGCCGAGGTGGGCGGATCGCTCAAGCTCAGGAGTTTGAAACCAGCCTGAGCCTGAGCAAGAGCGAGACCCCATCTCTACTATAAATAGAAAGCAATTAATTGGCCAACTAAAAATATATAGAAAAAATGAGCCGGGCATGGTGGCGCATGCCTGTAGTCCCAGCTACTCGGGAGGCTGAGGCAGGAGGATTGCTCGAGCCCAGGAGTTTGAGGTTGCTGTGAGCTAGGCTGACGCCACGGCACTCTAGCCCGGGCAACAGAAAAACCAAAACTTTTCTGAATCATGTGACCAGTTTCCACTTTTATCTCACTGGCCAGAGTTGTGTCACAGGAGTTTCTTCAGAGGCTTCCCCTGATGCCCCATCTAAAGAATGCACCCCTTATTATTCTTCAGAACACTATCCTGGTTACTTCCCTTAAACTACTAACCATAGGTGTAGTTATTGTATTTGTTCATTTGTTAAGAGTCTGACTGCTTCACTGGATTGTATACTTCACAATGTGAAGCTTCACATTTGCATGTGCTCATAGAAGATATTTAATAAATATTTGTTGAGTTAATAAAACAAATGATGTTTGTTTGACACCATTGCTATCACCATTGTATTTAGCACAGTCCACTGTCCAATACTATAGCCACAAGTCACATGTTACTATTAATATTTAAATGTAAATTAATTTAAATGAAATAAAATTTAAAATCCAGTTTCCTAGTCTCATTAGCCACATTTCAAGTGCTTGAAAGCTATGTGTGGCTAGTGACTACCATATTGTACAGTGTAGATATAGTGCATCTCTCTCATCACAGAATTCTTTTGGATTGTGCTGGAGAGAAGAAACTGACTAAGAAGGAAGTTAATTTAATCAAGGTCAACCAGTTACTAAGATCCCACAGCTAGTAAAAGAAGGAGCTGGGATTCAAACCTATGTCTGAGTGACTTCAGAGATTGAGCTCTTAACACCATTACATAGTTATCACTGTTATTATTACTTGCTTAGTCTCCCTTTCAATTCAGTTCTCTGCAGGAATTTATAGGGGCTTTAAGCTTGGCTACTAGTTAGGGTAACCAACTGTCCCAGTTTTCCTGGGACTGAGGAAATTCCCAGGATACATAAAATTCTCAGCAAACCATGCTACCTATTTATTTAAATTCTCTAGTGAGATTGAGGCAGGTAAATAGGAGGGTTCACTGAATTCTATTTCAACCACTTGCATCAACCATATTGCATGCTAGAAGTGAGAAAGTGGAAGTCTTGTCCCAGATTTTGTTACAGGTTGGGTCCTATACATGGGCAAGCTCTGTTAAGCAGATGCACTTGGGCAAAACCTGGAAAGCCAGATTAAGGAGGAGGGTGTATTCTGCTATTTTGTCTGGCAGGCAGTACAGTGGTAGCAGAGGTCCCAGTGTCCTGCTCTTAATGTCATGGATTTGGAACGACAGAATATGGGGCTTGTGTTGTGCAGGTGTAGACTCAGCCTGATACCATAAATCCTAGGAGCAGCGACTCCCTGATTTCTTGGTTTACGATTGTAACAGAAGTAGCCACTCCCTTAGTAAGTTGAATTCCACTCAAGAGAGTCATTACTGGAAGCCCAGCCTGGAGGCTGTTCCTTCAGCCTTTCCAGTGATTTTTATCCACCCAATTCCCTGTATTAATTCATTTTATGCTGAAATGAGTTAAATTGATGATATATTGTGATATAATAAAACATATATATTTCTTGATACAGAGCTTCTAATCCCTTGGAATTTCCTGGGTGATAGGAGTGTCTTGTTCTAATAAGGTGAGTCTTGGTGGGCTCCTGGATGGGGGCTGGTCACTAGAAAGACTAAGCCATAATTAGAAGCTTAAAACTTTCAGCCCCACTCCCCATCCTCCTGGACAGGAAGAAGGGCAGGACATTGAATTAATAATTGGTCATGTCAACATGATGAAGTCTCCATAAAAATCCCTGAACTAGGGGATTTTGGGAGTTTTCAAGTTGCGAACATGTGGAGATATCTGGAGGGTAGTATGCCCGGAGAAAGCATGGAAGCTTTGCTTTCCTCCCCATATACCTTGCCCTATGTATCTCTTCATCTACCTGTAATCTGTATTCTTTAATAAATTGTTTATAATAAGTCAGGAAGTAAAAGTGTTGTTGCCTGAGTTCTGTGAGCCATCCTAGCAATACTCATCGTGGGAACCCTGATTTGTAGCTGGTTGATCAGAAGTTCAGGTCATAACCTGGGACTTGCAATTGGCATCTGAAGTGGTGGGCAATTTTGTAGAACTGAGCCCTTAACCTGTAGGACCTGACATTATCTCCAGGTGGACAGTCTAAGAATTGAAGTGTAGGACACCTGGTTGGTGTCTGCTGGAGAATTGCTTGGTGTGTGGGGAAACCCCACACATTTTGGTCACAGTGTTCTGTGTTGTGCTGAGTATAAGAGTAGAAGGAGAAAACAGTTTGTTTTTTTCTTTATGAGTGGTTTTTATTTTTTGCAGCTAACAAACCCGCACTATTCAGATGGCACTTCACCTGGAAAACAAGGCAGCTATAAGATAAATCTGAATGTCTAGAATGCTAGGACCTAATATAAGACTTTCCTTATCACTACTATCATTCTTGAAGAAATGTGCATATATCCTATTCACCAGCATCCTGAAAATATTGGAACTTTGATTTTGGAAAGATGACTATATATTAATATATAAATACACACACACATGTACACACATACATGCTCCTCAACTTACAATGAGGTTATGTCCCAATAAACCCATCATGAGTTGAAAATATCATATGTCAAAAATGCATTTAAGACACCTGATCTACCAAACATCATAGCTTACCCTTGTCTACCTTTAATGTGCACAGAACACTTACATTAGCCTACAGTTGGGAAAAAATCATCTAACACAAAGTCTACTTTATACCAAAGTGTTGAATATCTTATAATTTATTGAATATTCTACTGAAAGTGAAAAACAATGGTTGTATGAGTACTTGAAGTATGTTTTCTACTGAATACATATTGCTTTTGCATCATTGTGAAGTCAAAAATTTATAAATTGAACCACTGTAAGTTAGGGAACATCTGTATACAAATTAGAAACCATCATAGCAAGAAAAAATTTTTAGGGGGCAAAAAGGCTCTTTTGGAAACAAAAAGAATATTCAATGCTAGCTGCAAAAAAAATCAGTCAGAAATAAAGGAACCCAATAATTGTTATGAAAGGCAATGCTATACAGGCAGTGGAATATTACATCAGCCACTCGATACAATATGCTGCAGGTAATGGGAGATACACTGCCTTTTGGGGGGCATTACAGCTGAGTTATGAAGTGTATAGGTGTAAAGGAAAAAAACAAACTATTTTTTCTCTCTACTCTCACACTTACAACACAGAACATTTTTGTGACCAAAGATGTATGAGAGTTTTCCCCACATACCAAGCAATTCTCTAGTGGACACCAACTGGGTGCCCTACAATTCAATTCAATTTTGACACTATCTACCTGGAGATAGCATCAGATATCACAGGTTGAGAGCTTAGTCCCATAAGACTTCCCCCACTTCAGACACCAATTGCAATTCCCAGGTGCTTCTGAATGACTAGCTATAAATTGGGATTCCCACAATCTCTCTCCTTGGGTTCAATAATTTGCTAGTACAGCTTACAGAACTCAGGGAAACACTTTACTTACATTTCTTTACCTTTACCAGTTTATTATAAAGGATATTATGTAGGATACATATGAACAGATAAAGAGATGCACAGAGCAAGGTATGGGGGGGGGATGCAACCTCCTAGCACTTCCATGTGTTCAGCAACCTGGAAGCTCATCAAATTTCATTATTCCAGAGTTGTAGAGAGCTTAATCTCCAGCACTCCCTGCCTTTTCTGGAGGTTGGTAGGTGGGACTGAAATTTTCATGCCTCAAATTCTCCAATCACTTGGTGTTTCTGATGAGTGGCCCCATCCTGAATCTATCTCAGGGCCCCACAGTAGGTCATCTCATTAGCATAAACTCAGGTATAATTGAAAGGAGCTCATTGTGAATAACAAGACACTCCTGCCACTCAGGAAATTCCAAGGGTTTTAGGAACTCCATGAGAGGAACTGGGACAAAGACCAAATATATTTCGTATTATACCACAGTAGGTTCTGGAGCCACCCAGACTTGAGTTCAAATGTCAGTGACACCATTTTCTGCTGTGTGAACTTGGATAAGTTAATGAGCCTCTCTAAGCTTCAGTTCCCTCATCTGGAATATGAGAATAATAGTACCCAACTCACATGGATACTGTTATGATTAAAAAAATGACACTTATAGTATGCTTAGTACAGTGTATGGCCCATGAGAACTTAATAAATGTTAGGTAACATGACTATTATAATTTTGCTGAACTCTGCTCCATTCCTGAAATTATGCCCAATACTTGGGATCATTCTGATTATAGCCTATCAAATTTCTAGGCAGCCACACCCTATCCTCCTTCAGATCATAATTAGTAGGTGCTCAAAAAATATTAGTGACTGACAGGAAGTTTGTTCATGAGGGATGTGGTTCCTTTCTGCACACGCAGTTATTACTAGTACTGGCAGCTGCTAATGCTATATTTTTCTATCTCTGTTAACCAGAATAAAACAACAAAAAAATAGACAATAAAGGTATCGTGTGTATAAGTGTTTGAAGAAAATACTCCATCACCAGGGAGAAAATTAACCAACATAGAAGAACAGTAAAGAGAAAGATCTTACTCTCATGTGATTATTGGTTAATGATTGTCTATGGCTATTTGGTGCCAATTAGTCTAGAACTCAAATAGTAAATGGCTTCAAGAGGTAATTATTTAGCTCAAGGAGGAGTGAGACACCACTGCTATTATGTTTTCAAGGCCTTTCTGAGCCTGATAATTTAAAGGGGCTCACATTCCTCAGATAAAAGGTTTTTTCTTTCTCTGATTCTACCCTAAAATAATTCTTTAATCCACCTGATGTTCTTATTCCAACTGTTATATCCTTCTCTCTGTCCCTTATCACCTCTTACCTGGTCTTTTCTAGTAGTCTTCTACTGGTCACCCTTCCTAGGGACCTCTTCCCCCAGTCTAGTCTTCAGGCTGCTGCTGAGGTTCCTCCTGTATTGCGAATCTAGTAGTTTTCCACTGCCTACTTTTCAGTAGTTTCCCCATGGCCCTCAGTTAAAAGTCCAAACTTCTTCCTATGGGTAGAAAGCCATCTGAGATTTGGACCCCATCTAACCTTTTCAGCCATTGTTGCTTACCTTCTCCTTTTCTAGGCTCTTCTTCAGCCTTGCTGAACTACTGGCACTTTCCCAAACATGCCAAGTTGTTTCAAATCCACCCATAGAGTCTTGGCTCCTTCACTTCTAAATGGATTCTCTTAAACCTTCCCTCCCTATTCACCTGAAAAAAGCTCATGATTGTTCACAATTCAGGTTAGGGGTCATTTCCTCCTGGAAGCCCATTTTAACATCCACTTCAACACCACCTGCCCCCTCCTCCCTTCCCTACTCCATCATTGCTCACTCTCTGGAGTCCTCTGGAGTTACCTCCGGCAGCATAGATGACATGCTTTGCTTTCTTCATTGTTTCTCCAAACAAAGATCATCTGTACCATATTTCCTGTTTCTTAAAAAGCTGTTATTATTGTGTTTTTTAATTTTAAAAATATTCATCATCATTATCATGTTCATTATCATCATCATCACCTACTGATGAATCAATCTATGGACCTTGATGCAGAATCTGTGCTTAAAAAATTTCCCAGTTTACTGCTAATGTTCTGTTTCTTGTTCAGGTGCCAGTTACACTGGGTGTTAATTTGGAAAAAATTAATTGATCTTTTTAGGATATGCATACTTTTCTGTATATATGTTATTTTTCAATAAAAAGTTTAAAAGAACATCTTTTGTTGCCTCCTGAATATCTGGCACTAAGACATATATGACAGATTATGGTGAAGGCTTGGGTTAGGGTTAGGACTAGGGCTAGAATTAGGGCTAGGACTAGGGTTAGGGTAAAAAAAGTTAAAAAGGAAAAATTCCCTTGGTTATTCTTATATAATACTGATGTTGGAGAACCACTGACTTTTCTGTCTCTCTACTGAATGGTATGTAAGCCCTTTGAGGGAACTGAAGGCATCTATTCCCAACATCTGTTTTAGTGTCTACAACAGAGTACACATTTAATAAATGATTGATAAATAAATGAATATGAACTGAGGAAGAAAAGTGACTTGTGGGTTCCCTTCTTCTTCTTTCTCTTCCAAACACTATTTGTTCCATGCCCATCATGGAGCACAAGATAGCTCATGCCTCAAAGTTACACCTCCTACACACCCCCTGAATAAACCTGTGAAATGCCACCTAGCTTCCTCCCTGCCACACGCTGGGTGTAACTGATCCAAGTACCAGCCTAACAAGGGTAGGAGAATGGAAGCAGGTGGAGGACGTTCTGTCCCCAGTACCAGTACTTTTGCCCTACCTGGGTCTGAGCCACCCAGCTCAAGCCTTCCTCACCATGCCTGGGTGACAAGCTGGAGAGAATACGTCCTTGGAGATATTGCAATGCTAACGATTCTATTTGCATCTCTGATGTAAGTTGTTCCTAAGCTACTCAGCTCCCTAATGTGGGAATTTTAGTTTTAAAAACGATATATTGAATATTTAGGAGTAATCATGGTGATTTTTAACAAATTTACAGTAGAAAGTGAAAGGGACCCTGGATGAAATATCACCTAAGTCATTTATTAAGTCACAAATAATTATCGAGTGCTTCCTAGGGATACAGTGACAAACAAGAGTCATCTACCTTAATGGAACTTACAGTTGTGGGGGAGATGGGCAATCAAATAATAATATCTAACTTTTTCATAGACTTATAATGTGCTGGACATTTTTCATATGTCAACCTTTAATAATGGGATACAGAAAATGTGATTAAGTATGGAGTTTGAGTGCAAAGCTTGAGGATTGCCACCTGGAAACACTGGCAGGTGGCATCAGTGTTCCAAAGTGGAGAAGTTTCACTTATGTAGGCAGAGACAGAGAATTTCCAGTAGGATTGCAACATTTTCCATACAAGACCAGTGCATATGCTACAGTGATTTGATTGGTTACAGATTGCTGCTTTCCTAGGAATAGTAACTTATTGCTCTTTCTTGAGGAGGGGCAATGATCTGAGGGGGTCTTATCTAATTATTTACAGGGGGAGAAAAGGCAGAAGTTACGGCTGCATGCCAGATGACTCAGGCTGCATAGTCACATTCCTCTCAAGACTCAGAATAAAGTTCCAACAGCTTTAAGTTTGAATTATTTAATTTCATACATGTATTAATTCATCTCATTATTATAACAATTCAGTTATATCCTATTATTATCCCAATTTACAAATGAGGGAATGGATGTGTTGTATAGTTACAAACTGATAAGGAGTCATGAAGGCAGCATAAGGAGTAGAGAGCAGGTATAGCAGGAAGACCTAATGTAGCCCTTAGGGTCAGGGAAGATTTCTCTAAATATGAGAGGATGAAGTGGAGATCTAAGGTGTGAGCTGGAATTTATTAGACTAAAGAGGTCTAAGGGAAGAGGATTGCAGACAACAGAAACATCAGATGCAAGATGTTTGAGGAACTGAAGGCAGCACAGGGAGCCAAAGAAGAAGCAGGAGAGGTAGGCATGGGTCAGATCACCTAGGTTTTTTTCTCTATGTCTTCAAATAGTATGATAAGTTAGGGAAACAGAGGGAGTTGAGATTTAGGATCTAGTCCTAGCTTTGTTCTTAATAATCTCAGCCATCTGTCTATGCCTCAGTTTCCTTATCTGAAAAGAGTGTGAAAGGGTGGATGGACCAGAGCTTTCAAGTGGCCCATGTGGTTTTAAAGCTCTGATTCTAGGTAAGGCTCTGCTGAATGGAATTGCCAAACCAAAGTGCAAGCCCTGGACACTGCTCAATACACTGAGGCCCAGGAGCAGCAACCCCAGTGGCCAGCTGGCATTTGCCAGCCTCTGACTCCTCTGTAGATTAATTACAAATCATGGAGAATATCACACACAATAAGTCACGACATAAATATGGCTATGAACATGGTTTGTTCCCCTCATTTGAAAGGAAGGGAGAACTGCTAATAACAGTGTAATAAGGATAATTACCTCTTTTGAGTATTTACTGTACCGGGTACTTTTAGGTAGATTTCCTCACAACAGCCCCGTGTTACAGATAGGAAAGCTGAGGCTTCAAGGGCTACATAACTTTGGGAAGGTACTCACCACCCAAACTTGTCTTACCTACTGAGCATGCCCAGTCCTATGTCCTAGTGCTTGGTATGGTAACTTGAGCAATAACTTTCTCTGGGTTTGCTCAGTGGCAGGTTGGAATTTGAACGCAGCGCTAATTCCAAAGCTCAAGGTGTTGATCATCATGTGATGCTGCCTTCCCTTCTTGAAACAGAGGCAATTCCTTACTCTGTAAATAACGTGACATTGTCTTTTGAAGTCCTTTCTGGGTGAGGAAAGCGCTTTTTATAGCACAGGCTTGCCTCCTGTTTACTTGGTCTCTTCCAGCACCGGTTAATCCTGCCTACAATTTTGTCCTTCACTGTCCTTACACTGTATTCCTAGGTTTCCTCCCTGCAAAAGACAACGCCATGAGACCACATGGTGTTTGTGTGTGTGTGCCAGCAAAGAAATTTCACTCCCCTCCCTCCCCAAGTCTGCCTACTTTTCTATAAATAATTGTTCTCCTCCCTTCCCTCAGGCGTCTGAGTAGTTTGGTCACTTAACCAAATACACACGCACAGGCACGCGCGGGCGCGCGTAAGCACACACTCACGAAGGTGGGGGAGGGCAACGTGAGTGACCTTGCAAAGGTATCTTGCCCACTGAGGACAGCATTAGCCAAGCTGAAACCTCTGCAAATATTGGTCTTCCTCCCGCATTCCTCCCCAAACAGCTTGCTTCTCTCGCGCTTGCCTCGCCCAGTCCCCTCTCCGCTCGCTCCGCCATACAAAGCCCAACCCGCCCATCTCCTCTGCAAGCCTAGGGAACTTCATTCCCCATGTTGAAACTCGTCGGTGGCGGTGGCGGGCAGGACTGGGCATGCTCAGTGGCGGGGACAGGTCTGGGAGGCGAGGAAGCCGCGTCTGAAGTCGCGCGGCCGGGAGATCGGGGGGAGGCAGACGGCTGGGGCCCCGGCTGGGGGTGCGCGGGGATCCCCGATTCCGCGCCTGGGGAGGGCATGCTCCAGGCCGGCGCCGCGGGGCCGGCGCGTGGGGGGCAGGGCGCGGAGGAGGTGGGGGAGTCCGCGGGAGGAGGGGAGGAGCGCGCGGTTCGCCATCCCCAGGCGCCGGCTCTGCGGCTGCTGAATCGGAAGCCGCAGGGAGGATCTGGGGAAATAAAGACGTCCGAGAATGACCTCCAGCGAGGCCGCCTGAGCCGGAGCCCGCGCGTAGCCCCGCCAACCCCCGGCATGGGCGACCGCAGCGGGCAGCGGGAGCGCTTGGCCCCGCACTCCCTAGGGGCGCCCCCGGGCACCGGCGCCGCCGCCGTGAACGGGCTGCTGCACAACGGCTTCCATCCGCCGCCAGTCCCGCCGCCGGTCGTCTGCAGTCGGGGCCCTGTGGGCGGCGGCGACGCTACACCCCCGCGCCTCCCGCTCCTGCCGGAGCTCCAGCCGCAGCCACCGCTCCCTCAGCACGACTCCCCGGCCAAGAAATGCCGGCTGCGGAGGAGGATGGACTCGGGGAGGAAGAACAGGCCGCGTAAGTCCCGCCGGGAGGGGAGCGCAGGCGCGAGGCAGGCGCAGCGCGCGGGGCCCGGGACAGCGAGCAGCCAGCCGGGGCAGGCTCCGCAGCGCGCCCCGTGCGCCCCAGCGCCTGCGGTCGTGGGACTGCACTGAGAGGGTGCCCAGGATTGATTCTTACCCCAGGGGCGCCAAGCACTAAAGATCGTTGCCTGAGCCAGCCGGTTGCTCTTTCCTATCCGCAGAATGGGCTGACTGGACACGGTAACTTGACTTGGTCCTTGTGTCAAGCCTCTATAAAAGGCAAACGCACTGCTCGCCCTTCTAATTGGTCGCTGGGAAAATGCATGTGTGTGAACATTGGTGGGGTCGGGAGTGGGGCTAGAGCGGGCGGCACAGTCGAGGTTGCCCTCTCCTCGCCCGTCTCCCTTCCTTGAGCGTGTCTTGCTGGGGTTGCCGCTAAGGCGACCAGGCTGTCCTTTGAATCGCATAGTAGCCGCCAGCATCTCGGGTCTATTGGCGAGCGCAAGTCTGGAGGCGTGGAGTTTGACAACCTCCCAAATCACGGCCTATTAAACGCTGTTTCTTCACAGCCAATGAGAGGGCCTTTTGAGAGGGACACACCCACTGATACCATGTGGGCCGGAACTATGTGGACCAATGAGGATTAGAGGTAGATTTTTTTTTTCTGAGGAAGGGGGAGGAAGGTACGAGAGTTTGTAATTGTAATGTACAGCACAGAAAGCCGAAGTACGATATTTCACAATCTAAAGCTTGTATATATAATGGTAGTTTGTAAAGGGTACCTTCTCCACAGGACGTTCTGGGATGTAAATTTGTAGGTCGAGTTTTCTAGCTTTTCTTGTCTGAGCCGAACCTCAACTGGTTCCCTCTTTGTGGTTGTCTTTAATGAAGCTTCTGAATGGCAAAAAGCAAAGTAAGTAGAATGCATACTAATAAATGACTGCATTCAAACATGCACCTTTTGCATAGAGGTTATTCTGTTTGGCATAGGGAAATTGTTAAATAGGTTTTGGATTTCTGTAAATGTTTCATATTTGGCAAACAGCCTAACACCTTCACTTTTTCCTGTCTCTCTTTTAGTCTTTTTATCTCTTTGACTCTTAGTTTTTCTGCATTGAATTAAAGTTTCTCAGACTTTAGAAAGCACTTTAACATGACTCTGATATTTGTGTTTTGTTGATTTGAAATATTAAGGTTAAACGTTAAGATTTTGTGTGGAACTTTGAAGCCACATAGCAGATCTGCTTATTGTAAGGAATAAGGTTGTAAACTAGCACCTGAATTTTTATTTACTTTTGTTTTTGATATTTGTTAGAACATGACTTTCTTTATGGACTTAATATTGATCACCTATGATTTATTAACCTGTTTCACTCTTTTGAAACTACATTTTATTCTCTAAACTACATTAAAAAATTGTAATGGGGTTTGCAATGAAAATAGCTAAAATATAAAGAAAGATAACTGTATATTTTGTTTAGTATTGCTAGCTTGAATGGTCTATGTTTAGTTGAGGATATAACACCTCTTGAAATAATTTTTGAGGAATTGAAAATACACTCTAAGCCAGGCGCGGTGGCTCACACCTGTAGTCCCAGCTACTCCGGAGGCAAGAGGATGGTTTGAGCCCAGGAGTTTGAGATTACTATAAGCTAGGCTGATGTCACATCACTCTAGCTGGGGTGACAGAGCGAGACTATCTCAAAAAAAAAAAAATAAGAAAATACACTCTAACAGTAGCTTGAAGACAGAGAAAAACTAACCTAAGCCTTAGCTTGTACTTGCAAACCCACAGAAACTATTTTAAAATACAAGAAAATATAACTATATCTGCCTGTGTACTTTGTGTCAAAAATTAAAGTGGTTTGTGTTTTTTACAAAAATGAAAATCTTAGTTGTTTTAAGTTTAGCAACAATGATACTTATTTGTAAGTTTTTAAAAAGGATTTATCACAATTGACTTTTCATTATCCTATCTTTTCTCAGATTTGAACAAACATTTCTGAAATAAATTTTACACATTTTAAGGAGTCACATCTGCTCTTTCACTTCTGAAACTTATTAGTTGAAATTGTTTAATTTAATATCTTGTACCTTGCCTATTAACATTCACATATCATTTACTATAAAAAGAAATATTGCTCAATGAGTTGATATTTAGGTACTATAAGAGGAATCTTTTTAGAGTTAAGCATAGTCCTATTTTCTGAGGACTGACAGAATTTACATGAGCAATTATTACAAAGAATATTTGAGTGCTTTGAATGTGTATTTTAGGAGTATGTTGGTGGTGAAGAATCAAGGTGAACAAATATTTGTTTCCTACTTACCAGTTTACAACATCAGATGCCTGCCTCTGTCCAAACCAGATGTGTGTTAGGACAGCCAGTGGTATCACTTCTAAAGACACATGGAATGCATATGTGGTTAGGTGTGTTTCTATTTGATAATATTTTGAGTAGAGTGCAATACAAGCTTCATGTTTGAAAATGATGAATGGAATGAAACATATTTCAGAATTTTTAGATTATTTTAGAAATTTTAATCTGACTTCTCAGTTTACATACTATTTACCATCTTGCAATTTAAAACTCAGATCAGTGGCAGGTTGATTTTGCTAAACCAGGAAAGGAGAATGTTGTCCACTATATTCATCAAAAGTGATTGGCGGGGTGCAGTGGCTCAAAGCTGTAATCCTAGTACTTTGGGAGACCAAGGCGGGAGGACTGCTTGCGGCCAGGAGTTCAAGACCAGCCTGAGCAACATAGCGAGAGCGTCTCTAGAAAAAAATAGAAAAATTAGCGCGGCATGTTGGTGCACAGCTGTGGTTCCAGCTATTCGGAGGGCTGAGGCAGGAGGATCACTTGAGCCCAGGAGATTGAAGTTGCAGTGAGCTACAATGATACTACTGTACTTTAGCCAGAGTGACAGAGCAAGACCCTGTCTCAGGGGGAAAAAAAAAGTGACATCGCCACACTCTACTCCCCCTTGGAAAGCTTCCAAAACTAACTGCTTCATCAGGATTTCTTAGTTACTATTTACCTGCCTCTGCTACTTAGCAGTGGTGTAACCTCAACTGAGTTACTGGCTCTCATCTTGAACCGTTGGACTTGGGCTAAGTGATCTCAAAGCGTTGTTTCTTGTACCTTCAGAATTCTATGGTTCTCGGACCTGCGCTGAGTGATTCACGCCTGTAATCCTATCACTCTGGGAGGTTGAGGCGGGAGAATCACTTGAGCTCAGGTGTTTGAGACCAGCTCTGAGCAAAAGTGAGACCCCCATCTCTACTAAAAACAGAAAAAATTAGCTGGACTTGGTGGAGCATGCCTGTAGTCCCAGCTACTAGGAAAGCTGAGACAGTAGGATTGCTTGAGCCCAGGAGTTTGAGGTTGCGATGGCACTCTATCTAGCCTGGGCTATCGAGTGAGATTTGGCCTCAAAAAAAAATTCTGTGATACTTTAGAACTGACAGTTCTTCCTACATGACCTCTACACTGGTTATCTGCTCCACCATGTGACTAACTATTTAATTATACATGCGGTTTTTTGCCTTGTGCTGATTGTTTCATATGTATTACTTGGCTCCCCAATTAAATTGGAAGTCTGATTATAGATGATATATTTTTTCTCATATGCCTTGTCCCTTGGGTGCAAGAATATATGATTGATGTCACAGAAAAAAGGTACAAGTAACATCACCACCCCATTGAGGTGGATGTTTCCATCTCTACAACAGACTTTGGCAAAAGTCCTTCAGTGGAGTTTTCATAAGGTATCAGTAGGGCGATTCCTTTGTTTGTTCCTCTGTGTGCTGATGCTTTGCAGCACACATAAGTAGCACCTGGTGGTAGCAGCTCATTTACCAAATATTTTGAAACTAGTGATAGTCCTGTGTTGCTGTGAATGTCTAATGTGTTGTAAATGTGTAGTCATTCAATGCCCACCCCTTCCCCCAAGGGCTTGGGTCTGAGTCTAAGCTGAATGAGAGCCAATTACTAAACCTCTACTTTTCAGTTTCAGTATCAGTAAAATAGAGAAATCATACTACCTCATGGGGTTGATATAAGGATTAAATGAGATAATATATAAAAAAAGATCTTACGGCTAGGTGTGGTGGCTCATGCCTGTAATCCCAGCACTTGGGGAGGCTGAGGTGGGAAAACTGCTTGAGACCAGGAGTTCAAGACCAACCTGAGCAACATAGCAAGACCTTGTCTCTACAGAAAAATGACAAAAATTAAAAATTAAATCTTTAAAAAAAAAAAAGAACTTAGATCCTGTTTGGCACATAGCACTTATTTAGTAAATGCAAGCTGTTATCACTACCTCACTAAACACTGTCCACCATTAATCCAAAATACAAGACAATTAAGCTGTCAGATACAACCTCAGACTGACTTTCTTAGTTAAAAATAAAAATATAGACCTAGAATAAGAAAGATGAAAAAGTTGTGTGTATGTTTCTTTCTTTCTTTCTTTGAAAGACTAGTCTAGTGCAGTAGTGAGAAGTGGGGAGAAAATAAAAGAAAGAGTTTGCTCTGTAACTGTGAATAATCAATTTAATTAAATATTTTAGTAAGAGCATTTTCTTATGGCATTTAAGCATCATACATAATGGTTGTATTATAGTCCTGGTATTCCATTATGTGGATATACCATAATTTATTTAACCTGTCTCTTGTAGCTTTGGGCTGCAGCTAGGGTCTCTCTGTCATGGAGCACATGCGCGCACGCCCACGTGCACACACACACACAAACACAAAGTTTTTGAATCACTAATTCAAATGTTGTAGTCTTAATTAGAACTTGGAGTATTTTACCGTATTAAAAAGCAAAAGTGTGGCAGCAACAACTTTGTACATAACTCTTTTTATCTTAAAGTTATTTTCAATAAGATTGGTCAATGCACTCTTTTTAGGGGAAGAACAAAAATTACACAAAGTAGTATATGGATAATTGTCTTGAAATTCTGGACATTATAGATACTAAGGACACTGTTTTAGATAAGCCACAACACTAGCAGAAAGAGGAGAAAAATGCAAAGGAAATAATTGAGTCACCAAATATTATGCTGCAGAAAGACAAATGTTTGAGCATCATCCGAAGCCCTCAAGGACATGTACTACCCTCTTCCTTCCCTTGCGAGGCAAGAGGCAGTAATAATGAGCAGATTCAGGCAGAAGGCCTTCTGGGGGGAGGTTCAGACTTCTCAAATCATCCATATAGAACCTTCAGATAGCAGAAAATGGGTGAGAGTTCTTTATGCCTGTGGTCCCCAACCCCCGGCCTGCTGACTGGTACCTCTCTGTGACCTATTAGGAACCAGGCTGCACATCAGGAGGAGAGCAGCAGGTGAGCCAGCCAAACTTCATCTGTACTTATAGATCACTAGTATCACTGCCTGAGCTCCACAGCACCCATTCCCCCATCCCTCCACCCACCCCTGGCCTAGAAAATTGTCTTCCATGAAACCAGTCCCTGATGCCAAAAAGGTTGGGGATTGATGCAGTTATGCACATAACATACAGGTAGGTACAAACTGAAGAAGCCCAAATCTGTTACCAGTTTAACACATTGATTGCCACACTAGAAAAAAAATTTTTTTCCTTGGGGCCACGAACATAGAATAAAAACTTCGAAAACAAAACGATCCTTTCTAATTAAATGAAAACTTTGTTATTTTTTATTGTTTTCTCTGCGTGAGTTATATGCGACTTGAAAAATTGTTCACACAGCTCAAGGTAAAGAGACGTGCGAGTTACATATGCTTCACCATACCCTGAGCTCAAAACTAGCATGAGTTAAATGCAACTCACATGGCAGTTAATGTGTTAAGCCACCATTGTGAAAGTATAAGTCTTTAATTTTCTAAATATTGGGATATTTATCTTTGGTGCTTGGATTTTACATTACTGCTGGATCAAGCTAATTAGAAAAAGCAGTATAAAAAATAAGTAGGTGAAATTTTCTGATTGTATCTGTGTAGAATATGGATATATGTTCCCTTTTTTTGACATAATACTTCTAGATAGATGGGAAGCATTGCAAATTCAACAACAGGAGACTAGGATGGAGAGCAGGAACATATTCCACTATTGCTATCTTCTGGGACATGGTCAAATTACCACATTTGTCAATTAAGTTATGAATTGTGCAATACACATTTGAATTTATGATTAAGAATTTAAAGTCCAAGTGTCCAGTGTCTAAGTGCTTAAGGATCAGGACTTTTTAAACATACCCATACCGCTTTTCCCCCAAGACTAGTAAATTAATTTTAACATTAATATTAATTCAAAGCATATTTTGTTTGGCATGGTAAGAAAGATGGAAATAGTGTTGTTTAATTTTTAACGTGTGAGACATTTAACAAGTGTATGAAAAAAAACCCTTCATGGTTTTGGAGACAGCATAAGTAGGGAAACAAAGGAGTTTGGGTTTTAGCTGACAGGTTGCTTTTTGTGTATGTGATAGCCTGATATAATATTTTGTGTGTGTATGTGTTAAATATAAACCAATTATCATGAAAATAAATCAAGTTTTGACTTCTAATATATTTAATTACATGTGCTTTAGCTTTAATATGTAAGTCAATATTCACCTTAGGATGACAAGTGTTTAGTGTACCCAGTATGGCATACGGAATTTCTAAGTAGACTTTTTGTCTAGATAGTGCAGCTGTCAAGCTTAGTATCTCATTACTTAATTTATGACATCTTTTAGATGCTTAGAGTTGGGTAAGCACGTGTGTGTGTGTGTGTGTGTGTGTGTGTGTGTGTGTGTCTTTTCTCCTTGGGAATGTATTTGAGAGCAGCAGATGATTTGAAGGGGCAAGGGAATGTTATTTTTAGAGGCAGTTGTATCAGAATAATTATCTGGACCTCTAACAGATTTCTGTATAGTTAGGAAAGAGGGTAGAAAAACTCGTAACAGTGGTCGGTACACACAGCAGTACCTTTGATTTTATTCAGGACTGAGAATAGCTATTATTGAGCTCCAACTATGTGCCTGTTGTTCCATATGTGCTTTTACAAAAGCATGTGATTACCATGCCCATTCTCCATTTTACAGATGGGAAAAGAGAGGCTCAAAGAAGTAAAGCAACCTGCCCGAAGACTTGTAGTCAGTGAATTGCAGGACCAAAATCTTAACTCAAGCATATCTCCATTGCCAACTGACTTTCTTTTCTGCCACAATAAGCCTATTATTTATGTTGGGAAAATAAAGTATGTTCTGTAAAACTTTGCAAAAGATAGGTGTATGTAATCTGTACACCTCTGACAAAAAACTCATGCATGTGTCTGTGGAAGTGACAGTAACCAGCTTTACACGGCACTTACTATATGCCAGGCACTAAGCTAAACACTTTACATGGATTATCTCATCAAATACTCCTAGCAGTCTTGTGAGATAGGTACTGTCATTATCTTCCTTTTACAGATGAAGAAACTGAAGGCTCAGGACTCAGAATAAAACTGAGTTGAGATTTTTGACTCTGCTGGGCAGGACCCTAATGGGTTCCTAGAGTAAGTGTGGGCAGTGTTCTATAGTGGAAAGAGATTTGGAGCCACCCTGATTCAGATCCTCATTCCACTACTTACTGGCAATGAAGCCTTAGGCAAGATTCTTACCTTTTCTGAGGCTCACTTTGTTGAACAGGGATAATGGTGGCCATCTTATCAGTTGTAGTGAGGACCAAATGTGGCAAATGTATATAAAATGTATAGTAACATGCCCAGACCCTGGTATATGCATAGTAAATGATAGCTTATTGGGTCATTAAATATGAAATGTCCAATTTTGAATCAAAAGTTTAGTTTATTATATCTCAAGCAAGAAGCAGTATAATTAATCAAAGTATGTGCCTAAACTATCTGTGCAGTTTTGCATCTTAACAGTTGCTTGCTTGTGCCAGCAATGAAGAAGCCTGGAGAGCGAGTGGCGATGAAATCATGAAAGGCATTTTCCACAGCTTGTTGAGAATTGAATGTTTTTCCTTACAAGAAGTGATTCAAAGTCTGGAAGAAGTGGTAGTCAGTTAGGGCAAGGTCTAGTGAATATGGTGGATGACAGAGAGTTTCCAAGTCTATCTTCTGTAGTTTGAGCAGCATTGTTTTTTGTGACATGTGGTCTTGCAAGAGGATTGGCCTGTCTGTTGATCAGTCTTGGGTGCTTAATCAAAAGCATCCTCATCATTTCATCCAGTTGGTTGCAGTAGACATCCACTGTAATCGACTGAGCAGGTTTCTTGAAGCTGTAGTGGATAATACCAGAACTGGACCACCAAACAGACACCATTAGCTTTCTTTGATGAATATTGAGTTTGGTACTGTGTTCCAGCGCTTCATCTTTATCTAACCATTGTGCAGAATGCTTGTGATTATCAAAAAGAATCCATTTTTCATCACACATAACAATATGGTGTAGAAATGGTTCGCTTTTATGTTGTGAAAGCAAAGAAAGGCAAGCTTCGAGACAATTTCTCTTCTTATGCTCATTTAATTCATGCGGTACTCATCCATCCAGCTTCTTTGCCTTGCCCTTTTGTTTCAAATGGTCCAATATTGTTGGAATAGTAACTTCAAATCTTGCTGCTAATTAATGTGTAGGTTGAGATGGATTTGCTTCTACTACAGCTTTCAGCTAATCATTATCCACCTTGTTCTCTAGTCACCCACATCAAGATTAAAATCACCAGAACGGAACTTCTCATACTGTGCATTCATTAGCCACACCCTTCCCTAACACTACATTGGTATTTCCAGCTGTCTGCACTGCATTGGTTCCATGACAGAACTCTTATTCAAAAATAACACGCATTTTTTATTTATCCATGGTTTCATAAAAATGCCTCTAAAAAAATTTGAAAGATAATTACAAGCTAAAATGTGTGTTTGAAAGAATGTACCTTCGCAATAAAAAACAACAAGAAATGTCAAAGTGAAATGTCAGAGATATCAACTGTCAAACTTGGTACTTAAGGAAATCGGACATTTCATACTTAATAACCTAATACTATTTACTGCGGTTTGAATGTGTCCCCCAAAAAGCATGTGTTGGAAATTTAATACCCAATGCAACAGTGTTGGGAGGTGGGGCCTAATGAGGAGAGATGTTTATGTCATGAGGCTTCACCCTCACGAATATATTGATGGCAGTTATAAAAGAGCTTGAGGCTGCAAGTTCAATCTCTTGCTGTCTCTCACATGTGCTCTTTTGCTCTGCTGCCAAGGGATTATGCACCAAGAAGGCCCTCCCTATCTGTGGCCCCTCAATCTTGGACTTCCCAGCCTCCAGAGCAGTAAGCCAAATAGATTTCTGTTCAATATAAATTGCCTAGTCTCAGATAGTATGTTATAGTGACACAAAATGACTACGACAGAAACCTGGTACTGACAAGTGGGGCTATTGCTTTAACACATACCTGAAAGTGTGGCAGCAGCTTTGGAACTGGGTAATGGGTGGGCTGGAAGATAATGGAGGAGCAGGCTGGAAAAAAACCTGTATTGCTGTGAATGGAGCATTAAGTGAGATACCGGTGTGGGTACCTCAGAGAAAAGCAGAGCTGTAGTGAAAGTCAAAATCTTTTTAGAGCTTACTTAAGTGATTGTGATCAGAATGTCGTGATCAGAACGGTGGTAGAATTATGGATGATAAAGGCAATTCCCATGAGGTCGCAGACAGAAATGAGGGATGAGATATTGGAAATTGGAGTAAAGGCCACCCTTGTTATGAAGTGGCAAAGAACTTGGCTGAATTGTGTCCATATCCTAAGACTTCATGGAAGGCAGAATTTAAGAGTAATAAACTAGGATATCTGGTGGAAGAGATTTCTCAGTAAAATATTAAAGGAGCTGCATGGCTTCTTTTAACTGCACACAGTAAAGTAAAAGAAGAGAGAAATGATTTAAAGACAAAATTTTTAACTAAAAGGCAAACAGAATTTAGGAATTTAAAAACCATTTTTTAAAATTAATTTATTTTTTGTAGAGGTGGGTTCTCACCATGTTGTCCAGGCCGGTCTCAAACTCCTGGCTTCAAGTGATCCTCCTGCCTCAGCTTCCCAAAGTGCTGGGATTACAGGCCTGAGCTACCATACCCAGCCTAGAATTTAGGAATTTAAAGGATTCTCAGCCTGGCCATGTGGTAGAGAATGCAAGAGCATTTTCAGAAGTGAAAACCAAGGATGAGGCCAAGCTACCAATTCATAAGGAGATTAGTAGGACTATAACAAAGTCCAGGCTGTTCATCAGTACAATGGGAGAGTGACCCCAAAGGCACTTTGGCAATTACTGGTGTGGCCCCTCCCATCATAGACCCCGAGTGCCTGGGAGAAGGACCACATGTAGGACGGTAATCCCATATATTATAATGGAGCTGAAAAATTCCTATTGCCTAGTGACATCACAGCCATTGTAACATCATAGCATAGCACATTGCTCACCTGTTTGTGGTGGTGCTGGTGTAAACAAGCCTACTGCACTGCCATTTGCACACAAGTATAGCACATACAGTACATAATGCTTGATAATAAATGACTATGTTACTGGTTTATGTATTTACTATACTGTACTTTTTATCATTATTTTAGAGTGTATTCCTTCTACTTATTAAAAAAAATAGTTAACTGTAAAACAGTCTCTGGCAAGTCCTTCAAGAGGCATTGTTATCATAAGAGATGATGGCTTCATGCATATTATTGCCCCTAAAAACCTTCCAGTAGGACAAGATGTGATCCTGACCCTGTGTAGGCCTAAGCTAATGTGTGTGTTTGTGTCTTAGTTTTTAACAAAAAAGTTTAAAAAGTAAAAAAAGACTTAAAAATAGAAAAAAGCTTATAGAATGAGGATATAAAGAAAGAAAATATTTTCATATAGCTGTATGTGTTCTAAGCTAAGCGTTACTACAAATCAGTTTTGTAAAAATTAAAAAGTTTATAAAGTAAAAAAGTTATAGTAAGCTAAGTTTAATTTATTATTGAAGAAGAATTTTTTTTTATTAACAAAGGAAACAGATGAAAAAAATTTTAAAATAAATTTAGTGTAGACTAAATGTTTGGTGTTTATAAAGTCCATGGTAGAGTACAGAAATGTCCTAGGCTTTTACATTCACCCACCACCCACTCACTGACTCACCCAGAGTAACTTCAGTTCTGCAAGCTCCATTCATGATAAGTGCCCTATACAGGTGTATCATTTTTTTTATCTTTTATACTGTATTTTTACTGTACCTTTTCTATGCTTACAGTAGATATGTTTAGATCCACAAGTATTTACCATTGTGTTACAGTTGCCTACAGTATTCAGTACAGTAACATGCTGTACAGGTGCATATGGCCTCGGTGTGTAGTAGGATGTACCATCTATTAATAGGTCTGTGTGTGCTCCATGATGTTTGCACAGGGACAAAATTGCCTACTGATGCATTTCTCAGAATATATTTCTGTTATTAAGTGATGTGTGACTGTATGTCAAAAGAGAGGCCTAGGGTGCCCTCTGGACATTGGGGCTTTCTGCCCAGAGCCACCTCAAGTCTGGTATAGCGCTCCTTGATCACCCCAGGTGTGGCTCAAGGGTGCTCTGCTGTGGTTGGTGCCACAGCTTTCAAACTTGCAAGCAGCACATCTTAGCAGTGTTCACATAGTGTTAAGTCTGCAGGTATGCAGAGTGTAAGAGTTGTGGGGGCATGGCTTTCTCTACCTAGATTTCAAGGGGATGTCATGGATAGCCTGGGAGCCCAGGCAGAGACTTGATGCAGTAGAGGCATCACCACAGAGAGGCCCTATTAGGGCAATGCCCAGAGAGCTGCTGCAGCGAGTCCCCACTAAGCCAGTACCTAGCGAAGTCTTGGGGATGGGGCCACCCCAAGACTCCAGAATTGTAGAACTACCAGTGTGCAACACCAGCCTGGGAGAGCCATAGGCACTGCTCCAACCTGTGAGAGCTACTGCGTGGGTGGGCCAAGCAAAGCCATAGGGGTGGGGCTGCCTGAAACCCTGGAGGCCCAACCCCTGCCCCAGTATGCCCAGAAGGTGGAACATAGAGTCAAGGACGATTATTCTGGGGCCTTAAGATTTAATGTTTGCTCTCCTGGGTTTTGGACTTACTTGGAACAAGTTACTCCTTTCTTCTTGTTTATTTCTCCCTTTTGGAATGGGAATGTCTATGCTGTGCCTACCTCACCGTTGTATTTTTTTTTATATATTTGGAAGTAGATAACTTGTTTGATTGCATAGGCTCACAGCTGGAGGGGAATTTGCCTCAGGGTGAATCCTGCCTTGATTCCCAATCTGTTCATTATAAATTACCCAGTCTCAGGTATTCTGTTATAACAGCACAAAATGCACTAAGATACTATTAATACTAGCTTTCTTAATATTAATAAAGGGCGTTTAATATTAATATCATTGCTGTTAATTAGTCACAGAGGCTTTCAAAACTTTCTGAAATATCAGGATTTCCATAAATTCACCTTGTCCTAACTGACTAGGAATCCTTTTGGGACCAGGTTTCAGAGTATCCTCCAACCTGATCTGATATCACCTTCTCAATGGAAGCTCCTCTAATGCCCTCTGATGTTTCTAGAAGCAAGACACATGGCCTGTGTCACAAGTCTTGACCTCATTATCACTTTCATAGATTGCCTCATTGCAGCTCCTGAGACCAAGCACAGAGTGCCCTGAGAGTGATGTTGGCAACTTAGCGAAGAAGACTGTGTAATTTATTTGACTGCTAATCTAGTGTCAGGACAAAGTTATATTTTGAAAAGGAAATGTCCTCCTTTGATCTTGACTGTTTGATATCTCAGCTCTTGAGTGAGACAGATATGCACAGAGCAGATGAGAAGGATTAGAAAAGTGAGTGGTTTTCCTTTATAAAAGCCACATGAATTGAATATAATTTCAGAATTCAAAACAGCTGTCTCCAGTCCTTGGGTCATTTTTTTTTGACCCAGCTCACCATTGACTGGGACACAGTTCACTGAATAGGATCAGAGAAAAGTCCCAGAGGGCACAATTGAATTATTGAAGTATCTGAGGTAAAGAATGAGAGGAAAGGTCAAGAAGTCCTTTGCTAAGTAGGACAATGTCAGAGGATGAGAAGTTCGATAAGGGGATTTTATTCTCAGGAAAGAAAGTATTCTACAAATATTTCAGGGCTCACGGTAGTATAAGGGTAAAATTTCTTTAGAGTCACATTGTTATCTGCCTCACTTTCTCCCTAGAATTCCTATCCCAGTTACATCTGGGCTCAGTGCTGGCTTACCCAGTAGGTAACTAGCCAAGTAGGGTGTGTGTGGGGGGGGTGTGTATGTATGCATGCACCAAAGTATTATTCATAGGAAAAATCATAACTTTGGACTTACTTATACTTATTTCATTATTCATTATTGTTTTTACTTTTGAATGACCTGAATTATTTTGAATGGGGAACACTAAAATTTTGTCTTTAAAGAGGTATATGTCTGGGCCCAGTTGGGTGTGGTACCTTTCCAGGGTGATTTATAATTTATTTATCACTACTGAAATGTTAGGGTGGAGTTGCCAGAATGTCTTAATTTCATGTTTCTAGTTGGGGCAGGTTGAAATTTGTCCCAGGCAAGAAGGGTAGGCGTTTGGTATGTTTGATTCCATAAACAGGATCTATGAGGCAAAAAAGGGACTTTCCCAGTTCAGAGCCATTTGGCTTTTACTCCAGAAGTAACTGATTGTGCTCCACTTGTCCTCTCATTGTCCTGAATATTTGGAGTGTTGGGATTTTTAAAAACTTTTTTATTTAGGAAAACTTCAAACATGCAAAAACTAGAGAGTATAGTATAATGAACTGCCAAGTATTTGTCACTCAGCTTCTATAATTATCAAATCATGTCCAATTTTATTTTATTTTATTTATGACATGCCAGTCTCCTCCCATTCTAAACTGGATGATATTGAAGCAAATCTCAGGAATTATATCATTTCAGTATTAAATGCTTTTATATATATTTCTAAAAGATAAGAACTCTTAAAAAAACATAACCATGATCTATTATTTGCTGTAAAAGTTGACAATATTATATCAAGGATTTTATGATACACAATTAGATAAATAAATTCAATTATCTAAATACAGTTAAAATTGTTATATCTTATTTGTAGGCAGATAAATGAAAATATGAAAATCTGATATTGTTTTAACCCTTGGATAATGTTTTTTTTTTTTTTTTTTTTTGCCCAGGACCTGGTATTGTTTGTTTATGGTTAATTTTTAACTATTTCTTCATGGTTTGATATTTGAAACCTCATTTTTGGAATGAAATAGTCCTGTGCCAAAAAGCTTCTTTGGAATTACCCCAAAATCACTGGATTAGGAGTGATTAGTATTGCCTACATATTTTTTGTCTTGAAATATAGATTAAGAAATAAGGAACAGTATTGAAAGGATTCTGGCTGGGTGTAGTGGCTCCTGCCTGTAATCCCAGCACTTTGCAAGGCTGAGGTGGGAGGACTGCTTGAGCCCAGGAGTTTGAGACCAGCCTGGCAACATAATGAGACCCCTGTCTCTACAAAAATATTTTTAAAAATTAAAAAGACTAAAATAAAAAGAATTCCATCCCTCTCCTTTCCCCTGAAGTCATTAGGGTGGGGCCAGCAAGAGCAGGCAAGCTAGTTTTTCTGAAGACAAATAGGATGTAAGAATGTGCTTAGACCTGGGAATCTAGAGTTGCAAGATGCAGGACTGAACCTGGGGTGGGCTGGGGGGACATTATAGGAGGGATATCGATGAAATTTGTGGAATTTGTGATTCCAGGCAATCTTTGGACCTTTACTCTATTTCAAGTTAACCACAAGAACGAATAAAAAGATTCTGAATGTATTTAGTATCATCCTATTTATTGACCATTCCTGGGGATCAAACCAGTTAAACATCAGTGAATTCTTTTGTAAGTTTTTATACTGGGTTGTAATACGGGGAAATCTTAGATAATGGTGTACAAGTGTTTGAGTTTGTTCATTTAATGGATATTTGTTGTGCAACAGCTACATATAGGCTGTAACTTTTAGGAGGTCCAAATGTTTCATTCAAAATTCTTCTTAAAATTCTTTTGTCTATTTAAAAGTTGAAATTAAAAAGCATGCTGGAGACCACCCAGGTAATGTTTGGGTGAGTTTCTTAACTTCTCTGAGCTTCAGTCTCATCATCTGTAAAATGGAAATATTAATAGTACCTACTTCATTGGGTTATGAGAACTACTTAAATAATGCATGTAAGCTCCTAGCACAGTCCCAGGCACATAGTAGTCAATGTTAGTTGATTGCTGCTCCTCTTTTTTTTTTTTTTTTTTACAGGCCTGTATGTATCTGTCCACATAAAATTAGACAAGCTAGTACACCACTTCAGCACATTTACCAAACTCAATTATTTTTTTTCTTTTTAATTTTATTTCTTTTCTTTTTCTTCCCCAATTTTATCCTTATAGGGTATACCAAACTCAATTAAATTTTAGTCAAGGTTTAGGCATATTTTCTTGGCAAATGCTGTCACTCTGGCTTAGGTCATTTATGTAATAACAAGTAAATGGGTAACCTGTCAAGCCCTAATAAAGCTGTCTTAGAGTGTTAGCACTTAATAAAAAGGTTTAGATATGTTCTGTTTGATTTTTATATTTATTGCAAGCAAAATGAGGAGTTAAATATTTTTAGTATTTAGCTTCTTGTAAAACATTTTCAGAAAATCTTTTCAAGGTACTGAATCAGTTTTGATCCAAGAAATCCCTGAGATTGCGAGAAAAGCTGTTCAAAAGAACAGTTAACGATTTGCACCTGCTCTCTGTGAATCAAGCTTTTCTTCATATTGTGTAATCCAAACAAAGTATAGAAATAAATGGAGTGAAGTTCATGAAACTAGAGCTATCATCCATAAGAGATAATTTCCAACCTTTACGTTAATCAAAACAGCATCATGTTCTCATTAATTAACTTTACATTAAATGTGTGAAGTGATATTTTTAAATAAATTAATGCAAATAAGATGTTCCTTTTATCTCTTTCATATGTGGGGTTCAGAGTTAAGGTATAATTTTTTAAAAGTTTCAATGCTAAAGAGTTAAAAAATCTCACTCTTAATGATATAGAAAAGCACTATGACCCCAAACTAAATGGGCCCAGGCAAATAAAATATTTTAAGTGCTCATATTTATATTTTTATAAAGTTTTAATCTCTTTTCTCAATCTAGCTGTGCCTTTGATAAAAATTGTTATAATAAAAAAAATTTACTACTAATTATAATGACTATCACTTCTGGCAACTTGTGATCAATAACCCAGAAGACGGCTAAGCGCTGGAAGGAAGCAAACACTTCTAAGCAACCAAAATCAGTGTTGGGAAGTAGATAAAATTAGACATGTTCATGCATCTTACACTAGGAGTACTTTCTGTGCTCTCCCTCTGTTTACTCTTATCCAAAGTTACAGTTTTATCGGACTTGCTTTCCTGGTTTCTCTGCATTCATACATTGTAGGTTCCAGATAGATATGTTGCAATAACACTGACAGCAACAGTATTAGCCACAAAAGCAAGACCTAGAAAGTCATAACAGAGACAAGAGAATATTCAAACCATAGCAGCCTAAGAAGCACAACTTTACATGATTCCTGATGACATCAATGTATAGTGGACACAATAATTGATTCACGTATGACCATGAATCATCAGGAAAAGCTAAAATTTTATTGTTTATTTTGTTTAAGAATATGGGAAAATAGGTCATGCATTTCAGATTTACTTCAAAAGTTATTATACTTTGGCATTTATATTTTAAAATGTGTTATCTATAAAATGAGAGGATTGAGATTCAGAACATTTCATCACCTCCCAAAAAACTTATTAGCACTCACTCCCCTTTTTCCCCCATAATCCCCAACCTTAGGCAACCACTAATCTAATTTTTGTCTCTTTAGATTTGCCTATTCTGAACACTTAAAATAAATGGAATCATGTCATATGTGGTCTTTTGCGATTAGCTGCCTTCACTTAGTGTTGTGTTTTTAGTGTTTATCCATGTTGTAGCTTGTATCAATATTTTGTCCCTTTTTGTTACCAAATAATATTTCATTGTATGGATATATCGTTATTTATCCAAGTTCATTGTTTTTTGTTTTTTTTTATTTCAGCATATTATGGGGGTTACAAATATTATGGTTACATATATTGCCCATGCCCCCCCTCCATGTTCATTGTTGATGAACATTTGGATTGTTTCCCCCTTTTGACTATTATGAATAATGCTACAATGAACATTCATGTACAAGTTCTTATGTAGATATATGTTTTCATTTCTCTTGGCTATATATACCTAGTAGTTGAATTGCGGGACCACATTTAGTAACTCTATGTTTAACCTATTTCTCTATATTCTCACCAACACTTTTGAGTGATATCTCATTATGATTTTTTTTTTTTTTTTTTTTTTT
>VBSM01003143.1:25010604-25025352 GCA_008086735.1 Cheirogaleus medius
CCTCATTATGATTTTGATTTGCATTTCCCTAATGACTAATGATGTTAACTATATTTTATTGTGGGCCATAGCTCTTATATTCCTCCAACTTTAACATCCTATGATTTTAAACTTTTTCTATGTTTGAGTATCATGTCCAGTTAAAATATGAGATTCTTGAATGGCTACAGAATGTCAGACTTGACTTTGTAACAGTTACTGTGCTTAATAGGGTGCCCTACATAAAGCTGCCATTAGTAAATATTGTAGGATTGTTTGGGTTAAGTAGTGTCTGGTTTTAGGACAACGTGGATTTCATTCAGAGCAGAGTTTTCACTCCTTTCCAGACTGTTTTCCTTTATTAATGATCAATCTTTGTAGACTAGAATGTAAATGCCAAAGGGGCAGGTTCATTGCCGCATCCAACTCTGTTTAGCACACTGCCTCACCCTGTCTAGGAACAAAATAAATATCTGTTCAATCAGTGAATGAATAAGCATGTCCCTCCGTATCTGTGGGGTATTGGTTCCAAGACCCAAACAGATACCAAAATCCTTGAATGCTCAAGTTCCTTACATAAAATAGCACAGTATTTGCATATAACCTATGCACGTCCTCCTGCATACTTTAAATCATCTCTAAATTATATAATACCTAGTACAATGACTACATATCACTTCATTCGAATGAGTTCAACATAGTACCAGTATGTGGCAAATTCAAGTTTGCTTTTTGGAACTTCGTGGAATTTTTTTTCCCCAGTTATTTTTGATCTGTGGTTGGTTGAATCCATGTATGTGAAACCTTGGATACCAAGGGTCAATTGTAGTTTGTCTCAAATTATTTAAGGCAGGTGCTTATGCCCCCGTCTTCATTTCAGCTTGCATTGCCATGTGAGCAGTTGGTACATCTTTCCTCAGTCCCCACCCAGCTCGACTTCGAAGATTTGCCAGACTTTCATAGTCAAGGCTAAAATAAATGAACAAAGCCCATTTCTGGTAGACCTATTTTTCTGCCTAGTGGTGCCACCTAGCAATGCTAGTCTCCCTGAAGCCTCTTTAATTAACCACTCCCTGGTATTAAATTATCAATAGCATCCCTAGAGTAAGCAAGCATGCTCTGGTGGCTTGTAGACAGAAAAACTAAACCTCTTGGTGGTTTGAACTGGGATTTGTTTAAGCAGGTAATGAGATTACCATCTTGAGCCTCAGTGCAGGGCATTAGGAAGCTGGAGGAGCCACTCCTGTGTGGATGCTATAATCTGCTCTGGTTGCTGAAATTATCACATTGGAGATAGTCACAAAGGTACATGGTGATCATGTCCCTTGGCACACCTATGCGTGGTAAAAACTACGGAGTCTTCTTTTTAGTCCAGGGATTGTATTTCCGATGAAGAATGTGGTGTCATTAAAGCTGAGGACCATATGGAAGGTTGATATTAGTTTTCCATTGCCTCTAGATTGGGCAGAATTGGCAGCATCTTGGTGAGAAATAGGGGTGATGAGCATAGCTATCTGTGTGTTTTCCTCCCACCTCTTCTTGACAGCCTGAGAACGTTATCATGGAATGCGAAACAAATTTCATCTGCCTCCCATTCATTCCCCTCCTTAAGACCTGGAACAGAAATGCAGGGCTTGACTGCAGGAGTGATGGGGAGAAGATGAGCTCAATGGGTCACTAGAATGACACTCTTCTTTCTCTCGAATTTCTTTCATAAGGGTGGCAGGGAGAGGCTCCAGGACCTAGGGAAAGAAACTGCATTCACTGAGCTGCTCAAGAACTTGAGAAAAACAAGGAAAAAGTTTTTTTGACCTCATGGATTTGACATTCTTGGGTTTCTTCACCTCCAGCTCCATCTTGCCCCTGCTTCCTCCTGGCCCAGATCCAAGCTAAGAATACATTTACTGGTGCTACCAGAAGACATGGTGTTCTTTGCCTCTGCAAGACTCTCTGCCCCACCCCCACAATCTCAACCTGGAAAAAAAAAGTAACATAGCTTTAAGGTCGTATTTTTGTTTGTTGTTCTGATTTCATATGGTTGTCTGTGTCAAGGTCAACCATGTGGGTTACAAATCAAAGAAGGTTTGTCTGTGTGACCTAAATATATGAATACTGTTGCCAGAGCTAACTTCTTTATGGAGCAATGCATGCCTGCCTTTAAAATGGCAGTCACTGGGAGAGAAGAGCCCATGATGGAAGGTTTCTAAACCACAGCCATGTGGTTTAACCATGGATAGATGATACACCTAGAACTTCAAAAGCTGTATTTAAAATTTGAAAATGACCTGCGGCACTCATATTATAAATTGCCCATTAATGATTTCATTAAGGAGCAATTAGATGTGTTCTGGGAATGGCAGTGCCTGCTGGGTTGTGCCTTAGAGTTCTGCCCTCGTAGTTTCAAGCAAGAATAGCTCATTCAAACTCCAACTTCTAACTTTTAAAATGTGGTCCAGCTACATATGGCATTCATTTTGATTCAACTAAAATAGTAGTTCTAAACTTTACTATTGAGAATTACTGGGGCCCCTTGTTGAAAACATTTTCTGGAGCTTAGCTTTCTGGACTCCAGTCCTGCTGAATCAGAATCTCTAGGTGATGGCCTAGGAATCTCTATTTTTAACAAGTCCTTTAGGTGGTTCTTATGATTAGGCAAATTTGAGAAACCATGTGGGTGAAGATGGCCAGTAGTTTTTAAAAATAAATATAAGCAAAACTTCTACTTTGAAATTTAGTTGCGCTAAATATACAAGTTAAAGTTGCTTTAAGGAAATGTGATTGTATACAAATTATAGAGACCTGGTTCAAATTGCAAATGCAAAGTAGATTCTGGTATGGTATCATGTCAATTCTAACCTGAGGTTGGATGCGGAGCAAAATGTAGAGAGCCTAACTTTTGTGTGCCCTAGACACTTGTGAGTTTGTGAGCCCTCTCCCCCATAAAATAAATAAAAATTATATTTTGTGACTGTGCTGGTGTGGAGACAAATGTATTAATAAGTAAATTATATTTTCTTTGGCCTAAAAATTCATCTTTCTTCTGATTTTAAAAGAAATTAAAGTATTTTCATGAGTGCCTAAAATATCTCAGGTCTTGGGCACTCTGCTTATTGTGCCTAACAAAGAAGTGGGAGAGGCGATGAAATCCAGACTTGACTACTCTATGTGGCTGATGTGACAGTACTTCTACTTGCCTCAGAAGTTCTGAAAGGAATCCTCATTGTTGCTTCCCCCCTCTCATATTAGAATATGATCAGCCCTTTTGTTCCTACCCTTGTCTGGGCGACAGGGAGAAAGCTGATCAGAATCTGGAGCTGTGCCAGTGGAAGAAGGATTATTGTCACACAGAGATGTGTAGCCTTTCCCACAGTGATCCTTTCCCACAAACGTGCCTATGCTCCCTTAAGTGTGTTTTGAATTGCCAAGTTTAAGATGCAGTTTTTGCCCTGACGATAGTGTAGGTGGGTGAATCAGGCCTTTTCCCACAGAATTCCCACCTGTAGGAACCTTTTGGTGTTAAGTGTCTAACTGGCTGAACAACTTCACTTTTGAGTGTCAGGCTTATCTCTGCCATTCTTGATAGCTTGTGTCAAATGGATTTTGATAACAAGTTTGATATGAGTAGATAAGGGTGGTGTTGCATAAGAACAGAAAGAACTGTTGAGTGAGGGAATTAAGGCATATTATTTTCCTTGGGCAGGACCACAGATCTGCTATCTTCCCACTGAAGCAAAGTTAAACAATTTCTTTTTTTTTTGAAACAGCGTTTTGCTCTGTCGCCCCTTGCTAGAGTGCAGTGGTAGCTTCATAGCTCACTGCAACCTCAAACTCCTGGGCTCAAGCGATCCTCCCACTTCAGCCTCCCAACCAGGTTGGACTACAGGCACGTGGTTGATTTTTCTATTTTTTGTAGAGACAAGGTCTCACTTGTGCTCAGGCTGGTCTTGAACTCCTGGTTTCAAGTGATCCTCCCGCCTCAGCCTCCCAAAGTGCTGGGATTACAGGCATGAACCATCTTTCCCAGCCTAAAACAATTTCCTTTTCTTTTGCTTCATTACAAGAAATGTTTAACTGAGAATTTTAAAATAATTCTGATTATGAAGCTTAAATGTGTTAATTGTAAAAAATGGAAAAGTGTCAGAAAAGCTGAAAAAAAAACCTCAGCCCAATTCATAATCCAGAGATAACAGCTCTTAACATTTTGGCCTGAAGTTTCTAGTCTTATTTTCTATGTCCAAATAGCCCCTTAATTTTTAGACAAAATTCTATTCATATGAAATGTACCATTTAATCACTGCCCTTTTAACCTAGCAATATATAATGAACATTCTTTACACATCATTAAATGCTGTCCTACAAAATCCTTTTAATGATGGTATATTATTCTTTTGTGTTAATGGGTAATCATTTGTTTAATTAGTCCTCTATTGTTGGGCAAGTTTTGTCATTATCATAAATAAAATTTCAATACTTTTTCGATAAATTTTTGGAGGCATGCATAATTATTTTCTTAGGATGAAATGGAACCAATGTATGAAAGAGTTTAGCAATCTGGAGCTTTTTAATATATATTTCCAAATAACTCCATGGAAAGATTATACCAGTTTACATTCCCATCAGTAGTGTGTGAGTGCTTGTACCCTTGCCAACACTGGGTATCACCATGTGACTAAAATTTCAAGGAAGGAAATCTGGTATACATTAATTTGAAAAAAACCATGACTCAATTTTCTTTGCATAGAGTATTTAATGTTTAACAGATTGCTCTGTGTGCCGTAATTATGGAGTTCTCTACAGTGTTGCAGAAACCCTTTTATTAAATTTTACATTTAACACTTTCTTCAAGGACCTTAAATAATTCCTAGGTTTTCAACTCTTACGTTTTATGCTGTTAAAAGTAAAAGTATTTTGGAGGTCTTTGTAAATGTGTATGTGGGATGATGGAATATGAGAATCATAGAACTTTAGTGATAGGGTAGTCTACCTACATTTAAAGATTAGTAACTGTCTCAAGTAAGAAACCTGCTCACACAAATTCTATCTGTTGGGACTTTCTGGTTTGCAAGTGACAGACAACTCAACTCAGCCTGGCCTACCAAGAGAGGGAATTTATTGGCTCATGAACCTGAAAATGGGTTCTGATACCTACTGTGACTGACCTTGGCCAATTCCTTGATCTTTCTAAGCCTCAGTTCTCTTAACTGTAAACAGGATGTTGGACTCAACATAAAGTCCCTACCTCTTAACACTAAATGTTTCTATGAATATATTAGCAAACAAATACATTATACTACCAACCAAATTTATACATAGTGAAGGGCTGGCTAGCCCTCAGAGACTTGGATTTAAGTTAACTAGGTGTTTTTTTGTTTTTTTTTTAACTTGTAGAGGTCCTTAGGCCAGCAGTCTCCAACCTTTTTTGGCACCAGGCAGCAGTTTCATGGAAGACAGTTTTCCACTGAGGGTTGGGAGGTTGGTTTGAGGATGATTCAAGAACATTACATTTATTGTACAGTCAAACCTCTCTGCTAATGATAATCTGTATTTGCAGCCGCTCCCCAGGCTAGCATCCATCACTGCCTCAGCACCACCTCAGCCAATTAGGTGTTAGATGCTCATGAGGAGTTCGACCTAGATCCCTTGCATGCCCAGTTTACAGTAGGGTTCGTGCTCCTATGATAATCTAATGCCACTGCTGATCTGACAGGAGTCGAGCTTATGAGGTGATATGAGTGATCGCTTGCTCACCAACCCCCTCACCTCTTGCTGTGCCTCCCTGTTCCTAACAGGTCACAGCCCAGTATGGAACTGTGGCCTGGGGGTTGGGGGAGCGTGCTTTGAGGACCGCAGCCTTAGGCAACTTGAATGTAGTTAGCATTCATTTAGTGTAAAAATATTTTTGTGCTTTACAAGCGTTGTTTTTTTTTTCCTGTTGATTACACAATCCTTAAACATCTTTTCCACCTATTAGTTTGCTAAATAAATCTTCACAAATAGTGGAAAAAGAAATTTTAGTCTTGCTGCTCCCTATTCACAGTTACTACAACAAATTCCAGTTTGGTGGAACCTTGAGAGAATTGTTTCTGTCTGTGGCAGCAGCTGGTCACAGAGTCAGACCCATGCCCAAAGGAGCAAATCCTGAACACTCGGGTGCCTCATTTGCATTCAGGAGGACATTGGCATGAGAGAAACTTGGCTCACCAGAACACTGACCAAGAACACTGTGCCTCACCAAGAACACTTCTTAAAACTCTGCAGCTGGTTACAGGGAAACTCAGATTTTACATTTAGCTCTCTATACTGTGAAATCAAGAGGAGGTTGATTTTCTCATGGCAGGCTCCCTTAGCTTTTTAAAATTATTTCTTTGATAAGAAACCTTTTCTGGTTTTTTTTCCCCCTTGTCTTTGCTCATTTATGCTATTTGGAGTTTACTGTGTACCTTTGAAATTTACTGCAGGAAGCATAAATGTCCCTTAGAAACTATTCTAGGATTCTGAAAAGGTCTTTAAGAAACAGGCTTTGTTTTAAAGCCATTAACTACCAATAACATTTCTAAATATTTTTGCCACAATATTTGGAATGCAGATTCATTTCACAGTTTTAACTACTACCAAATTGACAGTCTTGATTTGTATTTGGAGAAATTTTTAGGCAAATAAATATAACAGGACCTATACCTTTTTATTAACACTCAGCAACCACATGTTTATCAGTGATAATGACAGTTCTTATATCTAGTTCTGCTAGAGAGGGAGCTTTCCAGGGGGAAAAAAACAGCCAAAGATCTTGATGGAGGTTATATTAGTCAGGATAGGCAAGGTTATCCCATTGTATTTAATAACAAATAATCCTCAGCGGATTAAAGCAACAAAAGTTTAATTCTCACAGCATAAATTCGTGGAACTGTGGCTGGGAGCTCCATTCTAACTCATCTTCACTCTGAGACCCAGATGATAGAGCAATCATTATCTTAAATTTTGCTGGTTATGGCAACAGAAAAAGAGTCCTGAAGGGTCTCACACCAGCCAGAAATACTCTTGCCTGGAAGTGACATACACCATTTTAATTCACAACTCACTGGCTGGATTAGGAACATTGACCATCTCAGTTATCAAATGGCCAGGAGTTACAGTCTGAACCCATGGGCCTAGAGAGAAGAGACCAGAAATATTTGGCCAGCAGCACTAGTGACTATCACAATTTGCTCTTCTCATTATCAGGTATTTGGCTCCTTCTTGCAGGTGAGTTACATTCATCCCTTCCCCAAAGGAGATTGCTCCAAAGTTCCACCCAGCATAGCACCTGGATGATGCCTAAATTAAGCTCTAAATTAAGGGATGATATCAGCATTTCAGCATCAACTCTGGATGTGATTCCTCTTAATCTAGAGACTTCTGAACTAAAAAAGACAAGTTATCTACTCTTCACCCCTTCTCCACATTGTATATTAACACAACGGTGAAACAAAGATTGGAAAAGTCTCATACAGAAAGGAGGTGGAAGGGAGATACCCAGCAGTCACTGGTCCTCAGTCCTTCTCAAATTCTGGAGCAATTCTGGAGTCCCTCTGCCTTGTAGGTGGAGAATATTCCTTTGGGGTCCTGATTCTTCTCCCTGGAAGGGCCTCCCCAGTCCGTTTCTCTTAGGCCCTTGGCTCCACCCCTTGGAAGGTATCTCTTTTCCAGTAGTCTCTGATCACATCTTACGTGAACACTGAAGAAAATGCCCTTTAGAGGCTGAGCAGCTTCCTCAGCTGCTTCCTGACTTTAGAGAGTTGGGGGCTCAAGAGTTCTTTTAGGTCTTGGACAGTTTCTCCAGCCATTTGAGGATTGGACTCTTGACTTCTTTGACAGTATGATTCCTTTCAAAAGGACGTAGATTTCTTATCTATTTGATTCCAATTTATTTCCATATGCCAGTAGTCAAGCCTTCAGTTCTTTCTAGGATACTTGTTATATTTGCTGTATACCTTTGTGTTTTTGCTTTCGTGGCTTTATTGACTTAATGAATGATACTTTGAACTAGTCTGCCTTTACTGAGAGAGCCATGCCTTCAGTTTCTTTTTCACTGAGCTATTCCAATTGAAAAAATTGACTGAGAAGCCGCAAGCTCCACTGTATCTTACTCGGAGGCATCTTAACCCTTTCTGAGTGTTAACTGTGATGTAAGAGCCATTTTCTTCATTTGAGAATGAAAATGCTAAAAGACAAGTGCTAAGTACTATTTGACTTTTTTCACTCAAAGGCTTTCTCAGTTTTATTTTTTATCTGTTGGGAAAGAGCAACAGCTGCTTTTTCCAGCCATGCAAGTCTATTCCTTTTTCTTTTTGTTCGTAAACCAGTCAATTATTTTCTGAGCTCATCTCTCTTTTTTTGTTATACCCTTTAAAATGCAGCCACTAGTAAGCCAGTAGAAACCAACACATTACTAACATTTGACTTCCAAACTCTTTCGCTAGATCTGCTAATTCTTCAGGTATATTATCTGCCTTCAAAGTTATCATATGTGATTGTTTTACCAAAGGCTTTGCCAGTCTCCAAAATCCATTTCCTTACTCCTTACTGTCTGGCTTCTAAGCCACTGCCACATATTTTTGTTGTTATTAAAGCAGCACTCCACTTTATCAGTCAGAATGGACCAGGTTCTGTTGCAGTAACAGACAATGTGCAAATCTTAGTGGTTTAAAAGAACAAAGTTTTATTTTGTGCTTATGCTATACGTCCATTGAGGATTGACTGTGTCTTCACTCCAGGACCTAGGCTGACAGATCAGCCTCTATCTGGAAGGCTCCCCGTCATTGTGGCAGAGGGAAAGCTCTGGAGCATCTCATGCCTGTAATTAAATGCTCTGGCCTGGAAGTAATGATATATATATATCACTTTTGTTCACGGTTAAATTTTTTTTTTTTTAGAGACAGGTTTTCGCTGTGTTGCCCAGGGTGGAGTGCAGTGGGTATTCACAGTTGCAAATGCAGTACACTACAGCCTTGAACTCCTGGCCTCAAGGGATCCTCCTGCCTCAGCCTCCCAAGTAGCTGGGATGACCACACCTAGCTCTGAGATGCCTTTTGAGACATATAAATATAATTGAATATCATGACTATATAGTGTTACATTATATAAGTATGTCATTTTTTAAATATATATTGATAGACATCTAAATTGTTACCAGTTTTTATTATTACAAATTACTGCAGTGAATATCTTTGTATATGGCTCCTCATGCACTTATATAAGAATTTCTCTAGGAAATAGTTCCTTTTATTCTTTAAAATATATTGAACAAAGATGGACCTATAAGTCAATCATTTTATCTGTAGCACTTTGTTTCATGAATACCACCTTGTAGTTTATACATATCTCACCATGGTGAAAACCATTTTGAATAAGTGGGTCAGTTTATTTGTTTGCAGACATCTTATGATGATTGAACCTGGTCTTCTGCTGAACATTGTTGATGAATACTCTAGAAACGTTTTTTAAATGATGTGGTTTAAGAAGAAGGATTAAAGGATAAATGCAAACATCTGTATCTAGAACATCACTTCTCTTGACAAACACAATAGGCTCTTATCAGTAGTTCAGCTGAATTGATCAAATCTAGATATCCTGAATTAAAGAAAACATGAGTCATGGATGATAGCTGCACTGGGATGTTCTTCTTTCCCCTTCTCTTCTATCTAGATCCACAGCTTGTGTATGGGAAAGCTTGGGTTTAGGCAGATCTTGATTTTAGGAAGGTGAATAAAACTGTATATTTAAAATAAGACAGTGTCCTGGAAAAGCATCAAAATGTGAATAGAAGAAGACTAAATTTTTCATGAATGTATGAAGATATGAAGATAGGTAAAGAAAAGCAATTTTTATTGCCACTTCAACTGACACAGTAGTTCCAATCCTTATCTCGTTTACCTTAATCCGAACTGCTGATAATAACATTTAACTGAATTTTCAGAACTCTACACTTTTTTCCACTCTTTGATTGAGTTGCCAACAAAGGCTTTGAAATGGCTCCAAAATTAGTAGGAGGTAAAGCAGGAAGAAGAAAACAAAGTTCTAAATAACATAAAATGTTTAGGTGTCCTCTGCATCATTTTTAAAAGTGAGACTTTTTTCAGTTGACTATATTTACCAGTATCCAACCACATGAAAGGTTATGGGGGCTCTTCCTCTCAGAGGTCTGGTAATAGCAGTGGCTGGGTGAATCCTGGATTTCTGGTACAGAACTAGATTATTTTCTGGGATTTATACAGATAACATGCTGTACTGAAGTATCTCCTATTTTCCATTATTGCTGAATTCTTATTTTTTTATTTCTGCGTGTACTGAAAGTTCTAAGCATAGAATTTTCTCCATCCCCTCCCCGGGATCTGTAGCTTCCACTTATACAATGCACTGATCCTGCCACCCCTATCAATATAACAACCTGGGGGTCTTCTATACCTTTGTGCAGGCTCATATGATCATAAATATACAGGAATCATCCTTCATCCCTTTTCCCTCCCTTCCTTCCTTCCTTCCTTCCTTCCTTCCTTCCTTCCTTCCTTCCTTTCTTCCCTTCCTCCCTTCCTCCCTTCCTCCTCCTTTTTTTTTGTTCAAATCAAATGGGGTAAAACAATTATCTACACCTCTAGGTATCACTTGCTTTTCTCATTAACAGAAGACTGGAGAAATCTTTCCAATCAGCTGGGATAGATTTCACTCATTGTTTTTAATGGCTGCCTAATATTCCACAGCTTGGAAGTCATACATTTTATTGAACAGTTTCCCTGTTAAAGGGCATGTGCTTTGTTTCCAGTATATTTGTTTATTGTTTTAATTTGGCTACTGTAAAGGGTGCTGCAATGAACATTCTTATACCTACCCTTGAAAACTTGTGCTGTTGTTTTAGGGCCCAGGAGACGGGTTAGCTGGGTTAAAATTGCATGTGTACTTTTAAATTTAATAGACATTGCCAAAATCTTTCCAAAATGGTTATCCTAGCAATGTTCCAGAATACTTTTCCCCCACTTTGTCCAGTAGTATGTGTCTTTTCCCTACTCTGATAAGAATGGGTTACAACTTCAAAAGTGGTCACGTAGCCCAGGCACTTGTTAACATGCCATAGCATGTTTTTTTGTTTGTTTTTTGTTTTGGTTTGGTTTTTGAGACAGAGTCTTACTCTGTTGCCTGGGCTAGAGTGCCATGGCGTCAGCCTAGCTCACAGCAACCTCAAACTCCTGGGCTCAAGCAATCCTTCTGCCTCAGCCTCCTGAGTAGCTGGGACTACAAGTATGTGCCGCCATGCCCAGCTAATTTTTTCTATAAATATATTTTAGTTGGCCGATTAATTTCTTTCTATTTATAGTAGAGACGGGGTCTCGCTCTTGCTCAGGCTGGTTTCGAACTCCTGACCTTGAACCATCTGCCCACCTCAGCCTCCCAGAGTGCTAGGATTACAGGCATGAGCCACCGTTCCCAGCCAGAATTTTATTTTTCTATAATGTTAGAGTTACTGCTTACCAAGTGTGGAGCAGCTGGCTTGCCTCATAACTAAAATAATAACAGTGAAACACAGGAGAAAAGATTTTGTTTACAGGGGTGGTTTCCTGGTATGCACTCCCTTCCTCAACCCTCCTGAATTAAAAGCTAAGTAGTAGTAGAGGTGCCTAGAAAAAAAGACCTTCTGTAGGGCTCACTTATGTTTCTAGCAATGTAATATGCACAATTCGATAAGCACTTATATGGATGTTCTTTCAGGCTGAAATAAAAGAAACATTTGGAGGCCGAGCACAGTGGCTCACCAAGGTGGGAGGATTGCTTGAGGCCAGGAGTTCGAGACTAGCCTGGGCAACATATCCAGACCCTGTCTATACAAAAAATAAAAATTAGCCAGGTGTGGTGGTGCATGCCTGTAGTGCCAGCTACTCAGGAGGCTGAGGCAGGAGGCTCTCTTGAGCCCAGAAGTTTGAGGTTTCAGTGAGCTGTAATTGTGCCACTGCACTCCAGCTTAAGTGACAGTACAAGACCCTGTATCCAAAAAAACAAAAAAAGAAAGAAATTTGTTGAAAGAGGTCTTTTTTTTCATCCTGAGTCTTTAAACTGAGTTTTAATATTATAGTTTCAGGTTTAGTGAGTGGATTCTCCTCAGGAAAATGAAAAGGAAGACTCCAACATTTGGCTTCCCATTTGGGTTTTCTCTTATGCACTGCAGAATGTTTGACAGCACAGCATTAACTTTCCAGACTACCTCTAAATAAAGTCAGCCTGTTCGGTTAGCTCAGCCTGTTCTCTTAACAATAAAAATTACCATGAAGGAGATTCATTTTGCCTTAGATAAATATCTCAAGCAGATTCAGTAGATGAACATCTAGAGGGATGCTTTGGTATATCAGACCTGGGCAGGAGCTGCGGATATCTGCAGGCTTACCTCTCAGTGGCCACGGTTCCTCTGCCTTAGTAGTTCCCAAACCTGCAGGTTGGAACCACTGCATACTTTTTTAAAAATGTTCATACCTGGGTTCCACACCTGAATTAAATCAGATTGTGTGGGAGAAGAGACCAGAAATGGAATCTTAAAAGCTTTCCAGGTGATTCTAACATGCAGCTGGGTTAAGAAGTTCTGGGCAGGCCATTTGGGATGGACAGAGTGTCTCTGCTTGATGCAGAAGAAATCAGATGTAGCATAAGTTCTTTTTAGGATTCTTCCACCATAGATCATCATGTCTGCTCATCATCTCTCATAGTCCTCCTTTTCACCCCTTTTCCTTTGTATATATTGTGTAAATTAAAACAGTAGAGTCACATCTTATAAAGCCAGCTCATAAGGCAAAAACTGAATCATTGAAAAGCACACTAGGTAGGTGCCTTATGAGTTAGAGACCAACACATTGTCTCTTGGTACACTGCATAGTCAGTTTTTCTCTGGGATTGGAACAGATCAGTTTCTTTGACTAAGATTCTGATAAAATGATTAGCATCTGGGAACCATGATGTATACAATATATATATATATATATATCTTTAAATATTAGGATAGCACTCAGCTTGGTGAGATACTTGAGCCCCAAGAAGCACATGGAATTGAAACTGGCTTCAGGAACTGCAGAATCCTATTTGTCATCTCACTCCATTCCGAGGCAGACTCATTGAGGGGAGTGTGGGCAGAGTCATGGGCACCCTTTAAATTGTGAAATTCTCTCTGCTTGTGCCTTCTTTTAGGCACACATAGTTTAGTTCAAGTAAACTGAATGTTAAATGCACATGTACAAATGACTACATCACCTTATTTAATATTCAAAAAACTGATCATTTCCTTGCGTGCATAGAATTCAGCGGCACTCTTTCTGTCCTCTAGCATTCCCATGGTTCGGCATGGATATTGGTGGAACACTGGTTAAGTTGGTCTACTTTGAGCCGAAGGATATTACAGCCGAAGAGGAACAAGAAGAAGTGGAGAACCTGAAGAGCATCCGGAAGTATTTGACTTCTAATACTGCTTATGGGAAAACTGGGATCCGAGACGTCCACCTGGAACTGAAAAACCTGACAATGTGTGGGCGCAAAGGGAACCTCCACTTTATCCGCTTTCCCAGCTGTGCCATGCACAAGTTCATTCAGATGGGCAGTGAGAAGAACTTCTCCAGCCTTCACACCACCCTCTGTGCCACGGGAGGTGGGGCTTTCAAGTTCGAAGAGGACTTCAGAATGGTAGGTTGGGTTTGTCTTTGTTAAAACAACAGATCCTCCCACAGGTCCCCAATCATGGCAGCTCATACCTAAGAATTTGACCACTAACCTTGGGACTTTGGACAAGTTTACTTCACCTCTCTGTGCCTCAGTTTCCTCACCTATATGAGAATAAAAATAGCTCCTACCTCATAGGGTTATTACATGAAGGTTTAAATGAGATAATGTGTACCTGGCACTTAGTAAATGCTCAATAGATACTAGTTGTCATCATCATCATTTCTGTTATAATTACTGCTGTGTAATACACTAAAGACAATTCTGAAGTATTGTGGTTAGAATTTTCCACAGACTCTTACAACATAATCCTGATGCCAGTTTCATGCATATATAGACTGCTGAGGCCCACAGAAAGATTTCCTATAAATCCTACTAAAAATGATTACTTCAATCTACCCATTTGCTCTCCTTAGTGTCTTTTTTCATCATATGAATGTCATTCAGAAGTTTTTCTCACAAACAAAAATGAAAGCTTGGATATTATTTATAGGTGAATTCCTTCATTAATGAATACCAGGTAAGGGAGCATGGTTCTACATAAGAATAATGCAGTAGTATGGCAGTACATACCAACTCTGCATTGCTCATGTAGATTTGACACATGCAGCTAAATGGAAGATCTGGATAAGTAACATGGAATCCAAAGTTTCTCTTTATTTAGCAATCCCTTAACATCTGTGTGTTCCAAATTCTTCATATTCTATGGTCAAGGTAATAATCTCTGTACTGTCAAGCCTCATTTCACAGAATAAAGTGAGAAGAAAGTAAAATAATAGATGTAGATATATCTTGGAAAATAAAAGGAGCTAGATAAACAAAAGTGATTGAACATAGGAAAAGGAAGGGTTGGAAAATTTTAGGATTAGTCATACAACAAAGTTGAAAATATAGTGAGGTTAAGTTGTAAAATACATTTTTTTCAAAGCCTGTAGTACAAATTACTGGCATTTTGTCATGGAACTAACATAAATCAATCGTGCTATAAAGTCTCAATAATTAATAAATTATTGAATCAATGCATATTCTTTTTTTTTTTTTTTT
>VBSM01003143.1:25025452-25036506 GCA_008086735.1 Cheirogaleus medius
CTCAGCCTCCCAGAGTGCTAGGATTACAGGCGTGAGCCACCACGCCCAGCCCATGTTTTTTTGTATTTTTTTTAAAAAGACAGGTTCTTGCTTTGTCACCCAGGTTGGTGTGCAGTGACATGATCCTAATCCATTGCAGGCTCAAACTCCTGGGCTCCAGAAATCTCACCTCAGCCTCCCAATTAGCTGGAACTACAGGCACATGTCACTGTGCCTGGCTAATTTTTTTATTTTTTGTAGGGACAGAGTCTCATTTTGTTGCCCAGTCTAGTCTCAAACTTCTGGTCTCAAGCCATTCTCCTGCCTTGGCCTCCCAAAGTGCTAGAATTACAGGCATGAGCCACCATGCCTAGCTCATGATATTCAATAAAGCTATAAATGCAAATTTTATTTGTGTCATCAAAAGTAACACCATTTTTACCTCATTGATTGTAGTTAGTAGTTTCCACAAGAGCTGGCAACAGAGTTGTAGAGCAGTGTTTTAAGCAAGACTAATTGTGTTTTGGTTTTTTTCTTCTGTGTCCGCCTTCCCTACCCAGCAGTAAAGTTTGACATCACCACTTACTTAAATGACCCCTGGGATCTTTTTCCCACCGAAAGGGCTTGATGACCAAAATGTTTTAAAACTGAGACGTTTGAGATCCACGGGCATGAGAACTAAATTTGAGTTCATAATGGAAAAAGCGTTGAACCTGAATTCTAGTCCTGTTTTTGCATTTCATCAGTGGGTGATTTTAGGGAAGACATGTCCCTCCTGTGGGCCTCTGCAAAAAGATGGCAGTAAGCTGGAGAGAGGAGGGAGCAATTCTAGGATGTCAGAACTGGAAGTAACCACTGTAGATGAGGAAGGATAGATAGCATTCTTGTGCCACATGGATGAGGAAACGAAAGCTGAAAGAGAGATCAAGAGGTTCTAGTAGTGTCTCCTAGGTAAGAGCTGGGGCTTTGGCTCAGTTCTGATTTAGAAGAAAATGCTGGCCCACCCCCAGTGCTCTGAGCTCCTCAGGTCCCTCAAGGACATTCTATCTGTCCATTTCCACTAGAGAATCTGAAGTGATCAAAGTGACCCAGAAGATTTATGCAACCTCTTATCAATGCCTCCATCCCTCCCCTGGGGTAATGTATGCCCTGAGAGAAAGTTACCCAAGATGTGTTGGCCAGGAGCAAGTGCATTTCTCAAGATTCTGAAAGAGAAAGGTCATGTTCCATTACAACCAAGATAAAGAAACCTCTCCTCCTTCAGATAGACTGTTGGAACCTAATGAATAGACTGGAGCAGGGAGCAAGTCTGGAGTATTTGCAAAACAGCCTGGCCCGGCTGGGCGTCCATCTATGGAAGAAAAGTCCATGTGCTGCCTTCTGTTTCCATGCTCAGTCTTGGCCAAAGGGAAGACAGAATTGAAAAAGACAGATCTTCTTGTAGCTTGCTTGACGGTGCACTAAATGATGTGCTGATATCCTTTTAAAGTTTGTGAGAATGAATAGGTTTTATCATCTTCTTTCCTAAGCACTCACTGACTCACTCAACGAATAATTTATGGTGCTCTTTCAACGTGCCAAGGACTATTATAAACAAAACAAAGCCCCCGCCCCCCTTGAGCTTATATTCTATTGGGGGGAAGACATTCAATAATCAAATAAATAAGTGAATATAGAATGTATCAAATGGTGATAAATGCTATGAAGGATCACTTGAGCCCAGAAGTTTGAGGTGACAGTGAGCTGTGATTGACACCACTGCAGTCTAGCCCTGGTAACTGAGCAAGACCCTGTCTCAAAAAAAAAAAGAGGCAGGGCAAGGAAGATAGGCGTCAGGAGTCTTTGTGTGACCAGGAAACACTGGAGCAGAAACCCAAATAAAGGAGCAAATCATGCAGGTATCTAGAGAAGAGTAATTTAGGTAAATGGAATAGCGCTAAATGCTAAGGCTCTTGGGTGTCCTAAGTCCAAGCTCTCTCCCTTTCCAGAATAGAAAAATATATACTACTGTAAAAATTAAACCATTTGACAAATAATAAAGTACTACATATACATACCTATAAAGTCCTGTTATTGTACCAGATCACTGTTTTTGGTATAATACAACTTTGCAGATAGGAGTTTTAAAAATCCATCTGAGTGATTAGGGCTAAGTAAAAGATGTTTAGCAGACCCTGAATAATAAGCAATTGCTATGTTTGATGACTATATCCTTTTTATATATAGTCTATGTACTTAAATCCTTAGATAATGTTAATTATTCTTCACTCAATTTAGAATATACAAGAAAGAGCTATAAACCATGAGGCAAGCATTAAATTAGACCCCTGTTTAGAATACTTTCAATTGAACAAACCTGCATTTTGTTCTTCCTTTTTCTTTCTTTCTTTTTTCTTTCCTCCCTCCTTCTCCCCTTCTTCCTTTCCTTCCTTCCTTCTTTATTTTCCTTCCTTCCTTCCTTCCTTCCTTCCTTCCTTCCTTCCTTCCTTCCTTCCTTTTTAAACATTTTAGGATCCCTGTCACAACCAAATTTCTGACTGGCTAAAATTAGCCCTCAAAATTAATAATTTACCAAAATGAACACAAAAGAAAAACTTCATGTAACTTCAAATGGTCTAAGACATTGATAAGCCAATGAGAAATCCCACCATTTAAAAAGTGGTCTTCAAGGTGGGGAATCCTGCATGGCTATGCACCGGGACCAGTAACTACAGGTTTCAGTTACTTTTGTGTTTATTCCCAGTGTCAATATTCTATAGGTTTGTTTTAAAGAACCTAGCAGAATATTTTGTGCACCAATTCTAGTATTTTATCCACAATCACACTTCCTAATTCAACAAAAGTGTTCTTAAGAATGCAAAGTATTTAACAACAGAAAATTTATAGGAAAAAAGTCATTCTTTTTGCTAACATAGCTCTTTATTACAATACAGGCATACCTTGTTTTATTGCCATTTGCTTTATTATGCTTCGCTTTATTGCACTTCACAGATATTGCATTTTTTAAAAATTGAAGGTTTGTGGCAACCCTGTGTGGAGCAAGTCTATTGGTGCCATTTTTCCAACAGCATGTGTTTACTTTGTGTCTGTGTCACATTTTGGTAATTGTTGAAATATTTCAAACTTTTTCATTATTATTGTATCTATTATGGTGATCTGTGATCTTTGATGTTACTATTATAATTGTTTTGGGGCACCGTGAGTCATGCCCATATAAGATGGTGAACTTAATCGATAAATGTTGTATGTTCTCTAACTGCTCCACTGTCTGGCTGTTTCTCCATCTGTTGTTCTCTCCTTGAGCCTCCCTACTCCCTGAGACACAAAAGTATTGAAATTAGGCCAATTAATAATCCTACAATCACCTCTTAGAGTTCAAGTGAAAGGAAGAGTTACATGGCTCTCATTTTAAATCAAAAACTAGAAATGATTTAGCTTAGTGAGGAAAGCTGGGACAAGCCAAAAGCCAGACCTCTTGCACCAGTTAGCCAAGTTGTAAATGCAAAGGAAAGATTCTTGAAGGAAATTAAAAGTGCTACTCCAGTGAACACATGAATGATAAGAAAGCAAAATAGCCTTATTGTTGCTATGGAGAAAGGTTTAGTGGTCTGGATAGATCAAAACAACCACAAGATTCCCCTAAGCCAAAGCTTAGTCCAGAGCAAAAGCCCTAACTCTCTTTAATTCTATGAAGGCTGAAAGAGGTGAGGAAGCTGTGGAAGAAAAGTCTGAAGCTAGCAGAGGTTGGTTCATGAGCTTTGAGGAAAGAAGCCATCTCCATAACATAAAAGTACAAGGTGAAGCAGCAAGTTATCCAGAAGATCTAGCTAAGATAATTGATGAAGGTAGCTACACTAAACAACAGATTTTCAATGTAGACAAAACAGCCTTATATTAGAAGAAGATGCCATCTAGGACTTTCATAGCTAAAGAGGAGAAGTCAATGCTTGGTTTCAAAGCTTCAAAGGACAGGCTGACTCTTGTTAGGGGCTAATGCAGCTGGTGACTTTAAGTTAAAGCCAGTGCTCATTGACCATTCTGAAAATCCTAGGGCCTTTAAGAATTATGCTAAATCTACTCTGCCTGTGTTCTATAAATGGAACAACAAAGCCTGGATAACAGCACATCTCTTTGTAGAATGGCTTACTGAATATTTTAAGCCAACTATTGAGACCTACTGCTCAGAAAAAAAGGCTCTTTTCAAAATATTACTGTTCATTGACCATGTGCCTAGTTACTCAAGAGCTCTGATGGAAATGTACAAGGAGATTAATGTTGTTTTCACATGCCTGCTAATACAACATCCATTCTGCAGCTCATGGATCAAGGAGTAATTTTGATGTTCAAGTCTTATTATTTAAGAAATACTTTTTTTTTTTTTTTTTTTTGAGACAGGGTCTCACTCTGTTGCCTGAGCTAGAGTGCAGTGGCATCAAGATAGCTATCTGCAACCTCAAACAAACTCCTAGGCTCAAGTGATCCTCCTGCCTCAGCCTCTGGAATAGCTGGGACTACAGGCATGCGCCACCATGCCTGACTAATTTCTCTGTTTTTTGTAGAGATGAGGTCTTGCCATGTTGCTCAGACTGGTCTCTAACTCCTCACCTCAAGTGATCCTCCCACATTGGCCTGCCAAAGTGCTGAGATTACAGGTGTGTGCCACTGTGCTCGGCTAAGAAATACATTTTGTAAGGCTATAGGGGGGCTGTCCGGAAAGTATCCAGCCATGTAACCATTCTTGTTACATTAATGAGAATGTTGGCTGGATACTTTCCAGACAGCCCTCATAGCTATCATAGATAACAATTCCTCTGATGAATCTGGTCAAAGTAAGTTGAAAACCTGGAAGAATTCACTATTCTCGATGCCATTAAGAACATTTGTGATTCATGAGAGGAGGTCAAAATATCAACATTAACAGGAATTTAGAAGAAGTTGATTCCAAGCCTCATGGATGACTTTGAGGGGTTCAAGACTTCAATGGAGGAAGTAACTGCAGATGTGTTGGAAGTAGCAAGAGAACTAGAACTAGAAGTGGAGCCTTAAGATGTGATTGAATTGCTGCAATCTCTTGATAAGGCTTGAACTGATGAGGAGTTGCTTCCTATGGATGAGGAAAGAAAGGGTTTCTTGAGATGGAATCTACCCCTAATAAAAAAATGCTATGAACATTGTTGAAATGACAACAGAAGATTCAGAATATTATTAATACATAAACTTATTTGATAAAACAGTTGGCAGGGTTGTAGAGGATGGACTCCAATATTGAGAGCAATTCTAATGTGAGTAAATTGCTATCAAACAGCATTACAAGCTACCAGAAATCTTTTGTGAAAGGAAGTGTCACTGATGTGGCAAACCTCATTGTGGTCTTATTTTAAGAAATTGCCATAGCTGCCCCATTCTTCAATAGACACTACTCAGATTAGTGAGCAGCCATCAACATTGAGGCAAGACGCTCCTTCGGCAGAAAGATTACAGCTCACAAAGACTCAGATAATCATTAACATTTTTTAGCAATAAAATATTTTTAAATTAAGATATGTACATTGTTTGTTAGACATAATGCCATTGCATACTGAATAGGCTACAGTATAAAGTGTATATAATATAACCTTTATATGTACTGGGAAACCAAAAAATTCATGAGACTTTATTGCCATATTCAATTTATTACAGTGGTCTGGAATTGAACTGCAATATCTCTGAAGTATGCCTGTAGATTCTTGTAAGTTTTGTTCAGTCCAAGGCTAATATTAATTAGAAGTTATAAGGGACTCTTTTAATTACTTAAACCACAAAATCCCTACCCTTTGAACAAATAGGATACAAAACATTCTTCTTTGGTTGACATAAGATTTAGGGCAGCATAAAGGATTTTCTAGTTGCTTGTTTTGTGGGGGGATTTTTTTTTTTTTTTTTTTTTGAGATAAGGTCTCACTATACTGGAGTGTGGTGTTGTGATCATAGCTCACTGCAGCCTTATCTCCTGGGCTCAAGAGATCTTGCTGGCTTAGCCTACCTCTGGAGGAACTGGGACCACAAGTGTGTGCCACCATGCCCAGCTAATTTTTAACATTTTTATGGAGACAAAGTCTCACTATGTTAACCAGGCTGGTCTCAAACTCCTGGCCTCAAGTGATCCTCCTGCTTCAGCCTCCCAAATGCTGGGATTACAGGTGGGAGCCACCATGCCTGGCCAATTTTCTGGTTGTTTTCATCACATTTTTTGATGTGTGAGGGCTTAAGAATTGGCTTTCCTTATTCCAGAAATCTGCAAGGGAATAGCCTAAAAAAGTGTAATGGTGGAAAAATCATCAGGAAGGGGTAGGATAATTGTGGATATGTGGAATCTCTAAATGTAAGGGGACCATTCAAGAACACTTATTAGCTTGGTTCCTATTATTAGTCTAGGGACTGATTTGTGATATTGCAGGAGCATAATGTTTGATAGACACTGTCATACTCCATTCGTCTGACTTGACACTTTTGACTACTCGTAGATGGCCCCTTTCATCACTGGGTGGAGGAGGGGAAAAGCCATCTTTGAGGTTTTGTTATATTTCTCACTCACTGAACATGTCTGAAATTCATCTCTCTCTAAGGTCTCTGTTAGGTATCCTTTAAGAAAAGAAAAGAAACCTGAGTGTAATTTTGTAATTCAGAATCAACCATTTTATATGCAAATTATTCTTGGTTTAGTAAGATAACCTTTTCTGTCAATTCCAATTTGATTTATGGAGCCAGTGTCAGCAAATGCGCCTTGAAAGTGTAAGGTGTCATACAAATGTATATTTTATTCATTTCCAAAACACAGTTAGGTGACTCATTTTTCAACTATAGGTGAGAGATATAACTGGTTTGGGATAGGTTAATAGAATCTTCCCAGGGAGTAGATATGGAATCTCTTGGGATGGTTTTTACCAGATTTTTTTATTTAGTTAGTTAGCTGTTTAGTAAGTTATTCTTGACAGAATGAGCTATAAAATACATAAAGAGTCCCTCTTTTAATTGTATCCTGAGCATGCTGTATTTAGGATCCATATATTTTCTAAGATTAGCACATAGGGAATTACTGAATGCCCTCTAAAAATCAGTCTTCAGTTTTGAAGTAATATTTCAAAATGCATTTCAACTTGAGATAAAAAGATTTGAATTATTTTACTTCTCATGTGTGTAGTAATTATAACTCATGTGTAGTACTTTATAGCTTCCAAAACATTTTCACACAGCCATTTCATGTGATTCTTGAAAACAGCCCTGTGAGTTAGCTAGGGCAAGTGCTCGTAGAGAGTACGTGACTTTATCAGATACCTGTACTGGGCTATGGTAATGGACTCATTCCCAGCTCGTCATCTCTAAACACTGTGCTCCTCTTTCAATAGCAATGGCTCTCAAAGTGTGGTCCCAGCACCAGCAGCATCAGCATCACGTAGAATATTGCTAGAAATGCAACTAAAAACTCTGGGGGTGGGGCCCAGCAACCTGTGCTTAACAAACTCTCCAGGTGGTTCTGATGCTGAGAACCCCACCATACCCATACTCGCTTGGGTAACTTTGGTACTAGGCAAAACATGGTAGTTTTTCATAGTTGTAGTTTTAAAGTTTTCTGTATTTTATCTCTTCCCCCACTTGCTAGCCTTAGGATCTTGAGTAGGTCACTTAACCTGTTCAGTGACGTATTGTTTCTGCAAAATGGGTAATGACAGTAGCTTCCATGCCCAAAGTCCTACAGATGAGATCTATATTGTTATCAGTTAGCTTCCATTTACAGAGTTTAAGTCTTAGGGCAAACCTAGGTTTGTTGTTTTTAAGTTTGAGGAGTGGCTTAAATTTAACTTTATGATTTAGGAATTGGCAGAACTCATAATCTCCAAAAGTACTAAAAAACAAGTGGTGGGGTGCTAGAGCCAGCGCCTGCTGGCTTAAAAGAGTCCAGGTATGCATCTCTTCCCAACTTTTTGTTTAGTGACATCATGCCGATAGCTTGAAATTGGTCATGTGGTGGTGATTACACCACAGAACTTAATAAATACTACAAACCAGGGCTTTTGTTCCCAGAAAGCCGGTTGTTAAACACTTCTCAGCATACCTTAGTTACAAGGTTATGCTCAAATTAGGTGAAGCTTTATCTGCATGTTTGCTGGATCTGATAGTTCACATTCATCATCATTTAAGACCTATTATAGAGATCAGCATTAGAATATATATATATATAATTGGTAGTATGGAAGTCAGATTCAGCCCACAGACGTGTGTTGTTGGCCTGCAATGTATTTTTTAAAAATGTTAAATTAACTGTCAGCATTTAAAAATTAGAAGATTTAACATAAAAATATCTGGATTTCTGGCTCTTCAAAAATAGGGTCCTGCGGCAACACGGCCCCCATTACCGTATGGCAACAATGGGCTGGAGGTGAATTTTAAATACATGCAGGTTGTCTTTGCTGTGGGTTGTCTTGGCTGCAGTACCCATCATTCTGTGATTTTACATCTAGTCAAGGGCTTCACGCCTTTGTTTTCTTACTGTCTCCTTTAGGCATTTCAGTTTGTGACTCCTGATATAAAGAAAACTAAGCCCAGGGAAAGAGTATTTCTCAGTAGCTGAAATCTTAACATGCTGTTTTTAAGCTTTCCACAAAGTTAATTCAGTTGTACTAATGAACTACAGAGTCTGAGGATTAATTCCCAATTTGTCCTGAATTTTATATGTCCTGTTTGAAAATCCAACTAACAAATGACTCATTGCCTGTACTTGAGAGCCTGTCTTTTTTCCTGGACGGTGAAGACTTTTGACGGAGGTCTCTTTAGGTCTCAATAAAAGTGACTAATATCTTTGTTTCCTTGTCTGGGTTTGCGTGACCTCAGGTTTCATAAATATCCATCCCTCAGTAAAATGTGCAGAAGAGATGATTGTTTGCTACTAGCACCTTATTTGAAAATGATTTTGAGGGGAAAGGTGAGATAACAATATTTCCTTTCAAATCAAAGTTGTACGTGCTTAGTTTATTTGCCTTGACAGGTTTTTCTTTTTCCCTGGGGTAGTTTCAGAATGTCCAGCTGCACAGACTTTGTCCATGTTTGTGATGTTGGCTCTGGGCCTTGCTGTCAATATTGTTGATGAACCTCTGATTAATTTTTAAGCAGGTTGACCTTTGGTTCCAGGAGTGACTGACAAAATTGCTACTTTTCAGTTTGGGGTGATCCAGGAGGTAATAAATTTCCCTGTTCCATTTAATAAATGTTTACTAAACAAACTTGGTGATTAAAACAACAGAAATGTATTTGCTTATAGTTATTGAGGCCAGAAGTTTGAAATGAAAACATTGTCAGGGTTGTACTTCTTTCAGAGGCTCTTGGGGAGATTCCATTTCTTGCTGCTTCCAGCTTCTGATGGCTGTTGGCATTCGTTGGCCTGTGGTACAGCCCTCCAGTCTCTGCCTTCATCTTCACATGGCCTTCTCCTTTGTGTCTTTCAAATCTGTCCTGTGTGTCTGTGTGCTTGTCATTGGATTTAGGGCTTACCCTGATAATCCCGGAAGATGGGTTCATTTTAAGATCCTTAACTTCACTACATCTGCAAAGACCCTTTTCCAGATAAGGACACATTCACAGGTCCTGAGAATTAGAACATGGTTGTATCTTTCAGAGGCCACCATTCATCCACTACACATGCTGATGGATGCTTTCCAAGCAACCATACAAGCCGCTGTCCTTTAGCATGTACTGTGGGCAGATGTGCTATCCAGTGAAGGCTACCTTTCCAGTGAAGTGACTGATTATCAGCAAGATTTCACAGCTTACTGTTTTAGGGTGTCTCCATGCTTTTAATGTGAATGATCCAATCTTAAATCCAGCTAGACCCTCTGGGGCTTCTCCTAGATGGTCACACTATCTCACAAGGTTTTGTTTTCTTTCAGATTGCTGACCTGCAGCTCCATAAACTGGATGAACTGGACTGTCTGATTCAGGGCCTGCTTTATGTTGACTCTGTTGGCTTCAACGGCAAGCCGGAATGTTACTATTTTGAAAATCCCACAAATCCTGAATTGTGTCAAAAAAAGCCGTACTGCCTTGATAACCCATACCCTATGTTGCTGGTTAACATGGGCTCAGGTGTCAGCATTCTAGCAGTGTACTCCAAGGACAACTATAAAAGAGTTACAGGGACCAGGTAAACATGTTTTACACTAGGAGAACGTTTTTATGTTTAAGCCTAGGCCTCTTCCTTGATGACCAGTTTATAGTAAAAGGTTATTTTTATTGAATTCATTTTTAAAAGAAATATCTTGGCCTTCTCAGCCAACCAAAAAGGATTTGTTGAATGATATGTTCAAGTAGTAAGAAGGTAATTTATATAAAGGTTAATAAAACATAGTTCTTGCCCTGATGGAGACTGTGATCAGGTTGGGGGCAAAAGAATTGCACGCATCAGAGTTTTCCCAACAAGATGGCATATATTAAGTGTCAAATGAATGGCAGGGACAAATAGCACAGGAGAATTCAGATGGAAAGATGCTGATGGTGAGAGAGGGCTTCAGAAGAAACCTTATTTTGGAAACTTCCTCATGCCTAGCACAGGACAGGTTGCTTGAAATAATATATCACTCCAACCAGCAAACCAAACTAGGTTTGAAATAATACATCACTCCAACCAGCAAACAAAAAAAAAATTTTTTTTATCCTCAAGCAAATGCTCCAGCTGAAAACTGGGATAGTCAACACATCTCCTAGGGGATTTTGGAGTACAGTGGACAAGAAAGCAGCCCCGTGGCCACAGTCGGGCAGAGGGCCTTGCTTTTCCACACACCTGCCCCAAGGCCCAGGTAGGACGAACGGACCCAGCTTCTTGTAAGTGGGGATTCAATGTGACAAAAGGATGAGGGGTCAGATACCTTTTGAGACATCCCAGTGTAAACAAAATTAAACAGATTTTCCTTACTTCTAAGAGGAAGGATTTGGTATAAAGTATTTCTCCAACTTATTAGACAAACAACTTAAGGAATTAGTGCTATGTATTAATACAGTGTGCTTTGGTACATGATGTAGAAATTTTTTTTTTTTTTTTTTTTTTT
>VBSM01003143.1:25039149-25054582 GCA_008086735.1 Cheirogaleus medius
GCTCACTGTAACCTCAAACTCCTGGGCTCAAGCAATCCTCCCACCTCAGCCTCCCAAAGCATCCTTTTTTCAATTTAAGTTAATCCCTCCTTGATTTTTTTTCTTAGAATTAAAAGCCAGTGCCCAAATACCAATTGGATTCCCAGAACTAGTAGCTCTTTGGGCTTCAGAATAGATTGATATGAGCATCTCTCCTACATTTACTCTTCTATGTGGTAAATCAAGAGGAAAACTTATGTCCATAGCTTTAGGAATCAGTGCTCCTTTTCCTGTCAGGAGTTCACTGGTCATAGCTTTACTCTGCATCTACTTTTCAATAGGTAACTTTGATATTATTACACAATTGCATTCATTGATATTGAAACAAAATTGCATTCATTCTTGGCTAAAATTAGTTTCTAATTTTGTCTGAAAGGACTATTGTAGAAGAACTTTCCTTGAAACAATTAAAAGCTTTTAAAACATAACTCAAGCGTTGAAACCATTTATTGACCTTTGCTACTATTTTTTTACTATTGGGGTGATACATAAAATATTAATAACCTTTTCCAAAGTCTACTAGAAAAAATTCAGTATCAGAACAGACTTGTAGTTTTCTTCTAGAAACCTTCAAGAAGACCAAATGAGATTATCTCTGCTAGAGAAGCAAGATTAGGTGAAAGGCGGCTTTTGGGCTGCCTACTCCTGGCAGAGTCCTAGGTCAGTTTTTCCACTGGAGGATTTAGCTGCATAGCTGTAAACTATGCTTTATGTACACGTGAGTTCTTTTTCTAAGTCTTTGTATTCAGCTGCATGTGGTTTTTAAATAGCAGTCATTTCTTGGTTATTTGCTGATTTCAGACCACCCTCTAAATAGAAGAGATCATGATTTGGCCCCATTTCATAGGTGGGAAGGCTGAACAAAGCACTTAGGTTAGTGGCTAGTTGAAGGTCTCACAACGGAAATCAGTGAGAGTCTTTCTCAGGTTTGTTCTCAAATTTGGGGCAAATTTTCCTTGATGTTTATTTAGTCTCTGCCCTCTTTTCATATCCAATCTATCCTAAAGGTCTGTTTTACCCTAGCACCTTAATTCAAGTGCCCCTTTGTTTTTCTTCTGTTTTTTATTAACCTATATTAATAGTCTTGATGTAGTTGGGGACTTGGATGGGCATATCTTAAAGTAAAATTTAAAAATAAACCTTATTGTTCCTTCAGTCTTGGAGGTGGAACATTCCTAGGCCTATGTTGCTTGCTGACTGGTTGTGAGACCTTTGAAGAAGCTCTGGAAATGGCAGCTAAAGGCGACAGCACCAATGTTGATAAGCTGGTGAAGGACATTTACGGAGGAGACTATGAACGATTTGGCCTTCAAGGATCTGCTGTAGCATCAAGGTAGAGACTAAGTAGCTAGCAGCAGTAGTGGTTATACACAAGGCAACCTCTCCACCCTGGCCATTCACTGAGTTATTTTTTTTTTTTAACGTCAACCCACTGGCCTGGTGCAAGTATCTATGGTATTGGAGCTCAGACTTGATCTCCTTCCCTTAATGAAGCACTGAGATGTTTAGCTCTTGGTGCTTATGCTTAAAATAAGGCAACTTTGAAAGAAGGTTCTGGAAAACTGCAACAGTTTCCCCTGTTCCATTCTTTTCCAGCTATCTAGAGGCATTAAAATTTTTCCCCCCATTAATAGCCATGCTACTTTGTCCCTATTAAGAAAAGGGCAGCCAGCCATTCATACTGTAATCCTGTCTGCTTATAAACCATGGTAGCAAAATCAGGTCATTTGAATTTGAACAGAGTTATTCATAAAGCTTTCCTTAGTACCTTGGTTGAAGCATGGGCCCTGCCTGAGGATGATTTTGAACACTCTTGCTAATATTTCCAACATAGCTTTGGCAACATGATGAGTAAAGAAAAGCGAGATTCCATCAGCAAGGAAGACCTTGCCCGGGCCACATTGGTCACCATCACCAACAACATTGGCTCCATTGCTCGGATGTGTGCGTTGAATGAGGTAAGGCCTTAGTCAACCCAGGGAAAGCCCTGTGTCATTCATACACATCGTCTTTGGCAGTGCAATGCCTAGTGACTCTTGCAAAACTACATATCCTTAGGAAACCTGACCTTTACTGTAGTCACACCTTGTAGAACAGGAGTGGTGTGTATTGGGGAGGAGAGGAGTATGTGTTTTATTTTTAAGAAGGCACTGGATGATAACAACTGATAAACTATCCAACCATGGAAACATGGTAAAATTACAACCCATGTCATAGCGTCTCTAACCATCATTGCCATGTGCCCACTGCAATGTGAGGAAAAGCTCTGAGCATCCTTGCAAATAATTGTAGGTAAAATATTCCACTTACAATATTTGATATTCTCTCTGCTTTCAGCTTCTTTACAGTGTTGCCTTGTGGCATGGAGTTCAAGCAGCATTGTACAGGGCTATCAAAGCACAGAGAGCTTGCTACAGCCAAGGCCAGCCAGAGCCCCAGGCACAAGAAGGGGTAAAGCTGGTGACAGACAAAGCTTTGTTAACATGTTTTGAAACATTGCAAAATTCCTTTGGAAAATATGGAACCTTTTTCTGAAATACAAGATGTGTAAGGTAGAACAACTCTCTTCTCACTGAGGTGTATTAGAAAGACAAGAAAGAGAAGTTGGGGCATGGAATAGGTAATAGAAGAGTATTAAAGAACCATAGTAGATTAGTAATGGAGTTTTTAAAAAACATAATTTTTAGTAGAAATATACATATAGAAGAGGGCTCAGATCATAAGCGTACAGCTTGGTTAATGTTCACACTCAAATGCGCACACACATAGCCACCGCTCACATCAAGAAATAGAACATTACAGGTACTCAGAACCCACCTTGGACTCCCTCCCGTTGAGTAATGGAGTGTTAGGGTATGAGGCAGTGTTTATGACAGGTGGGTGTTAGCCCTGCCTTTGAGCTCTGGGGTGACAGAAGAGACACCTTCCTTTCACAACATTGAATAGAGTATGTTACTAGCCTGTAGATCAGGGACATAACTTTTTGGAAGGCCCTAGTTCAGATGGAGTTTAAATGGGAAGCTGATATTCAGATGAAGGAGTATTCCAGAGATGTGCCTTTTCAAAGTCCACTTTGGTCATGGGACTTATTGTAACAGAGAGTTTATTTTTTGACATTAACCTTTAAAGGGAGTTTTTCCAAGGTGCCAAATAAGTCCTAAGACTAATATGTGTGCAGCTGGTTATACACATGGGCTCTCAAAGGTCAGTCAGATGGTAACATCCTTGCCCTATAGAGCAATAGATGCCCTTTCCCCTTACTTTCCACATAGCTGGCTTCTTGCACTTCTGGCTCGAGTGAGCCAGCAGATCTTTTCACAGGTTATCATAATCCCTTTGGGCAAGAGCAAGTGACTTACTTTTCACTTTCTTTCTTTTATTTTTTTAAGAGACAGAATCCTGCTCTGTTGCCCAGGCTGGAGTTCAGTGGCATGATCATAGCTCACTGTAACCTTGAACTCCTGGGCTCAAGTGATCCTCCTGTCACAACCTCCAGAGTAGCTAAGATTACAAGCATGCAACACCACACCCAGCTAATTTTTAAATGTTTTGTAGAGATGGGGGTCTCACCATGTTGTTCTTGAACTCCTGGCCTCAAGGGATCCTCTTGCCTTGTCCTCCCAAAGTGTGCTAGGATTACAAGCATCAGCCACTGCGCCCGGCCCTTGATTTTCATTTTAATGCCATTTATTGTTGAAGTGTAGCAAAAGTGCCTGTTTGAAAATGTAGCCACGTTATGCACTGGTTTGAGTAGCTATTAATATTTTAGATGTTTCTATGGAGCTGAATGAATGAAGGGAATCACTGGTCATGTTGGGGCCAAGGCTCCACTAGAGGGCGTCCAGCCAGTGCAGGCTCCTGGTGGGCACACCAGCCACTGGCAGCAACACCTCCCTGTGAGAGCAGTCACCAAGTTCTTCAGTCCTTGCTTTGCTCTCTGGAGTCACTGATTTGAGAATCTTTGATTTCAGTCATTGCATAGAGGGACAAAAGATTTACTGAATCTAAAACATTTTTTCTGTGATTCTTGGAATGCTATGAAGTGCTTCCCCATCAACTTTAAATTTTCTTATTCATATTTTTTAGTAGATAATACACACATAATACAGAGTTCTAAAGACATCAGAAAGTATACAGGGAAGCAAGTCTCCCTTTCCACCTGTCTCTCACTAGATGCAGCCATTGTTCTTAGTTTTTATGGTTTTTTGTTCTATATTGTATATGTTATAGGGTAAATATATCCTTCCAAGGGTAGCAAACTCTATATAATATTCTTTTTTAAATAACAGCTTTATTTTTAATGACTTACCTATACAATTCACCCTGCATACTATTCTACATCAAAAAGTTGTTTTATCAACTTTTTATTATGAAAATTGGTAAACATACATAAAGGAGAGAGAACCGTATAAAGAACCTCCATATATCCATCAACCCAGACTCGACAATTATCAAGACTTCACAACACAGCTTTATCTATCTGTTTTCTTCTTCCTCTTCCTTCTGTTCTTCTCTCCTCCTTCTTCTTCTCTTTTTTGCTAATGTATTAGAAAGCAAATCCTAGACCTTATATGAGTCTATCCTACATACTTCAATAGCACCTCTGCAAATATTGCCTTTTGCTTTTTTACATAACACATCTTGAGACTGTTCATATCAATATATTTAAAATTGCTTCATCTTTTAATGGCCATATAACATCTTAACATATAGATATGCTATTATTGATTTGATCAATTTCCAGATGATATTTAGGTTTTTCTAGTATTTTGCTATTATTAAAAAGTCTGCACAGCCAGGCAAGGTGCCTCGCACCTGTAATCCTAGCATTTTGGGAGCTGAAGTGGGAGGATTACTTGAGGTCAGGAGTTCGAGACCAGCCTGAGCAAGAGTGAAACTCTATCTCTACAAAAAATAAAAAAATTTGGCAGACAATGGTGGTCGTGTGCCTGTATTTCGGCTACTCAAGAGGCTGAGACAGAAGGATCACTTGAGCCCAGGCGTTTGAGGTTGCAGTGAGCTATGATGACGCCACTGCACCCTAGCCAAGGTGACAGAGTGAGATCTCATCTCCAAAAAAAAATCCTCAGGATATTTATATATAGTATCTACACACATACACACGTATGCATGCACATACACACACATCATTTCACATATATCTGAGCATATCTGTAGCATAAATTCCTAGAAGGGAAATTGCAAAGGATATGTTGATTGTCATTTATCAGATATTATAAAATTCCCTCCATAAAGGTGGTTCTAATTTATATTCCCACCAAGCAGAATATGAAAGTAAAAGTTTTTCCACAGATGGTTATCAAACTTTTTTTTATCTTTTTTAATCTAATCAGTAAGAAGTGGTACTTATTTTGGGATTAATTTGCGTTTTTCTTATTATAAGTGAGGTTAAGCATTTTTCACATATTTAATAGCCATTTAATAGCCATTAGTATTTCTTTTGTATACATGTGAACAGTCTATTAATACTCTTCACTCATTTTTCTATTGGGTTGTTGGTCTTTTTTCTTATTTATTTGTAGGAACTCTTTATTAATTAGGTAACACATCATTTCATGTGTTATGGACTGAAAATATTTTCTATTTATTGCTTCCCATTTGGATTTGTTTGTGGTGATGTTTTTTTCCCCCTGAATAAATGTTTGGTTTTTTAAAAGTAAATATATTAATCTGTTTAAAATGGACTCTGAATATTTTACCTTTTCTACTTCGACATGATTTTTTAAAAAAATTCTCCTATGTTTTCCTCTAGTCTGTTTTTCTTCTTTCTTTCTTTTTTTTTTTACATTTACATCTTTAACCCACCTGGAATTTATTTGAGACATGAAATGCTTATCAGCTTTTAATACCACTAATCCTTCTGGCTTTCTATCAGGGTAATGCAGGACTGGGCTTTGAGCAGGTCCTCACTGGGTATCCCTTGTTTTAGGGGAAAGGGTAAAATTCCCAGATTTAACTAAATTCCTCTTTAATCTGCATTGAGTGTTCCTTGCTACCTCTTAGTCTGGGTGATTTGTGGCTATGGTTCTTTTTTATGAAAAGTTATTAAAACCAACCTCACCTCTCCACCCATGAAAAATTTGCAGAGGCTAATGGGTTCATGAATATGTGTTGTTAAAACTTGAGACAGTTAAAAGGTGATGTTCCCAGACCCTGATTGCTCTTGATAGACTGAGCAGAAAGTAATACCAGCTTCAAAGGCCTCTCTTGCCTTTGATATGAGTGACCATAGCAACTGGCTCTGTGAGTAAGTGAGTGAGTGAGTGAGTGGTGAGCAGCTTCTGCATGATAGACAGGCTGAGCTCAGTTTTAAGCTTAAGAAATATCTGGGGGAGTGGGTAGTGCAGTGAGTGCACTGGAGCTGGGAGCTTATGGGATTTGAAGCACATCTGCATGGACAGGATAGGAAAAGAATGTTCATAAGTGTATGCTCGGAATTTTGGTTACCATATTTTAACCCATATGATGACCAAACAGGATATTCTACCATATAGCCTGAGGGCAGAAACTGAGTATTGTTTCTTTTTTGTGAGTTGTTATAATAGTATTTTATACTTGGAAGTTGTAGGGGATTTAGGGAATGCACAAAAATTTAGCCAAACTTGAACTCCAGTTACAATTTTACATATGTGTGTTGGGAGGTGAATTTCATGTCAGATCTAAGGCAGTCTGACATAACAACTGCAAATAAGCCGAATATAAGTTTCTGCCTTGCCCAGCTAAAATCTCACCCTCCTGTTCTTGTGGAATGCCCTATGAGGTATGTTCAACTTCGTTTTGGAAAGGCTGAAATAGTTCCACTCAAAAAATAAAATAAAATTTACGCTGCAAGGTTCTGTACAGTGACATACAGAACATTGGGTCTTTGCTAAATGCTATTTTTATGCCATGGTTCAATTGTTTCTCTTTAACATTTTTTCCAGAATATAGACAGAGTTGTGTTTGTTGGGAATTTTCTCAGAATCAATATGGTCTCCATGAAGCTGCTAGCATATGCCATGGATTTTTGGTCCAAAGGACAGCTAAAAGCTCTGTTTTTGGAACATGAGGTAAGTTGAGCTTGCATGGATTTAATTATTAGATAGGAGGAATAAGTTCTTTTGAGATCTATCGCATAGCATGGCAAATATAGTTAATAATAGTGTAGTACACGTTTCAAAGTAAATTTCAAATGTTTTCACCACAAAAAGTGATAAGTATTTGAGGTGATGGATATGTTAATTAGCTGGATTTAATTATTCTACATTGTATTCATAAATCATAATATTATTTCGTATCTCACAAATATATATAATTATAATTTTTAAAAAAATTAAAAGTCTCAGAAATTCATTGCCCCTCCCCAGCCAGAGAGCTCCCTTTTAATCTGCTTATTTATTGAGTTTCCATGTAAGGTTTTGTTTGAAAAAGAAAAAAACTCTCAGCTTTTAAAAAATTATTAAAAAAATAAAAAGAAAACTACTGTTCTAGTCTATACAGAGTTGCCATATTTAGCAATAAAAAATACAGGACACCCAGTTATTTTATCTGGCATGTATCTGTGTTTTATCTGGCAACCATAAATCCAGATCCTCTTGGCCTGATACAGAGAACAAAGCCTGGAAACTTTCAGGGTTAAAAAGTCACTTACAAGTTCACACAGGTTGTGAGTTGGTGGTAATATAGGGAATAAAATCCAGTGTTTGGGGGAAAGTCACTTCTATAGGTAAAAAATGTACTCACCTGTATCACTCTCTATAATCCTAAACGTCTGTGGATTATGGCTTTGGTTTGTTACTATATACCATAACTCAGTCTCTATGGCCAGAGAAATTGGAGCATTCTTATAATCCCTTAAATGTGTCCCTCAGAAAATTCTCTACATTCTTGAGTTCACTCTGGCTTAGGCCTTACCAGAGAATGCTATGGAGAGAGAACTTTTGGGAGGCACTGGTATGGTGGCTTTCTGGTCACATGCCCTGGCCTTAGGAGTCCTTACTCACTGAATTTCTCATTCATTTAATTAATATTATTGAGCATCTCCTAAAAGAAGTAGTCTAGTCAGGCAGTTAAGAACACAGCCTTTTACTTTTACAATGACTCTACCTTTCAATCTCTGTTTTAGCATTTGTAAAACAGGGTGATAGTAATATTTATCTCAGACAGTTATTGTGATGTGTAAATGAGTAAATTCATGTAAAATGCTTAGAAAAATTTCTAGCCATTAGTGTAGCCTCAATAAATGTGAGCTGGCAGCACCAACAGCAAAGATCCTACCATGTCCTGACACTTTCATGCCAATTTCTGCAGTAAATAACTGATGGGTCAGGCAAATACCAGATGAGTAGTCTTCTGTCTTCTAGAAACAGATTGCTATTGACTGAATATTTGTGCATCCCACCGCCAAATTCATCCGTTGAAATCTTAACTCCCAAGGTGATGATATTAGGAGGTGTGGCCTTTGGGAGGTGATTAGGTGATGAGAGCTGAGCCTTCATGAATGGGATTAGCAGCCTTATAAAACAAGCCCAGAGAGCTCCTTTGCCCCGTCCACCGTATGGTCCAGCTGTGTGAGGTTACTATGAGAAGGTGGCCATCTGTGAGGAATGGGCCCTCAACAGACACTTTGATCTTGGACTTCCTAGCCTCTAGAACTGAGAAAGAAATTTCTATTGAAGAAATTGTTTATAACTCAGTCTATGGTACTTTGTTAAATATAGCAGTCCAAACAGACTATGATACAAGTTCTCTAACAATTTCTGTTTTTCAGTCCCCTTCATTTTCACAGAAACATGGGCTTTTATTTTACAGATGGGCAAAGTGAAGCTCGGGCTAATTTAAGTGCCTATCCAAGAGCTACTGAGGGAAGCTTAGGGTTTTCTCCTATGATATACAGCTTTGAAGTTAGATTCAGTGTTAAGCCCTAGCACAATTTGTGTGACACTGTAAGGGTAATTTACTTTATTACCTTCCATTTCTCATCCATTATTTCACAACTAATAGTGTGAATTTTGCCATGGCAAAATTAAAATGAAATATTTATAATACTAACAGTACCCAGCATTTATTTAGCACACACCATGTGCCAGCACTTTACATATGTTAACTTATTTAACATATATAAACAAGTAGGTGTCCAATAAGTTATATAGTTGTTGCTAATATTATTATTATTATTCTGCCATGTTTCATGGCACAAGATTCAGATTTTAAATTTCTCTTTTATCTACAACATTGGGAGTTGGCATTCCCAGAATTATAAAAAACAATAGGTATTTGGCTAAGGTTCAGAGATAATTGTACAGAAGTTTTCCATTGTTTTTCTAGGGTTATTTTGGAGCTGTCGGGGCACTGTTGGAACTGTTCAAAATGACTGATGACCAGTAGACATGAGCAGTCGTGGGAACAGCCTCCCAAAGGGACAGAGAACTGAAAACTGCTGCTGGGAAAGGTGAAAGTCGCTATGGGACGGAAGCCAAGCCATTATGGCAGATGAACCTGCTGGATTTGTAAATAATTTAAAATCCTTCTAGTTGATCTTTTACTCTTAGGTTTTGAGCTAATGATTCAAAATGGGGAATATAAGAGGTTTTTTTTCTGTATACTGTATTTTTTAAAAAAAATTTTGTGCAGCGTGGCCAAACCTACCGATTTTATGCATTAATTCTGAAAAGTTGTATAATGTTTAAGAAGGACCCAATATGTAAGCGCTGTTCATTTTTCTTCTGGGGTTTACTGATCAGTGTGGTAATTTTAACTTCATTTAGTAATTACTCTAGGAGATTTACCTTTACTTATATTTTTCATGACGTTTCATGATTTGCTGTTGGTTTCAAATGAAACTACAAATCTGGCATGTTTTACTGTGAACACGTTTTTTGTTTGTGTGTTTACCCTTCTTTGTCTTGTTTTTCTGTTTGAATGTCTTATGAAAAAAGAGAGTCCCTCCCCCCGTTTCTGTCCTCTCCTCGAATGATCTCCCTCCGACACCCATAACATTTCTTTGATGTAATTGTTTATATCAATCAAGGTGCTGACCAGCTCAATACAAAGTTAAGCACAAGATCTAAAGCTCTCGAAAATGCCCATGAAGAAAAGACTCTGAAAGTGTTAATGGATTTAATGAGTCTGGCAAAAGTTGCAAATTATATGCAATTTAGTCTTATCCCTTATAAATATAGTGTTTCATTGGATTTATTTTATACTAGGTTATGTTAAGTTGAATAGTCTATGGTGAAGTATCCTCATCCATGCCCAGCATATGAATGGCAGCAAATCCTTGTGCAACAAGTTTGGAACTTATTGGGAAAAGTGTCCCAGTAGATTAACTATTCATATCAGGAGATTTAGGGTAAGTTGTGGGTTGAGGTGTCAGGTAGTAATATCTATTTGTTTTATACATATATGTACTTAGAAACTTTTTAACAAGACATCTTAAATAATAATGTTTTTTCATTTTTAATATTTTAAACTGAAAACTGTACTTCAATCCCAATTTCTAAAATTAAAAAATAATTTATGATACTGATCTATATATTTTCTCTTTTTGAAAGACTCTATTAAGACTGATGGGTAACTTTGAAATGAGGATCATGTACTAATATTGGAACGCATGAGGTCCAATGATCTTGTGAATTGTTGAAAGGGATTTTTGAAGGACGGTATAATTACTCCCTGATGGAACTTTCCTTCTCTGCCTTCTGAGCACCATCTTTAATTTCCATATCTTCATGTCTTGAAGAAGTTGATGCTAACTGAAGAAATCACTTGTCTGGTTGAAATAAAGCCTGTTTCTGTTGTGATGTTTTTAGTGTATATGTTATTTTCATTTCTTAATGCTTGTGTTTATATTATCTGCTTTGTACCATGAAATGACTACGTGTTGTGTTTTTGCTACACTACGTTTCAGAATTGGAGGCTTTCCCATGAGTGTGGTGAGGCCCAAAACACTGTGTCTTCAGATGAAGCTATAGCCCTATGCAGGGACTTTTTAAATATAGCTTGATTGTTTCTATACAACTGACTCCTAAATACCAACTATTGCTGCTATATTTGGTAATTCCTAAGTAGTTTCAAGTTTTGGTGATCACAAATACATTTTATCAACTTCCGTCTGACTTAAAAAAATTCAACCAACTAAGGTGTTCTTGAAACAAGTAAGTTAAAAATCTACATATTATTTATAATTAGTGCCTTTCTATGGTCTCTTCTACCATTTCCATTCCCATCTATCAGGGAACAACAGACCTTGGTTCTGTGGATCATGGTTCTGCAAAGGAAATCAGGGCAAGTTAGTGTGACTATATATATTTTTTTAATTATCTGAAATCACTCTCTGTCTTATTACAAATATCTAAAATATTAGTTTAACTGAGGAAATAAATTATTCCATTATATAAATATCAGTTAAATGTTGGCTATATGTAACCAGCCTGTTTTTTACAAAGAGAAACTTGTAGCCTAAAGATTTTCACATTCTCTTTAATTAAGAAGTCTAAGAAGCTTTTCTTAGACTCACCATCAGAAAGAAACTTGGCAAGACTGAAGAATTCTTATCTTGTGCAATATGAAGTCAATATGATGATCAGGTGGTCCAGAGTGTGGCTTTCTACTGTGAGACAGCTTTGGTTTGGATCCAGCTTAGTCAGTTACAAGCTGTGTGGGAAAGATGCTAAACTTCTCTCTAAAGTCTAGTTTCTTCATCCATAAAATGGGGCAAATAATGGTTTTACATCCATATTAAAGAACTTAGCATAAAGATTGACAGAGTGAAAGCTTCATTAACGTTAGCTGTTATGAAAAAAAATAGATGTTCTAAACTAATATATTAATCAGTAATTCTTAATCTTCCAAATTGTGGAGAACTCATTTTAGCATGGAGATATTTCACCAGTCTCCATATGCTAATACATATCCATAGCTCCTTGTCCACAATTCCAAAATCGCAAACTCTTAAAGTCTATCTTGATAACGCACTTGGCAGCAAAAGCTGACTTAAGCATTACTTATCACATGTAGTAGAACCCATCACATATTTTGTTGATAACACATTGGTACTGACCCTAATAGGGGTGTTAAGTAATAAATGATTCCAAATTTTGAAACATGCCTGGTCCTAAGAGTTTTAGATAAAGGGATTATGGAAATATACTTGTATTTTTTAGCTTACACAGTACACATGGATTCAGAGTCCCTTTTTGGGGAACCGTTATCATAAGTAATTTATACTTGATGTCATTCAGTCACACAAAGAATATTAAGAAATTTCTCTGTGCCAGGAAGGAGCTGGAGACTAAGAGGCATAGGACACAGCCCCTGCTGTCCAGCAGAGAAAGATGGCAAAGTCTCAAGCCAACATGTGTCATAAAGCACACCACAAGTGCCATTCAGACATTCATTCATTCATTCACATTCACAACAGCAAACAAAATGAAGACTCACCATCACAGAGCTTATATTCTAGAAGGGAAGACAGATGCATTACTAAATATGCAATATTAGATCAGTACTACATAGAAAAACTAAGCTAGGGTAAAGGGCTGGGGGTGGTAGTTCTATTCAGAAAAATGAGAAGGGAAAGAATTTCTCTGGTTAAGGTGGTCAAAGTCTAATTCTCTTAGAGGGTGACCTTTGAGCAGAGTTGAATGAAGTTGGGAACTCACTGTGTGATACCTGGGAGGACAGTTTTCACTCCTAGCAAATGAGAATGGAGGTTTTGAAGAACTGCAAAGAGGCCAGTATAGAGAGTAAAGAATAGGCAGAGTGGTGGGAAATGCAGTTTTAGGAGTAGCCATGAGCCAGGCCCTATAGGAAATCTAAGTGAGGGTAGTGGGCTGCACTTGGAAGAAGGGTTAGTCATTTCTCCTCGGAAAGGTGCTAGAAAAGGTTTTGTGGAGTCTTAACCAACCAATAGGGACCACCAAGTGGACTAGGAAGGGAGGGCTTCCCAAGCAGAGGGGGCTGGGTGAGTGGAGGCACTGAGGGAAGAAACAGTCTGGCTTACTCAGGGAACTGGAAACTCTTTGCTAGAGCCTGGTTTGTAAGAGAGAAACCAGATACTGGGAGAGAAGAAGTGAGCCAACTGTAGGACTCATCTTCCATGCTAAAGATTTTGGACGTTTTGGTAGTCAGTGTGGAACCATGGAAGAGTTTCAAGGAAAATGAAACTAGAAATAATCTGGCTTCAAAGTGATACAGCAAAATGTCCTTTTGAGGTAAATAAATAAACAAGTTATTGTGCTTTTGAATATATAACATCATTATATATTTTGAATATATTACATCATTATATATTCATGTCAATTCCCTTACTGTGCCAGATCTCACGTAGTTAACTACAAAGTGGACTATGTTTTCTCTGTAACCAGGATGGTTATATAAACTCTTGAGAATTTTCTCCAAGGACAAAGCTACTAATAGCTACAATTCTACTATGAGTCTATTCAGTGAGTAAAGTTTCAACACCAGGGAGTACCATAAACTATCACAAGAACTGTTAGAGAAAAAGCTGTTTTCCTCCCAGTGAGCAGAAGATTACCCCAAATTTGTGAGGAAGATTTAATTAATGCACATTGTTCACTGGCTCTACCAGCTGCTCATTCATTCACTCTTCATCTGTTTAATTGTTACTGCATACCTATGGCCTGGGAGGCATTGGGTAACATTCAGGATGCATTCAGTTGTGAACAAGACTGCAAGGTCCCTGCTTTCATTGGGCTTACATTCTGGTGAGGGAGGTAGGCTGAAAGCACATAAACCAGAAAATATCAGGGAGTGATAAATGTTCTGAAAGAAAGAAACAGGGTGATATGATAGAGAGGAAGATCAGGGTCTTCCTTAGATGATCATGGGATGTATAAGATTAAGTCATGGCCTCAGCTTTTGAGTAATGACAGGTTCAGCTTGCTTTCCTTCATGCCACCTCCTCAATGAAAATGAAAGATGTTTTTGGGAAACAATTTGTTAACTAATGTTTTCTCTTTCTTTTACTTAGACTATTTAATTTAGTTCACATATGTATTCAAAATAAAATATCACATAAAATAATATATTAATTTAGTAAAGCACCTTTTATTTACTGTTCATTTCATGAAACAATATTATTTAAAATGTTTACTTGAATCTTCATTGTTAATCCTTTTGTCATGACCACTGGGTTTTTTTTTTTAACTCAGCCACAAGGAACTATTCCCATAATGAGCTCAATTATTTCATTTTCCAAAAGGTGTCTACTAGTGATACCACAGTGTAACCATTTATGTGGAGCCTTTTAAAGTCAACTTCAAAAGGCTAGTTTAGTAGTATTCATCATTTGCAATACAAAAATAAAAAGAAAATTTGTATTAAAAGTCTTTGCCTCTTTTTTGACTTACTCATTTGGGTAAACAGTAAACATTCCAAACTAAAATTAATGAGGTGATTTCAGTTAATGTTTTTGTCAAGCAGTTCTCAATCAGTCCACAAGGAGAGTCAATTTGTTTTTAATTTAAACATTTAAAAAAAATTCAACATTTTACATGTATAAAATGTAAAAAGTCAAATAGTTATGAAAGACTAACTATAAAAATACCAGTACCTAAGTTATCTTTTTTCTTCTTTTGTCTCATCATTTTGAGCATGGTGGCTTCCCAGAAAAAGGTAAAGTAATGGAGAAAAAAATTTTGAGTACTTACATATCTAAAACTTTCTAAAAATATTTTTATTCTACCCTCATACCCAACTGATAGTTTGGCAGGGTATAGAATTTTATGTTAGATACTACTTTTCTTCAGAATTCTGAAGGCATAACCTTATTATTCTGGCAATAATAATTGCTAAATATATGGCTTCCAGTATTGCTGTAAGCAAGACTGATGCCATTCTTTTGTTTTTTGGGTTTTTTTGTTTGTTTGTTTGAAATAGAGTCTCACTCTGTCACCCCAACTGGAGTGTAGAGGTATCATCATAACTCACTGCAACCTCAAACTTCTGGGCTGAAGTGATCCTCCTGCCTCAGCCTCCTGAGTATCTGGGACTATAGACGTGTACCACCACACCCAACTGATTTTTATATTTTTTGTAGAGATAGGGTCTCGTTATGTTGTTCAGGCTAGGACATGATCTTGTATATAGAAAATTCTAAACAATCTACTAAAATACTAAAAACAAGTTCTACAAGTTTACAGGATATAAGAATCAATTGTATTTTTGTACACTAGAAAACAGAATTTGAAAATAAAATTATGAAACCAATTCCATTTACAATAGTATCAAAAAGAGTAAAAATACTTAGATATAAATTTAATAAAAGAAGTGCAAACCTGTCCTCTTTAAAACAATAAAGCATTGTGTTATTTTTGTTGATTTTTTTTATTTCAGCATATTATGGGGGTACAAATATTATGGTTACGTATAT
>VBSM01003143.1:25054682-25080858 GCA_008086735.1 Cheirogaleus medius
TCCTCCAGAATTCTAATAGTTTCACACCTAAGGTTCAAGTCTGTTACCCAATGTAAGTTGATTTTTGTGAGAGGTAAAAGGTGTTGGTCCTGTTTCAGTATTCTACATGTGGCTATCCAGTTTTCCCAGCACCATTTATTGAATAAGGATTCTTTTCTCCAGTGTATGTTTTTGTCTGCTTTGTCAAAGATTAGTTGGCTATATGAGGATGGTTTTATATCTGGGTTCTCTGTTCTGTTCCACTGGTCAATGTCCCTGTTCTTGTGCCAATGCCAACCTGTTTTAATTACTATATCCTTGTAGTATAGTTTGAGGTCTGGTAAATTGATACCTCCTATTTTGTTTTTATTGCCTAGGATTGATTTTCCTATACAGGGTCTTCTCTGTTTCCATACAAAGTGTAAAATTATTTTTTTTATGTCTGTGAAAAATGATGATGGTATTTTAATAGGGATTACATTGACTCTGTAGGTCACTTTGGGTAGTATAGACATTTTAACAATGTTGATTCTGCTGACCCATGAGCATTGTATACTGTTCCACCTGTTTACATCCTCTGCTAACAATAAAGCATTGTTAAAACAAATTCAAGAACACCTAAATAAATGGAAAGATATCCCATATTCATGGGTTGGAAGACTTAATATTGTTAAGATGGGAATACTTTCAAAATTGTTCTACACATTCAATGCAATTTTTATTAAAATTCAAGATAGCTTTTTTTTGGGCAGAAATTGACAGGATGATACTTAAATTCATATAGAAACTCAAGGGACACAGAATAGCAAAAACAATCTTGAAAAAGAGAACAAAGCTGGAGGACTTATAATTTCTGATTTCAAAACTTACTGCAAAGCTGCAATAATCAAGACAATGTGATACTGGCATAAGGATAGACATGTAGATCAATGGAATAGAATTGAGAGTCCTGAAATAAATCTTTGCACTTATGGCCAATTGATTTTTTTCAACAAGTGCACTAAGCTTAATACAGAAAAAAATCATCTTTGCAACAAATAGTGCTAGCACAACTGAATATCCACATGCAAAAAGAGGAAATTGGATCCCCTTACTCACACCATACACAAAAATTAACTCAGAATGGATCATAGACATTACATGTAAGAATAAAAACTACAAAACTCTTAGGAAAAAAATACAACAGTAAATCTTCATGACCACAGTTTAAGCAAAGTCTTCTTAGTTATGACTCCAAAATTATAAGCAACCAAAGAAGGAAATAGATAAATTGGGTTTTATCAAAATTAAAACTGTTATGCTTGAAAGCATACCATCAAGAATGTGAAAAGACAAACTACAAAATGGAAGAAAATATTTGGACATCATATATTCAGTAAGAGATTTGTGTTCAAGATCTATAAAAATTCTTACAACTCAATGATAAAAGACAAATAACACAATTTAAAAATGGGCAAAGGATCTGAATAGACATTTCTCCAAAAAAAGTTTACAAAAGACAATAAGCACAAGGAAAGGTGCTTAAAGAGTTGAGGGTGGAGGAAATACATAGATATTGGTTAAAGGGTACAAAGTTTCAATTATGCAGGATAAATAAGTTCTGGAGATCTGATAACCTTTATGGTGACTATAGTTAATAACATTGTATTATATACTGGCAATCTGATAAGATAGTAGATCTTAAGTGTTCTCAACACACACACAGTAAAAGGTAACTAGGTGGCCAAGTGCAGTGGCTCATGCCTGTAATCCTAGCACTCTGGAAGCCTGAGGCAAGAGAATCACTTGAGGTCAGGAGTTGGAGATCAGCCTGAGCAAGATGAAGACCTCAAAAGTAGGAAAAAATCGCCAGGTGTAGTGGCGCATGCCTGTAGTCCCAGCTACTCGGGAGACTGAGGCAGGAGGATCACTTGAGCCCAGGAGGTTGAAGTTGCAAGGAACTATAATGACTCCACTGCACCCTAGCTGTGGTGACAGAGTGACTCTGTCTCAATAAATAAATAAATAAATAAATGAAAGAAAGGTAATGAGGTGAAGTGATAGATATGTTAATTAGTTTGATTGTGATAATTGTTTCGTAATGTATACGTATATCCAAATGTCACATTGTATATCTTAAATTTACATAATTTTATTTGTCAATTATGCCTCAATAAAGCTGGGAAAAGAAAGAAAAAATGCTCAACATTGTTAGTCATTAGGGAAATGTAAATCAAAACCTCAATGAGATACCACTTCATACACATTAGCATGGGTATAAAAAAAGATAGATAAGATAATAAGAGTTGACAAGGATGTGGCGAAATTAGAACTCTCATATATTGCTGTTGGGATTTTAAAAGGGCACAGTCACTTTGGAAAACAGTTTGGCGATTCCACTCTTAGATATATACCCAAGGGAAATGGAAAGACACATCCACACTCATCTTGTTCATGAATATCCTTGGCAATATTATTCATAATAACTAAAAAATGGAAATTTCCCTGAAGTTCATCAACTGATGAATGTACAAATACAATGTGTATTTGTATACAATGAAAAATTATTTGGGTATAAAAAGGGATGAAGTACATAATAGTACAAATGAACCTTGAAAGCATTATGCTAAATGAAAGAAGCTAGTCATAAAAGATCACATATTGTATGGTTCCATTTATTAATATATGAGATGTCTGGCATAGGAAAGTGTATAGAGACAGAAAGTAGTTTAGTGGTTTCCTAGGGCTAGGAGTTTTGTAGAAATGAAGAGTTACTGCTAATGGGTATGAGGGTTCTTTTTGTGGTGATGAAAAATATTCTAAAATTGATTGTGGTGATGGTCGCACAATTCAATGAAAAGTTATTGAATGGTACACTTTAAATTAATTAATTGAATGGTATGTTAATAACAAGCATATGTCATTTTATTGCTCTTTGCTTTATTGCATCCTGAAGATATGTGATTTTTACAAATTGAAGGTTATGACAACCCTGCATCAATCAGGTCTACCAGCACAATTTTTCCAACAGCATGTACTCACTTCATGTCTCTGTGACACATTTGGTAATTCTTGCAACATTTCAAACATGTTCATTGCTACACTATCTGTTATGGTGATCTGTAATCAGTGATGTTTGATGTTATTGTTGTAAATTTTTTGAAGCACCACAAGTGGCACCCAGGTAAGACAACAAACCTAATCGATAAATGTGCACGTTCTGACTGCTTCACCAATTGGCTGTTTCCCCCATCTCTCTCCCTCTCTTTGGGTCTCCCAATCCCCTGAGACACAACAATATTGAAATTAGATCACTTAAAAATCCTACAGTGGCCTCTGAGTGTTCAAGTGAAAGGAAGAGTCACATGTCTCTCAATTTAAATAAAAAACTAGAAATGATTAAGCTTAGTGAGAAAGACATAACAAAAGCTGAGATAGGCTGAAATCTAGGCTTCTTGTGCCAAACATTCAAGTAGTAAATGTAAAGGAAAAGCCCTTGAAGGAAATTAAAAGTGCTACTCCAGTGAACACACAAATCATAAGAAAGCAAAACAGCTTTATGGCTGATATAGAAAAAGCTTTAGTAGTCTAGATAGAAGATCAAACCAGCCACAACATTCCCTTAAACCAAAGCCTAATCTAGAGCAAGGCCCTAACTCTCTTCAATTTTGAGAGGGGTGAGGAAGCTGCAGAAGAAAAGTTTGAAGCTAGCACTCCATGAGGTTTAAGAAAAGAAGCTATCTCCCTAACATAAAAGTGCAAGGTGAAGCAGCAAGTGCTGATATAGAAGCTTAGCAAGTAATCCAGAAGATCTAGCTACGATAATTGGTAAAGGTGGCTATGGCCGTATATTGGAAGAAGATGCCACCTAGGACTTTCATAGCTAGAGAAGAGACGTAAATGCTTGGCTTCAAAGCATCTAAGGATGGGCTGACTTTCTCGTTAGAGGCTAATGCAGCTGGTGACTTTTAAGTTAAAGGCAATGCTCTTTGACCATTCTAAAAATCCTAGAGCCTTTGAGAATTATGCTAAATCTACTCTGCTTGTGTTCTCTAAATGGGTCAACAAAGCCTTGATAACAGCACACCTGTTTGCAAAATAGTTTATTGACTATTTTAAGCCCACTGTTGAGACCTACTGCTCAGAAAAAAAGACTCTTTTCAAAATGTTACTGCTCACTGACCATGCACCTAGTCATCCAAGAGCTCTGATGGAGCTGTACAAGGAGTTTGATGTTGTTTTCACATGCCTGCTAATACAACATCCATTCTGCAGCACATGGATCAAGCAGTAATTTTGATGATGTTCAAGTCTTATTATTTAAGAAATACATTTTGCAAGGCTATGGCTATCATAGACAGCAATTCCTCTGTTGAATCTGGTCAAAGTAAATTTAAAACCTTCCGGAAAGGATTCACTATTCTCAATGCCATTAAGAACATTGATGATTCATGGGAGGTCAAAATATCAACATTAACAGGAGTTTAGAAAAAGTGGATTCCAGCCCTCATGGATGACTTAGAGGGGTTCAAGACTTCAGTGGAGGAAGTAAGTGCAGATGTGGCAGAAACAGCAAGAGAACTAGAAGTGGAGCCTTAAGATGTGACTGAATTGCTGCAATCTAATGATAAAACTTGAACAGATGAAGAATTGCTTACTATGGATAAGCAAAGAAAGTGGTTTCTTGAGATGGAATCTATCTCTGGTGAAAATGCTATGAACATTATTGAAATGACAACAAAATATTTATAAAATTACATAAACTTAGTTCATAAAATAGCAGTGTTTGAGAAGATGAACTCCAGTTTTGAAAGAAGTTCTACTGTGGGTAAAATGCTGCCAAACAGCATTGCATGCTACAGAGAAATCTTTTTGTGAAAGGAAGTATCAATGGATGTGGCAAACTTCATTGTTGTCTTATTTTAAGGAATTGCAACAGCCAACCCAATCTTTAGCAACCACCGCCCACTGTTGACTTGTCAGTCAACAGCCATCAACATTGAGGCAAGACCCTCCACCAGCAGAATGATTACGGTCAATTTAGGTCAAGAGTCAGATGATCATGAGCATTTTTTAGCAATAAAGTATTTTGAAATTAAGGTATTTTTTAAGACATAATGCTATTGCACACTTAATAGGCTACAGTATAGTGCAAATGTAACTTGTAGATGCACTGGGAAATGACAAAATTTGTGTGACTTGTTTATTGCAATATTGATTTATTGTTGTGGTCTGAAACCACATGTGCAATATCCCAATATACGCCTGTATATTTCAATAAAGTTGTTTTTTAAAAACAATCTAAATTAGAATACTGACAAAAATCATTTGAATATAACATAAAAATGAAATTATATATGTTAATTGGATGTTGTTTTTTTTAGCCTGAGTGGTATCATTTTCAATTTTGTAAAATATTCTACTTGCTACTTTTGCTTTTCCACTAGTTTTTCCCTGTATGTTCCTTGAATTACCACAACATTTTTAGATTCAAACGCTAAGTGCATTTAGTCAAATTTGTGTGGCTTAAAGTTGGTGTGGTTAATAGTAAGGGCACCGTGACAGAAATTCCAATAGCCTTATCCCCAGTTGCCTAGTCTTTTTTTTTTTTTAAACAAATACATTTTCTTTTTTTTTTTTTTTTTTGAGACAGAGTCTCACTCTGTTGCCCCGGCTAGAGTGCCGTGGCGTCAGCCTCGCTCACAGCAACCTCAAACTCCTGAGCTCAGGCGATCCTTCTGCCTCAGCCTCCCGAGTAGCTGGGACTACAGGCATGCGCCACCATGCCCGGCTAATTTTTTCTATATTTTAGTTGGCCAATTATTTTCTTTCTATTTTTTAGTAGAGATAGGGTCTCGCTTTTGCTCAGGCTGGTTTCGAACTCCTGAGCTCAAACGATCCGCCCACCTCGGCCTCCCAGAGAGCTAGGATTACAGGCGTGAGCCACCGCGCCCGGCCGCAAACAAATACATTTTCTTTTTAATTTTTGTAGTTAGTAGCTTAAGAAGAGTTTTTACTTTTCTCTTAAGCTGTAAGTCAACTAGAAAAAAATGAACCTTTTTTTGTATTAGACTTTTTCTTCTCTCTTCTCCTCCTCTGTTTCACTCAGTTCATGAAATTTGCTGTTGCTATTTTAGACAGATTCAGCATCTAAAGAATTTATGCTATTTAGCTGCCATGACATGGCTATGAATTATATCTATTTTACCATGTTCCATAGTAAGGCAGATGGTCTATGTCTTCTTGTGTATCTTTAAAAGACACTTAAAATTTAATTTTAAAAACAACTTCAATTTAAAAATAATTACTTTTCATTAATTACTCAAGTTTATTTGCCCTCAAATATAAAATATCTCTTATAATATGTTCTTAGACTATGTTTTCTAGCATTTATGTTGTATGCGTGTCTTTGGATGTGTACATATTTGTGGCACATTGTGGAAGAGATAGATCCTACGTTAATCCTACAAGTAATGAATCCAGAGTTTGCATTAAAATTATAATTTAGCAGAGTATATTTTTTAATTTAATATATGAATAGTTTATCAAATGCCATATTATTTTAAATATAGGCCCACAGTATTTTCATATTAAGCTCCATAAGTGTGGGGGTTGAAATTAGGTAAATTAAATGCCATTGTGAATTTTAAACAGGAACATTTTCAGGCATTCTCCTTTGAAATCTGATTACTATTTATATTGGATTTATAAATTTTAAAATATGCAGACACTCTTCTGTCTGTCTGTTCATGTGCCAACATCAACATTGAATTTATCAAGCAGTTATTTATGCAATGTTTGGACAGGCAAAATGAAATGGAGACGTGAGGCAATTATCTACAGATCTGATCCACACAGCTTTCAACAACTGTGTAGAAAATGGTTTGGTTGTCCAGAACAATTGAGTTTTGTTGGCTCTGCCCTACACATTTAATTAATTGCACAATTCTTCATGTCCTTTAGCCTGTGTTTCTGCAGTCCACGTCTGACCCCTCCACTGTTCACGGAGTCTGCTGTTGTCGTTAATTAACCACGAGGATTATCTCAGCCAATTCAAGCTGTAGGGATCTCTGTCCATGGAACCTTACGGACCATTTCATAATCTTGGCATAATCTGTCTTAATGGCCAGAGAGAGAGAGATTACCAAGATATAACATCATGTGGATATATCTGGCATTAAGATCTGAAATTTTAAAAGAAAACATGTAGTTTTTGGAAGTGCATAGTTTTTGGAAGCTAAACAAATGCTAAGTATACTGGTATACAAACTTTCAGATGTAGAGATTTAGTAATTCATTACATAGTGTTAGTTATTAAATAAACACTACCTTGGTTTAGTGTCACCTTTTACTCATAGATGTCATCCTGCAAGAGATGTTGGAAGCATTGACTAAGTCTTACATTTCAGCTCAGGAGAAGTGAATTTTGATCACTAAGGGGTAAGTTGCAAAACTATGCTAAAAGTCTCTATCAAAATAAGCCTACCAAATATGACAAATGTAAATTACACTTTTTGCTATTATTCTAATTTTTAAATTTCAAAATAAATGTTGAATAATTTTTACAGAACATCAGTAAAGAAGGTGCCAAATTATTGAACTGTCAACAGGTTCTGACTTGGCACTGGATAGAGAGAGGTAGGGTTTGGACCAGAGATGACCTTTAATGTCCTTCCCAACCCTGAGCTTTTTTGATTCTAAGAATTGGGCATTGAGCCTGCCCTTTACAAAGTTAACACATGGGAATAAAAAATGTTTACAAGAAAGAGAGTGTATAACAATAATGAGAGCTTTGATGGATTAAGCCTTTCACGTGCTTTGTATTTCATGTACTTAAACTCCTTTAATCCATCCAGACAAAAATGAGGTGGGGAATCTTATCTTCATTTTACAGGAGAAAAGACCAAGCTTAGAAAGGTAAAGGAACATGCCAAGATCATGAACATAATTAACATGGTCTTCTGGGAAAAATCAAGGCTTCCTTGAAACCAAATGATCCAGAGATTCACTCCACATTCCAAAAAGGATTGTGTATAGAGGAAACATCTGAATGTGTATCTATCAATTGTATCATTCATGTCATTGAAATTTGTGCATGCACAGACTCAAAATTTCACATTGACTGGCCTGAGGTCCTAGCACAAGTGCCTTTTCCTACTGTTAGTCAGTTAATGTTAACATTCCTTCACTTGGGCATCTTTCTGTTTTCCTCCATCATACTTCCACTACACTCTACACAAACATTGATGACAGACTTGTACATACTGGAGTACTTATAAAACAAACAAACAAATAAAAAACTAACTTATTGACTAAACTTCTGTGTTGTTGAAATAATCTGTATTCCATCTCATCCAGGAAGAAATACTTGAATCTATTGTGAATACCCATGTCAAAATTATTTTTGAAAAATAGAATGATTGTGGATTACTATATCAATTTTCTCTGATATGATTTGAAATAAATATTTTCCATTTTATTCCATAACTTGCATTCCTTAGCTCTAATACTACTTTTGAAAATTTGTATCTCCAATGAAACCAGTTCATTTGGATGTGATTTTTTTTTTTGTTTTTTAGTTATTAAGTTTTGAGAGAGAAGTATATAGAAATTATGATATTTAGCTTTCAGTAAGCATTTCTCCTTAGATTTAAATTTTTTAAGGGTGATATAATCTTTGGTTTTAGCAAGTAAATCTCCTTTCAAGAACTAATTAATTTTTTAAATGACCTATCACGTTGGCCTCATTATAACTTCTATTATGAAGATCTTGTATCCCAAGTACATTGCCATCCTTAAAGATGGTTTAAAAGGGAATTGAGTTATTTTTATTATTATTCAATTTTTTTCGTCCCTGGAAATGGTGTAGGTCAAAGATAGTTTTCCTTTTTAAATAGAATCATATGTTTTCAGTAAGTTAGTCCAGCACAATTGCTTAAGACTAGCATTTCAGATGTCAAATAGGTTTTATTCAAGGTGATGCTTGCAATACAGAATATCTTAAGGTGTGATTTAGGCCTTCCTGCCTTAGAACAACCTGGAGAGTTGTTTAAAATACCTATTTTAGGGCCGTTTCCCAGACTCATTGAATCAAAATTTCTGGGAATGGGGGCCCAGGAAGCATTTTTTAAAAACTTTCCTACATGATCCTTATACACTTAAAATTTGAGAATCAAATATTTACTCAAAACGAACCTCCCTGATTCTCTGGTGGGCCATGCCTGATTGTGGGAAAGCAACACCATGTGATGATCAAACTGCTGGCAAGACCAACCTTACTGTTGTCTCTACATTCAAAATGACTGCACCATGTAAGTGTCATTCAACTGTGTCTACTGCATGATGTCCAGTGCCCCTTAAAACGGTAGAGACAAATGTGTCTCCCAAGGTATGTTGAAACTGATTTGGCCGGCACGGTTTTGCAGTCTAGTTTTCAGTTTCTGTTCTGCCCCTACTTTTTCCTAATACCCTGCACCTCCTCCGGCATGAGGAAGGCAATATTCTGAGCTTAGTTTGCAGGGAAGAAGGAATCTCTTAATGTGACAGATTCTCTGCTGGAAATTGTCTGGAGTTCATCTCAGGTGAGTCACCTTCCTCCCTCCAAGTAAGAAAGTGGCAAAGGACATCTTCATAAGACCAGCCTGCATGTACAGTTGCTGCCATCTCTGGGTGCTCAAACATTTTGCATTTTTGAAATGCCCTTGCAACCACTATAAGGACAATTTGCAAAGAAGCTTAGAGATTCCATTTCTTCCAAAAAGACCGTTATACTGAATGGCAGAGGCAGTGTTGTAGCATAATTATTCTGGGCTATGGGAAAACAGCAATCATGTCTTGCCATTATGTAGCCTTCCTTCACCCAGGTATCTCCAAATTTTCTCTAACAACAACAACAGCAACAGAAATCTGTGACCAAAAAACTCATTTTCTAACAGGTAGGGAGCATGCTTATCAAGGTCTCCATGACAGAAGTTAAGCTAAGCTCTTGTTTATTAATCTCCACTCCATGAAAGGCCTATTAAATTCAACTAGTATGTATTATTCACCTCTCAGGAGCCTGGCTCTGTGTTTAGTCCCAAATTCCATCTCAGGGTTGGCAGGATCCAGGGCACTCTCATTATCTTAAGAGAGGTCTTTATATTTCCTTCAAGCTTCAAATTGAAAGTAATAGAAAGTCATTACTTCTTTTTAAAAATAAGTAGTTCTCCTCATGAATTGAGAAGAGGAGATGGGATGCTTTAAATTCTTCAGGGTTGGGAATGTCAAAATTCTCAGATGACTAAAAATCACTTATTCATTTAGATATTTATTTATTTACTTATTTTTATTTCAAAATATTAAGGGACATCTAGATATTTAGACATCTTTATAAAGCTCTATTAATGCACGGCATATCCTGTAACATGTTACTTTGAAAAACCTGTACCATATTAAATTAAAGATTATTAAAACATCCTGTCCTCAACTTTTATTATATAATTGCTAAATTTTTCTTCCTAGGATTGTTTTATTTATTCAGAATTAGAGACATATTTTTCCCTACTTAATGAGATGATAATGAAGTAAACATACAAAATTAAAAAGCCCACCTTTTTGGTTTTGCTCTGTATATACTATATAATTCTAAAAATGTTAGGTCCATAATTTTGAAAGCTTAAGTTATATAAATCATTTCACTACAAAGATATATACATACATCTATGTCTATATAGCATTTTCATGGACTTAGTTGCAAAGTGTGTTCATAGATTTCTGTTTGTATTTTTTCTTTGCTATTTATATCTTATCATTAGTAAACATAATAAAAACTCTATTCATAATAAGTTTTTATGAATTGTAGTATTTCATGCAATTATGACCTCTTAAAACTTCCCTGTTGCAGTTAAAGAGTCGACATGGGGTATACAAAATCTCTTAATGATTTTGACATTTGAACCAATCACATCACTTAAGCCAAGACTCATTGTTCTTTTAAGCCACAGCTGGCTGTTATAATGGCTGGCTACCCACAGGACCCACTGAGCAGGGGTGTTTTGTTAAGAATCTGGGGCACATATTCTGCTTTCAGAAAGTCAACACTGCATAGTGATTATTTCTCTCTGTCTCTCTCAGTGATTTCTCTCTGATTATTTCTCTCTCTCTCTCTCTCGCTCTCTCTCTCTCTCTCTCTCTCTCTCTCGATTTCTTTTTCCCCTCATTACTTTATTTTCAATAATTGTCACTTTCCCGAAGGTACTGATACGGGGAGTAGGGTAGAAGACAGACTACTTCTTTCAAAAGTTAAAGTTGGTGTTTTAATCAACAAAAGGCTGGGACTATAAAGAACATTCTAATCACATGAGCACACCACATTTTTGCGTTTAAATCAGGTCAGGATAACAATGGTGATTTATAACACACATTGACTAAAAAAAATCATTTGGCATAATTATGAAGGGAAAACTTCTCTGGTTTTAGTAAAGAAACAAAACAGGCATATAATTGACTTTTACATTCCATTCTACTTTAAAAAGACTTTCCAGCCTTTTAAAAAATCTTCATAATTATGTTACATATCAAACTTGGAATTATATGCTTTAAAAATGTGCTATTAATAAAATTTCATCTTGGCATCTGGTTCAAATATTTATCTAAGAACATATAGCGGTGTGGCACCCGTAATTTAAAACAGATGGCAGGATTACACTAGCCCTGGGTAGTAATAGCAAAAGGAGTCTATTTGAATTTTCTTAAAATTTTGCTGATCTGAAGTTTGAGGAGACTTATATATAATTTACCCTCTTTTGCTCCATCCTTAGTGGAGCACGCAGAAGGTGTGGATTGCTAATCAGAAATAATGACTCTGAAATGCTCACAGCTGTTTAGGAAAGTGAGTGTCAGCTGCCAAGTACCCAACCCGGGCTGGAGGTCCATGTTAGGATGCTGCTTCGCGACATCCTCTACCTGCTTCAAATCCTTTCCAGCTACTCTGTCCTCTCCTCAGGACATTTACTTCATCATCTCGCTCTTTGGAGACCCAGCATTGGCACATATTCTCATGCTAAGACAATTCATTTTCCTCATCAGAAAAGAGTAGGAGAAGGAAAGAGAAATATGTGGAGGCAAAATGCATGTTGCCAGTATTTCTCCCCTCAGCTTCAGTTATTAAAGACCAAAAAACCTTTATCTTGGTGGAAACTCAGTAACTCTAGGATTTAGCACGGGGCCTGGCAGTTAGACTTTCCTCATCTTATTCGGACTCACTGGTCATTTTTTATTTGTTCGCTTATTTATTTATCCATTCACCCAGTAGATATTTCTTGAAAGCCTGCTAAGCACTCACTGTAAAACAAAGGGCTTGACACATATTTTACCTAGACACATGATTTCTACCCACAAGACTGTATTTATTACACAAAACAAACCTTGCTTACTTTTTCAAGTACTTTTTTTTTTTTTTCTATTTGGCATTCAGCAGTTTTCTCACAACAAGGGATACTTATTTTGCTACTGAGACCAAGAACCATCCAGATGTCTTCCATTAAGTGGCAAGTTAAGCCATTTTGGGGCTGTGATAAGGCCGTTAAAAAGCATAGGAAACACCTGAGGGGCTTGTTAAAATGCAGATTCCTTGGCTGCAGCTGTGGAGATACCAATTAATTTGTCGAAAGAGGGGCCAGATTTTTTTCCAATCTCCCCAAGTGATTCTAATATGCAATCAGGGTGGAGAACCACTGGATTAATGAGCAGGAAGGAATGCTGAAGGGAAGCACTAGTAAACTTTTAGCATGACTAAACACAGAACCGTGAGAGCTTCTGGCTGCCCGGCACTGGGTGAGGTGAAGGAAACCAGTAAAAGTTTTTCTGAGCAGAAGGAAGATGTGATCAAAACTATGTTCCTTTATATATATATTTTTTGTCAGTTTTAAAGTTATAAAAATAATACGATCTGCTGGAAATAATTCAATAACATGTCAAATGAGAGTTCCACTTCACCTTTATCCTACTCCCCATCCTTCCTGTAGTAAGCGATGAAGTCAACACAGCATAGACATTTCCAGTTTTTTCTATTCACTTCCATTTATAGGTACTTGTGGAAATATGTAACTTTAATATTATACTACAAATTGGTTATGGACACATACATATTAGAAATATAAAAAAAACATGCATGGGAATAATACATTCGAGTTCAAGATAAGGTTATGAGAAGAGGACAAAGGGTTAGGAGGGGGACCCAAAGTGGCTTCGTATGTTGAGAAATAGGATGGGTTTGGGTATATGAGTGTTCTTCATGTCATTACACTTCTCTCAATGCATGAAATACAATACAAATCTATGCTTTTATTTTGTGTTGATATGTACTTTTGAATATATTTTTATTTTAGAACAGTTTTAGGGAAAAATGTGAATTTAGAGAAAAAATGTGAAGGTAGCAGAGAGTTCCTAAATACCTTGTACCAGTTCCCCTTATGGTTCACATCTTACATTAGCACGGTGCATTTGTTACAATGAATGAACCAATAATCACATTATTATTAACTAAAGTCCATTCTTTATTCAGATTTCCATAGGTTTTACCTAATATCTTTTTTTCTGTTCCATGATCCCATCCAGGATACTATAGTACACTTAGTTGTCATGTCTTCTTGGACACTTCTTAGTTGTGACAGTTTCTTAGACTTTCCTTGTTTTTGATGACATTCACAGTTTTGAGAAGTATTGGGCAAGCATTTAGTAGAATGTCCCTCAGCTGGGATTTGTCTATTTCTTCATGATTAGGTGGGGGTTATGGATTCGGAGAGGAAGACCACAGAAGTAAAGTGCCACTCTCATCACACTGTGTCAAGGGTACAAACCATCCATCTGACTTATCACTGATGATACTGACCCTGATCACCTGTCAGGTATTTGTCAAGTTTCTTCACTGTAAATTTTCCATTTTTTCTCCTCTTTCCATACTGTATTCTTTGGAGTAAAGTCACTATGTCTCCACTTAAGGAGTAGGGAGTTATGCTCCACCTTGCACAATTTATTTTGAATTCTTCTGCATGGAATGACTCCACAGACTGCCCTGAAGTCTCAGTCAAAGCAGCATGGTGGGAATTCACCTCCAGATATTGGCCCAGTGCCCTCAAGGTGAGCACCGCGTGCTTCCCAGAATATTGGTGCCTGGGTCTCACTGCTAGAACAGGCATCAGAGAGATGCACACTGTTGCATTTGTTGGGCTTGATGGCAGGACATTTAAATTTACGCTGAGTTTCTCCACACAGCTTATTGGTTTCCATCAAGCTCCAGATCAGAAATCACCTTCTCCGTGTGTCTTTCCTGCACAGCCACGCTGCCTGGCCCCACTGTGAAGTGTTGCTGTCCTTCTCCAGTTGACCAGAATAGTTATCTTTTGTCTCCTTTGTGCCATCTGTCACATTCTACCTTTTAGTATTGTCATTGAAATGTACAACCCTTCACCACTTAAGTATAACTTTTAAAAATAGAAACTGACTTTCAAATTTTCATCTTTTTGTAGCATCTTTAACATTGCCTTAGTCAACAAATGACAGGAAAAATATGGTTTATTATATGTTTTGTGTTAAATGTAGATATTACAAAGTAACGTGTTCTATACATTTATTGTCTTCAAAGCTAGCGATTCAGTGGTATTTAGTACATTCACAACTTTGAACAGCATCTAGAACATTTGGAACATCTAGCTCCAAAACATTTTTATCACCCAAAAGAAAACCTCATGCCCATTAGCACTGACTCCCCATCCTTCCCTTCTTCCAGCTCCTGGCAGGCACCAATCTGCTTTCTGTCTCTGTCTATTCTGGATTTATCTCTTCTGGATATTTCATATTAATGGAATCATAGGATATGTAACCTTTTGTGTCTGGCTTCTTTCACTTAGCACAATGTTTTCAAGGTTCGCCCACATTGTAGCACATGTCCGTAACTTCATTCCTTTTTATGGCTGAATAATTATTCTATATATTTTGTCATTTATTGCAGGTACATTATATCTGCCCTGATTTTTACCACTAGATGGCATCACTGTCCTAGGAATTTCCTGGCTGTTGCTCGTACTATTGAGTGAAATTAACTGAACTAAAACTGTGAAATTACATCAATTCAAGCACGGCTTTCACCGCAAAGCCGATTGATGCCTAATAAATCATGGATTCTTTGACACTACGGCATACAATATGTCACGGATCTAGTCATTGTACGTGGTTGTAGGCAACAGTGGTTTCCAGGAAAGTAGTTAATACTTTTCAGATGTGTTTTGAAATATTTATCTCTTTTATATTGTAATATAAGCTGTCTATGTCTATGCATAATAATATCCCTGGCAAGACTGGAAATACAAAAGACTGTATTGGGATTCTGTATTGTCATTGTGAACTCTACATGAGACTTTTAGAGACTGGGCTCCACCTATTAGTTAAAGGACCATAGATAAGTTGCTCATCTTCATACGGCTTGCTTAACCCTTTAAAAGGGGATGAAAATAAATAGCACCTTCCTTTCAAGGTTTTATGAGTATCAAATGAAATAATGTTTGTGAAAATGCACGACAATCTGGGAAGCTATACTATACCATATTAATTGCTACTAACATTGAGGTTTTAAAAATTACACGTTAGTATTAATATTTATATGATGCATAAGATGGTATCCTCTATTTAAGGTAGGCAGTGTAATTAGGCTCAGGGCTTATCAAAAATTTTAACACAATTTAAGAAATAATTCCATTTTGAGCATATCTCCAAGACTACCTTAGAAGAGGGTGGTTTGAGGAGATTCTGCGAGGAAATGACAGCAATTTTACTTTGACTTGACTGAAAGTACATCTTAGTATGAAGAACATTTGTCCCGTCTGATGTTAATAGTTCAGAGCCTCTTTGCACTTTAGTGCTCAACACAGAGTTGGATATACAATAAGCCTTAAATAAGTATATAGTGATGAACAAATAAATGAGGTCCATTTTTCCTGTATCTCTCCTTTATTTGACTAGAAGTTTCTTTAGAGTAATGCTAGTTTTATTGTTTAGTGAATTCTCTTTACCTAATAGTGCCTGATTTGCAAAAAAATACAATAAGTGTTATTGAATGCACAAATGAATAAATAAATATATTACTCCTAAAATGCAGAATATTTAGGTTTAAAACAGTTTGTGTTAAAATTGTTAATAGCCTAAAATTATGCAGTCTCCCCTTGTTGACCTAGTTTCTTAAAGTTGCCCAAGAAGTTAGCATCTGTAGGCATCTTTTGACAGGTAAAACCAAAGCAAGAAGGTGGTGGTCATAGCTAGGTTTACAAATAATTCAAATGACATAAATTTCTCAAAATGTAAGCAATCCAGAGCTCTTTGCATTGTGTAGGGAGCACTGGGATCTTGAAAACAGAATGGGTGGAGATGTGGGGACACCTGAATTAAATGATATAACCCACACAAACTATTCTACTCAGTACCTGACTTGCAGCACCTTTGGGTTAATTAGGTGAAGACTTCTCTGGGTGGATGCAGCCCTGTGGGCCCACAGTTTGGCAAGCTGAGTGATGACTAGATATCTGTCCCCATGCACCTCCTTGCAAGCGTGGCAAACTTGCCCAATGAATAACCTGCAGAACCATTTTTGGAGGTCCTGGTGCTAGCTATTGTCATTAAGAGATGCCATGACAGAGTGGCCACACCACTTTCCCAACTTATAAGCTGATATCTGGTAACGTAGTAATCTTTCTGGACCTTGGATCCTCACTTGTGAAATGAGACAATATTAGTATTCACCTCACTGGGTCATTATGCAGACTAAATAAGTGAATGCAAGTAAAACACATAGAACATTGTATTGCAAATGTATATATTCCATAAAACATTAAGTATTATTACCAATATTACCCAAATAGACTAGTTGGTCAATAACAGACAAGGCAAATCGCACATATCAACCCTTTGATGGTCGTGGGGCATAGGATTTATGGTGGCGAGGATTTGAAAGTAAAGGCTGTTCTCTGCACAAAGCTCTCTGGTGAGAACACTATGGCCAAGTAATCTTGCAGAGAGTTATGAGTAGTTAAGCCCTATTGAGAACCATCCAAATTTAGGGAATCCCTTCTTGTAATTACATGATCTTACTCACTATCTACATTCCAGTAACTTCCATCTAGATAAGAAATAAAATTGGGGGGGGGTACTTATGAAGTAATGGGAAATGTCTACAAATCTTTGCTCTCCATCCAGGCCAACCAGCTGATTTGTTAGCGTTGCTAGTTTTTTTTGAAGTCTGAAGCTTCTAAATCTCTTCCTCTGAGATGATTGCTTAGTATTTTTTCAAATACTACAACCCGAAGCATGTTCTCCTGCATCTCTCTAATATGCTGTTACCTGCACTTTATTAGCATGAATATTTCTGTTCCCAGAATGGTAAGGAATACAAGCAAGCATAAGACTTTTTGGATTGCACCCTGCTGGGTTTAGAACACCAAACTTTCTCATCTCGGACTTCAAATTTTTAGAGCAGTTTTAGGTTCACAGCAAATTGAGTAGAAAGTATAGATAGTCCCACACACCTCTCCCTCAACAGCCTCCCGCTCCAACAAATGTACCCAGAGTGATACATTTGTTACAATTGATGAACCTACATTGACACATCATTACCATCCAAAGTCCATAGTTTATCTTAGGGCTCACTCTTGGTGTTGTACATTCCATGGGTTTGAACAAATATATAATGACAGGTATCCACCATTATGGTATCATTTGGAACAGTTTTCCTGCCCTAAAAAATCCCCTGTGCTCCACCTATTTATCCCTCCCTTCCCCTAAGCCCTATAACCACTAATCTTTTTACCTTTTCCAGAATGTCATATAGTTGGAATCATTTGGATTCACTTTGTTTGCTTAGTAAAATGCATTCAAATTTCCGCCATGTCTTTTTATGGCTTGATAGCTCATTTCTTTTTAGCACTGAATAATATTTTATAGTCTTGACATACTGCAATTTATTTATCCACTCACCTATTGAAGGGCATATGGGTTGCTTCCAGGTTTTGGTAATTGTGAATAAACCTGCTATAAACATCTGTGCACAGGTTTTGTGTGGATATCTATTTTCAGTTCAAGGAGTATAATTACCGAATTTTATGGTAAGAATGAATTTAGTTTTGTAAGAAACTGCCAAACTGTCTTCCAGAGTGGCTGTACCACTTTGCATCCCTACCAACAACAAATGAGAGCTTCTGTTACTTCACATCCTGCCAGTATGTGATACTGTTAAGTGTTTTGGATTTTAACAATTCTAATAGGTATGTTGTGGTATCTCATTGTTGTAAGTTGCAATTCCTTAATGATGTATGATGTTGAGCATCTTTTCAAAAGCTTATTTTCTATCTGTGTATCATCTTTGGTGAGGTGTCTATTCAGGCCTTTTGCACATATTTAAACGGGGTTCACTTTCTTATTATTGAGTTTCATCATGGACTTTTTATTTTTTTTAATTTAATTTTTATAATTTTTCTTTTTTAGAGATGGTCTTGCTATGTTGCCAAGGCTGGCCTTGAACTCTTAGGCTCAAGTGATCCTCCCACCTCAGCCTCTCATGTAGCTGGGACTACAGGTACAAGCCACTATGCCAGGTTCATCATGGACTTTTTCAAAAATTGCAGTAAATTAGTAAATGCAGCTAGCACAGAGACAAAAATAAAAATTTCTATAACTCAGAAATAAACAAAAACATTTTGTTTTTTACCCTTTGGACCTGTTTTCTGTGTACATGTATAAACATTGTTCTCTATCATGTATAAAAAATCAGAGTAACACTCAAAAAGTACAGAAGCTCCAGTGGTTTATAAATGTCTCTCTGTTGAGCTTACATTTGTACAGGGTCTATGGTCTTCATCTTCTCCATCATTTCAATCAGTTCTGGATGCTTCACATATATTCCTTTGTGTTAAACTATGCCAACCTCATCACTGTGGCTGAATGATTGAGGCTTTCAATCTTTCTTCCTTGAAAAGCCATAATGATGTCACACAATGTAATTACAGTCTAGAAAGGTTTTCTGTAAATCTCTAACAGATTTATCAAAGAATATTAAAAAGCACACCAAAAGTTGTTCCTAATTTACATGTTTCTGATTTAGACAAATTTAGGTTCAAATCCTGGGTCTGGATGGTGATATATAAGTTATTTAACCTGCCCAATGATGCCAATCTTACATTTAAAGATAAGAATAATAACATCTAATTTGTAGGATTGTTGGAAGATAATGAACCAAGGAGAGTTAGCTTAATTCAGCTCAGTCCCTGGCATCTAGTGACCATTCAGGATTGGCAGCAAGTAGTACGTGCAAGCGTGCCAAGCAGGCACTACATCTGACTTGACATTGTGAGTGATTACCAATGCTCTTTATTCATTCAACACACATTTCTTACTTATCTATTATGACCATACAGGTGTTTAAGCACTGAAGATATTGAGAACAAAAGAAAAGCTTCTTGCCCTCAAGAAGCTTATTTTCAGCTGCGTGCTGTGGCTCACACCTTATAATTGCAGTGCTTTGGAAGGCTGCAGTGAGCTATAATTAAACCACTGCACCCCAGCCTGGGCAAAAAAAGTGAGAGAAGAAGAAGGAGGAGGAGGAGAAGGAGGAGGGAGGAGGAGGAGGAGATGGAGGAGGAGGAGAATAATAATTATTTATTTATTTATTTATTTATTTATTTATTTATTTGAGATAGGGTCTTGTTCTGTTGCCCAGGCTAGAGTACATGGCATCATCATAGCTCACAGCAGCCTCAAACTCCTGGGCTCAAGTGATCCTCCTGCCTCAGCCTCCCGAGTAGCTGGGACTACAGGCATGCGCCACCACACCTGGCTAATTTTTCTTATTTTTTTGTAGAGACAGGGTCTTGCTATGTTGCTCCAGCTAGTCTCAAGCTCCTGGTCTCTAGCCATCCTCCTGCCTCAGCCTCCCAAAGTGCTAGGATTAGAGGTGTGAGCCATCACGTCCCGCCAGAAAGCTTATTTTCTAGCGGCACGGTAGGTAAGTAATGAATCACCAGCAGTGTGATGGACAGTAGGATGGGGTTGGTCACAAGGTGTTACGAAAGGATGGCTGTCCATCAGGATGGGGAGAAGTTTCCCAGAGAAGCCAGTGACGAAGTTTGGCTTGAAGTGCAAAGAGGAGTCAGCCTAGGTAAAGGGAGATGGCAGGAAGGATGCATGAACATAATCCACTTGGTGAATTGCAAATGGTTATGTACACAGGGAGCAACATTGCCTTGGGCAAGCACAGGAGATGAAGGCAGTTTCAGACAGCATTAGCTGGGATAGCATTTGCCCCTGCCGGCACCCCACTTCATTTTCTACAACTTGCTCCCTAGTTCACTCTGTTCCAATCACATCACCTCCTTGCGTTTCCTCAACTACACCAAGCACACTGCAAATTTAGGGAGCTTTCATTTGCCTTCAGGTTGCTGAGTCAATACCACTTCCCTGGCCACCCTCTTAACCGTATTGCCTCGTCCCTGCCCCTCCCTGCTGTCTTTCTCTCCACAGCACTTATCTCCAACGCACACACTACATATTCTACTCCTTATTGGTTAATGGTTTGTCTCTGCCACTGCAGTCTCCGTGATGGGAACAGGGCCAGACATACGGTGGGTAACTCATACATATTTATTTTTAAATGAGTGCTGCATCATTGCTGTTAATTTGAAGTTATTACAAAACATTTTGTTGAATGATAGTTTTGTTCGTATTTAACCTGTACATTTGTTTTTGTTTTATAGTCATGGAAGAGATAAAACATTTGGAATTCATGCCTAATCTTTTTTTTTCTTTTTTTTCTTTTTATTATCATAAGCCTTCAGTGTCACATGTCTAATCTTTCTATACATGCTTAAGCAGTAAGCATTATGATTAAAATAATTTAAGTTGACCCTGAGAGGTGGTAAAGGGGAAATCTGTAAGAAATTCTTTATTTTTTTATTCACACATTCCTCATATTCAAGAAACACTGCTGTAGTATCTTAGGTTGTTGTTTTTGGAAAAACCAACTCAAATTGTGTTTTTTTCCATACTCTCTCATTCAACAACAATCAACAGAGAAGATTTCTCTGATCCAATGTGTGGGGGTTTCTCTCCGCACATCAAGCAGGTAACTAATTCTGCAGCGGATACCAGCTGGGTATCCTCTGATTCAATTCTGACGCTGTCTACCTGGAGATAGCATCGGATCCCACAGGTTACGGGCTCAGTTCCCAAGACTGCCTCCTCCTTCCCACCAATCACAAGCCCCAGCCTCCAGAACTTCTGACCAACCAGCTTCATGTTGGGGTTCCCAGGCCCCCTTCTTTGGGTTTGATTAATTTGCAAGAGTGGCTCACAGAACTTAGGAAAACACTTGCTTACTTGAGTTTACCAGTTTGTTAAAAAGGCTATTATAAAGGATACAGATGAAGAGAGATGCATAGGGCGAGGAATGGGAGAAAGAGGTCAGAGCGTCTGTTCTCTCCCTGGGTGCACCAGCCTCCAGGAACCTCCACGTGTTCAGCTATCCAGAAGCTCCCCAAACTCTATCCTCTTGGGCCTTTTATGGAGACTTCATTGGATAGGCATGCTTGAAACATGAACAGCCATGTTGAAATGTGATTGGACAAAAGTATATGATCTAATACTAATAGACTGAGTGGGAAAACCCAGCAAGACCTGTCCAGATTTTTCTTGGCCTCTCTGTGCAGCGTTTTTTCCTCCTGGGTATGGGGCAGGACCCCTTCTGAACTGGGGTCTTGTGACTTACGATCAGACAAGGTAGGTCAGAGAATTTCTTTATGGCCAGCTCTAAGACAGAAAGGAAGGGGAAGATTCCTGCTTTGGGGAGAGAAAGGAGCAGGTGAAAGGAGGACAAGAGAAGGTCAGAGAGATTCTATTTTCTGAGGCCTAAAGTGCCCCAATATTATATAACAAGAGCCATGGGAGTTACATGCTAGGAACTGTGGATGAAGACATATATATGTGTCATATATATGAGTGTGTGTGTGTGTGTGTGTGTATCTCTTATAACATCACAGTTGTTTAAGCCCCTGCCTTTTGTGTTGGTTAGGAATGATTGCATCATAGTCCCCCCACCTACTAGCTGTGTGATCTTCTGTAAATTATTTCTCTACACATTACATACCTATGTTTTTTTAACAGGATTAATCAAGAGAATACACAAAAAGTGCTTAGCACAGTGCCTGGGTAGAAGGCTCTCAATAAATTGATCTATGTGATGCTAATAATCTTGGGAGGCCAGAGATAAAGCTAAATCATTCTCAAAGTACCATATTCTTTCCTCCAAAACAGTTGCTACAGTTTGACATTACGTATGTATTTAAGTGATAATTAAATTGATGGCCTTTTGTTTCGTGAGATGGGAGAAGGCTTGTGTGTTTTGCTTGTTGTGGACTCTCTAGCACCTGTCGCAGTGCAGGGTAAGTGGTTAAGTGTGGACTATATCATAGGTTACGTAGAAAAGTCATATAAGTTCCGATTGTAAACACAAGGGGACAGTGTTCTTCCATCCGTATACATCTTTCCTTTTGTAGCCAAAAACATGAAATCCAAAAGCCTGATTGTATTTGTGCCCAGGACATGTTAATAGAGAGTTTAAACAACAAAATATTTAAACCAAAGCAATTTAAGCTGACTATTGGGTAACATAGGACAAATGGATATTGCAATTAAAGTGATTATCTGTGCCCTCTCAAATACTGATTTGCTCTGTTAATCGTGGTTGACTCTTTCCAAAGGTAATTGCTAGCCCTGAATACTTCATTCCACAAATATTTACTGAGTGCCTTTGAGGCTAGGTATTTATCTGGCTGCTGAGGACTTAAGTGGGGAAGACAGACAAGAGTCAGGTCCTTGTGTTTAGCCTAGGGGATATTTTGCTCACAGAGGTTCAACACCTTTAAAATATTATCTTAGAAATGTTTAGATGTATGAAGATGGAAGGGGATTTAGAGATTATCTAGTGGAAACTCAGATGCTTAGAGGAGCCAGACAGATAATATTAATATAAATAAATAAAATGAGGCCATCCAGGGCCTGCCATTAAGTGAAGAGTAGGCATTTGATAAAGACCACTCCCTTCCAACAGGTTCAGGCTACAATGTTCTCTCTCTTTCTTGCTCTCTCTTTTTTACAACCAAAAGTAAGACCCCTTCCCATAATACACACATACGCACTGTGTTCTAAAGTCACCAAACGGAAAGAACTCCTCTCTGAAAGGTAGACTCAGAGAACCAGAAGAGGTGAGGTGGCAACATAAACCACCTTGTCCTCCACCTCCTCACACCTTCAAATTGTTTTTAAAAAACAAACCTGTTCAACCCAAACTATGATAAATATTAATCAGTGCAGGATGACGCCATGAGCAGAAACAAAAGCGATGGTATCCGTGAGGTCTCCTGTCTGCCTCTGTTTCCTCGAAGGGTTTTCTCAGCCATTAAAAGAGCTTCTCTTTCTGGATCTGGCTCCTCCAAGTCCCCTGCAACATCTCACCAGGAACAGGGCATGGGCACAGCCATTTGCAGGTGCCATCAGAAGAGAAATGAAGTGGGTTAGTCATGCCTTCCTCCTTTGTCATTTGTGAATATGCGAAGAATGTACGACTGAGTGAGGCAGGGTGTCTCAGAGGTCAGATTTTTCCAGCGAAGTCAGGTTTTGATTTTTTTTCAAGAGAAGCCAGAAATCTGGAGTTTCATAGGAACTCTCCCAGTTTTAAAAGGTTGTCAGTTATTGCGAATTTTTTAAATGCTGTGAGGGTCAATCCAAGATCATCTGAGAGTTAAATTTGTCCCCTTGTCTAACAGTTTAGCCTCTAACCTCACTCAATCCCCTAATTTTACAGATGAAGTAACAGACCCAGAGAAGTTAATAATTTTGTTCAATATTGCCACAAAATCTGTACTCTTCTCATTTAGTCATAAAATAGCTGCAAAAAGTGAAGAAAATGTGTGACAACTATTGAGACAACTATGGTCAACTTTAAATAAAAATGAGACATGCCATTTGGCAATGCCTGTGCTGAGATGATTCAAAAGCATGTAATTTATATGAACAATGTATGTAGTGCCTAATATGGAAAGTGATGATTATCACAGAGGGGCTAATAAGAAGACAAAAATGTACTCCTCTGGCTGCCATGGGGTATAAGCGATGGTGCTATCCAATGTGAGTAAGTAACTACAGACACAATAGTGTATTGGAAAACAGCTGCAGGATAACGTCACAAGAAATTCTGGGCAAGTCAGAAATTGTTATTTAATAAATCTAATAAAAGATGTGCATATGGATTTTACTATTAAATTAGGAAGCAATGGTTCAGTGTTGCATAGGAAACACAATAAACAAATGGACATGATGAAGAAGCTCAAATGAATGAGGGGATGGAAGAACATCCAGGTGAATTCAATTGGGACTTCCGATTCTGGGGTCAAGGTGTTCCATGTCCATTTTAGGGAACTGGGGACTAAAAATATTTTGGTAACATTTAAGAAAATGCTATTCCCTTGATCGTTCATTACATGTGGCTAATTCTGGTGTCAAACTGACATTCGGACAGGAAAGCCAAATGCTGATGTCACCATCTGGTTTTGCTAAGTCTGGGTTCACCTCCTACTTACCGTCTCCAAATTCTGTTAGAGCAGGGTTGATTATCTAGCTTTGTTCATTGTCATATTCCCAATTTACTTCCTGGCATGCAAAAGGCTCTCAATAACTGTTTGTTTAATTGGGTTGAATTCGTTTAGCTGTAATTGAAGAATCAGAAACAATTGGAAGGGACCTTAGAGCTAGCTCTCGACATCCACACCCACTCGCTCCCCTCCTAGTAGGACATCTCTCCCTCCTCTCACACATCTACTCCAATTGTTACTGGAAATACAATGTGCTGTTCTGCCATGGTTGGCAAGCAGCCAAATCTAATTCAATACTATCACCCTAGATCCTCTCCAGACAATGCCTAACTCCGAAATAGATTGCCATAATGTTCTTGGCCGAAAGCGTATACTTTTAAAATGAGATTACATGGGATTCATTTAAGTTTTAATATAACCATAATAAGTATTAATAACACACACTTTATAATGAATTGGTATTCTTCCCCAAAGAGCTCAAACTCTGTTTTATATTTTGTTGTGATATCTTTATACTTAAAATGAGATTAATAAATCCCTCTTCAAAAGGGGCAAAATTTCTTTTAGCTTTAAAGAAGGTTCTCGACAACAACGTGATCCATCTCCACTGGATTGGAATAGCCGTGAACTTGGGGATTTTTAATCACGGTCAACAATATAACTGTGGAACAGAATTTAATTCCAGAATGCGTACCCTCACTCCATCCAAAATGAAAGTTCCTAACTTGTCTGTATCAGAGACTTCCACATTTTGGAAACTTAAGATCGTTTTACTCACTCATCCGATAATTGAGTTCTTAACACATATGCCAGGCACCACGCTAGGTGCTGGGGAAAGCACCAGAAACTGCTTTTAGAATTTGTTTTACAGCCTCAAGGAGTTCCTGAGAAGCTCCTGGACGGACAGCAGGGGGACACATGCCAGGCCTTAGTTTCCTGCCCAAAACCACATCTCAGGGGCAAAAATCACATCCCCCGCGATAAGCCTGACTATATTTCAGGGATAACCAAGTCTCCAGGAACAGAAGCAGCAAAAAAGACAGACAACCTGACGTTTCGCAGCTGCCCGCTAATTACTCCACAACAGTCACTATTTTTTTCTGCTTTCTCTTTGTCCCCATAAAATCAGCGAGCCCCTTGTCCTTGCTGCTGGCATCCCCCTTCTCTTTCTTTGGGATTCCACGCCAGTCTCCCTGCTTTCTCTCTTCCCCCTCTCTTTCCCCTCTCTCTTTCACTCTTCCTATCTCTCTCTCTCACTCTCTCCTCTAAGAAGGATACAATACACATTTTTTACTTTTATATCTTAGTCTCCATGTGAGAAATCTTTCTCCACCTCCACCCTCCCCATGAGCATCTACTAGGCTTTCTACTCTAACATCTTCCAAACAAAATGAATGTAAACAGTAACAAAAAATGCACGTTGAAATCAATGTATGGAAACAGACGCGGGCTAGGATGGAGAAAACTGGGGAGAGAGAGAGACTGAGTTTAAATAGAATGGTTTTGGAAAAACCCCTGGGGAGATGACATTTAAACTTAGGTCTTTGTAAAAAAAA
>VBSM01003143.1:25083442-25098223 GCA_008086735.1 Cheirogaleus medius
TTTTTATTAGTGACAGGGTCTGGCTCTTGCTCAGGCTGGTCTCGAACTCCTAAGCTCAAACAATCCACCTGCCTCGGTCTTTTCTATTATATTGCTAATAAAATGGTTTTTTCCTCCAGAGTAATTGAAAAGAATATAATAGCATGATAAAAACTTGGAAAAGAAGACTACTAATAGATGTATTTGCAGAACCTATTTTTCTTATACTATTGTAAGGTATATTCAAGATCTGCAGGTGGTGTGAGTTTGTATCAGTCATCTCTTGATTAAATAATGCAGCATGACAAACAACCATCATGCCTCAGTGGCTATAACAGTAGATGTTTGTTTTTGCACATGAGCGTTTAGATTGGCTGGGCAGTTCCGCCAATGTGAGCTGGTCCCAGTGGGCTCTCTTGTACACCTGTAGTCTGCTGCAGGGATAGCTTTGCTGATCTTGGCTTGGCTGATCTGCTGTCTGGGGCCTTGGCTGGGACAACTAGGCTGACTCATCTTGGCCCTAAATGTTCTTTGATCGTCCAACAGGCCAAGTAAGGCTTGTTCTCACGATAATACAGGATTAGAGAGAAAGCCAAATGAGGGCACAATCTCTTAAAGTCTAGACTCAGAATTAAGCCCACTATCATTTCCCTTTCCTGTTGGCTAAAGCACTCACAAGATTATCCCTGATTTCAAGGATGTGGAAATAGGCCCCATCTCTTGATAGGAGGAGCTAAAAAGTTGCATTGCAAAGGATTTGGAAACAGGAGTGGTGGAGAGAATCCCAGCTATTCTTACAATCAATCTACCCCAGAGTTAGACAGATTTAGTTTCAGCTTAAGTTTCAGCTTGGTATACCAGCACTGCTTACTAGTTGCACAGTAGTGGGCAATTCATTTAACTTCTCTGATCCACTTTTCTGCAACTGGAAAATAAGCATTATGAGGATTGAATGAAATAACATACATGGGGCATGGGACATCATAGGAACTCAATAAATATCAATGTTTCCTTGCAATCCTCCCTCCGAAGGATTGCTCTTAATATTATGAAAATTAAATTATTTTATTTAAATTTAAATTGGAGGAAAAATGCTAAAACCAAACATATACTTCAGAAAAAAATGACATAAAAGTTTGAGCAATAGTTTGAATTAACTAACTGGAAAACTAAGCTCAATGCTATTAAAGCCAGTAGGGCTTGTGTGCTGACTCAATGGGATTAAGAAAGGGTAAGTCAGAAAGTCTGTGGGTCAGACCATGCGGAATTTATCACCTCTTTTTTTTCATATTCCACATCTGGTTGGGGGGCAATACCATTAACTCTTCTCTCTTTCCCATTCTCCATATAAACATGTATTTTTATCCCGGATGTATTCTCAGAAGGGTCTTAGATTGGGCAGAGAACTCTCAAACTGCACAGCAGCACTCAGCTATGAACATTGCTGATTTCAGGGATAAAGTATTGGATTAGGTGTGGGGCTATGGTGGTTCTGCCCGTGGCTGCTGACTTGGTTCATAGTAGATGCTTCATAAATATGAATTGAGCCTGAGCAAGAGCAAGACCCCATCTTTACAAAAAATAGAAAAATTAGCCGGGCTCGGTGGCATGTGCCTATAGTCCCAGCTATTAATACTTTAGAGACTAAGGGAGGAAGATCTCTCTTTTTTTTATTTCAGCATATTATGGGTGTTACAAATATTATGATTATGTATATTGCCCATGTCCTCCCTCCCCCCTGAAGATCTCTTGAGCTCAGGAGTGTGCGGTTGCAGTGAGCTATGATGACACCACTGCACTCTACCCAGGCAACAGAGCAAGACCCTGTCTCAAAATAAATAAATAAATAAATTAATTAATTAATTAATAAATACTAACTGAATGAGTCTACTAGAGGAGGAACAACAGAGGTAAAAACAAAGGTGATATGTAAGGAACATTTATTTACTCACTGCAAAGATTTATTAAGTTCCTACTCTACAGACATTGAGGGAATGATAAATGAGACAGAGAAGATTCCTGCCATCAAATAGCATACACTCTATGTGTTCAGGAGAGGAGTGTTTGTATTTGTTTTATTTTCAGCTAACATATATTGGGTACTTACTATGCTTCAGCTACTGTATAAATTTCATTTAACCTGTATGACACTCATGAAATGTTATTATTACACTCATTTCATAAATGAGGACACTGAAGTTCTGAGCTGTTATATAACTTGTCCAAGATCACCTGGCTAGCAAGAGGTGGAGCTGAGCCTTGAACTCAGATCTGTCTGATGCCTAAACTTGGGTTCTTAATGACTATGATTAGAGTTGGGTGAGAAGGCTTTGTGGAGCAATTGGGATGTTTATTTTATATTTTATTTTATCTTATTATTTTTATTTTATTTATTTTGATTTTATTATGAAAATTGGAAACAGAAAAAAGTTGAAAGAATTCTATAGTGGACCCCTATATTTTGCTACCTAGATTCTAGATTTAATATTTTACTAAATTTGCTTTATCATATAACTACCCATCTATCCATCCTTCTCTCTAACCATTGATCATCTTATTTTTTTTATTCCTTTCAAAGAAAATTGCAGACATCAGTAGAAGTTGAGATTTGAATTGGACCTTGAAGAATGTTGCCAGATCTCTGTAGGCAGAAAAGAGAGAGGAAGGGGCAGTCCAGGCATGGGGAAGAGCTGGGGTGAAAGAACAGGGCAGGAATGTGCATGGTGACTTCACAGAGCAAGAATGAGGGTGTGACAGAGGGTGACAGTTAGTGTTGAGGAACATGATAGTAAAGGATGGATAGGAAGGCTGTAGGAAGAGGACTTAGGCCAACCGGCAAATGAGTTCCATTCCAATGAAGTAAACAGGAGGACTAGGAACCACCAGTTTCCAGTAGAAAGAAAGGAAGGGCGCAAACAGTAGTGAGAAGGTGAGTCGTATAGCTGGGCAGGAAGAGAGACTAAAGGAAGTTGCAGGGGTTCTAGTAATCATGCACAAAAGAAGATGAATCTGGAGATAAAACTATGAAGAAAATGTAATAGGAAATCTGTTTTACTGTTGTTTAAACTCAAAATTATTTCCTAGCATATAATAATAATTCAGAGCAATGCCATGCAAATTGATATTTTTTTCTAAAAGTGTTCTTCCATCTGTGGCCTTCAGAGAACACCTCACCTTGACGGAGCTTTATGAAGGAGAGGACATCTACATTCTGCAAATGGTGATCCCAGTCAGCCTGCGCCAGCTGCTTTGGGTTTTGTCATCTTATGTAATCCTCAAAGCGCCCAGAGAGGAAGGCACTATTGCTCCTCCTAGTGTTCCTCTAACCCAGTGGGGACATGTGGCGATGTCTGAAGACAATTTTAATTGTCACAACTAGGGGAGTTACTACTGACATCTAACAGGTAAAGACTAGGGATGCTGCTAAACATTCTGCAGTGCACAGGGCAGCCCCACAACAAAGAATCATCAAGTCTAAAACATCAGTAGTGCAAAGTTCCGGAGTTTAACTTAATTAGCACCGAGGCTGGGATATATAGCTGTTCAATCCAAGTTTTTTGAATGTTACTAATGACACTTTATAGATGAGGAATCTGAGGCTTGGTGGTGGTGGGTGGGTGTTAAGAAATTTGCTTAGTTTATACTGCTAAGAAGTGGCAGAAATGGGATTGTTACTTCAGTTTTCCAATTCCAAATTCAGTGTCTTTCAGATATATCATGACCAGTAAGAAGGTAAATGGATTAAAATGATTACATAGCTTCAAATCATGGTAAATGAGAGAATTTCAGCACAAGAGACCAAGGCAGTGATGTTGGAGTAGAGAAACTTGAGAGCGCTTGGGCAGCTAAAACCAGACTGTAGTGATAACTTGAGTTCCTGATACATTAAAATTTGGAGTGATGGTGCAGAGAGAACGCAAATGATAATCTCCGCTGGGCGTCTGGAGACAAGAATTGGAATTCACAGGGAGGTCAGAACTGGAAAGACATTGCCTCTGGCAGTAGGTGTTAGCCAGAGTCATGAAAGGGGGACAGAGAACAGAAATAGGGGCCGACTTCCAAGAAAATGCTCATAAGAAAAGGGTGAAGTGATGAAAAAGGAACCAAGGAAGATAATAAAGAAAGTGGGATCCGAAAGATGCCCACAGGACATAATCTTATTAAAGAAGTCAGTTGAACAGGAGTTTGAGAAGATAGTTATTAAAAAATGTATGTTTTGGCTGGGCGTGGTGGCTCGCACTTGTAATCCTAGCACTCTGGCAGGCTGAGGTGGGCAGATTTTTTGAGCTCAGGAGTTCAAGACCAGCTTGAACAGGAGAGATCCCGTCTCTGCTAAAAATAGAAAGAAAGTAGTTGAACAACTAAAAATATATAGAAAAAATTAGCCGGGCATGGTGGCGCATGCCTGTAGTCCCAGCTACGAGGGAGGCTGAGGCAGAAAGATTGCTTAAGTCTAGGAGTTTGAGGTTGCTGTGAGCTAGGCTCATGCCACGGCACTCTAGCTGGGACAACAAAGTGAGACTTTTGTGTTTTTTTTTTTAAAAAGTACGCTTCTTTGTGTCTAGGGAAGAATTTCACTGTTTCTCTTTCCATATATTGCCCTAATCTATATAGTTACAGCATAAGATATTTGCATCTTATTTATGCTGTTTGTAGTTATCCTTAAAATCTTAATTAGTCATGAGAATAAAATTTCAAATTTTATTTATGCAACAGCCTCAAGGTTTCATCCCTAATCCCCAGTCTTCTGGTAGCTTCTTCTTCTTCTTCTTTTTTTTAATATTTAGAGACAGGGTCTCCCTATATTGCCCAGGTTGGAGTGCAGTGGCTATTGACAGGCATGATCATAGCGCACTGCAGACTGGAACTCCTGGGCTCAAGCGATTTTACTGCCTCACTCTCCCAAGTAGCTGGGACTAGAGGTCTGCACCTGGCTAGCTTCTGTTCTGACGCAGATACCCCAAATATTACTCATCTGGAGCCAATGTTCTCGTTTCTCTCTGCTGAGTCCACACATCCTTGTTTGACCATATAACAGGAACAAACAATTCCTTTCATAATGGATGTACCCTAAGGTGTCATGCTTCTAAGAATCTCGTCTGAAAATTAATTCCACCGAACCATGGCTCAATATGATTTTGGTTAACATACTTGTTATTTATTGGCTACAAATGGTAGGGATTTGACCAAATATGCTGTGCCTCCAGGCCAGCAGAGTACACATAGTACTCAGCTCTAGTGGGGAGGAAGGGAAGGGAGAGAGCTGGAGCACACTATTAATGGGTGTTGAGGTAGCACATCAGCTGACCACATCACCAAAAGATTATTTAACTAATAATGACGCATCTATAGTGCCATTAAAATTATTCAATGACACTTGTTAAAGAATGGTAAGGAAGACTTTATTCAGGACTGTTGAGATAGGTACAGGGACCACTACAATGGAGACTGGCGGTAGGGAGAGGGATGGGGCTCCGCTCCGAATACAACATGGGGAAAGTACGAATTTATAGCCAAGGAACAGGAGGCAAGGTCAGAGGATGAAAATTACTAAGAATAAGGGAGATTCTGGCTAAACCAACCTAACAAGATTCTTGCTAAATACAGGTCAGGGTGATTAGATATCATCTGAAAGATGGTAGAAGATGAGGGACCTGAGAGTGATCAGATATTAAGGGAGAGGGAGGTTACTGTCAAACTGACTTAGCAGGGTTCTTTGCTAAAACTGGATTTTACAAGGAAATATACAGATGGGCCCAGGAGAAGGTTCAGAAGCCTGGGTCAAGTTTGGCCCAGTAAAGATGGTTCTTTGTCAACCCCCCATTTTTTTTAATGTAAAAAGATTAATATTAATATGGATTAATTTATTTGTACATTTACTATAGGGAAGGCATTGCATTAAATACATTCTATAGATGATCTCATTTTGACTTGCAAGGACTCAATGATGTAGGATTAATTATCAGTCTATTACAAGCCTTTGGACAGATGAGGTTCTGACTGGGACTTGGAAAAGCTGGATCTCTGGGCATACCTCTTCACCAAAATCCTGGCCTCTAAGCACCACTGTGCAGTAGAACTTTCTGTGATGAAGGAAATGTCTTATGTGCTGTCCAGTAGGGTAGATACTAGCCACATGTTGATATGGAGTGCTTGAAATATGGATAGTGCAACAGACTAGCATTAAAAAACAAGCAAGCAAGCAAGCAAAAAAAAAAAAAAAAACCTGGATTTTAATTAATTAATTAATTAAAATATAAGTGTAAATAGCTACATTTCATAGCTGTGTTGGACTGTGAAAATACAGCACATTTCTAACACTGCAGAAAGTTCTATTGGACAGTGCTATTCAGGAGAAATGCTGCATCTTCCTTTTCCTCCCAGGTTGGATTCTAGGCTTCCACCTTTGCTTTTCTCCTGCGCGGTACAGCAAGAGCAGATGGGCTTTCTTCTCCCTCTCCCAGTCCCTCAACCCTCCAACCTCAGCGAAGGGAGATTCCTTTCCTTCACCCATGTCTATCTCCCTCCTCCACGTCCATGAGGCCCACCCCCATGACACCAGCTATCTCAACAGTCTTGAGTCTGGAACCCCAAAGAGGTAGGCGGACCGAAGTGACCTTTCTATACTGGGCACTGCCTAGCCGCATTGGACGTAACATCATCATAATCAACCCACAATTATGGACCCTTAAAGGATGAAAATCATTCTGGCAGAGACAGAATCAGTCACACGAAATCTGAGCACTCTTAGAATAAAACAACAATGACACAGCGTTGACTAGAATAAACAAAATGTTTGCTTTGGGCTTTGCTAGAGCCCCTCTGAGTGTGACTTACATGGAAGGAAGCCTGTGAAGTTTCTTCCGATTCTCCAAAACTTTTTAAAATAAATTCCTGTTCTACATTATGTAAATGACAAATGGGACTTATTTGCCACCCAAAACAATGTTTAACCAGGAGAAGTAGTTTACTGGAACGCAAAGGTATTCAAGCCTTTAACCTAAAGACCTTCACAGCTGAGAGTTCAGGGCTCACTGCTGCCTCTGCGTTTATAGGTTCATTTTCAATGCTAATGAATTCTTTTACAAGCTTATTTGTTCCTGCTTTTGTGTGTTTTAAACATAGATTCACTAATCATCACTTAGGTCTAACCCAGAGTTTTTGCAAGTGAAAATAGGACTTAAATTCAGGTTTATAGTTAAAGGGCAGGAAACTGAGATGAACGGAGGAGACAGAACAGCCTGAGGGGAAAATGAGGAAGGACTTTACTAGTCTATTCTAAAAACACCCTAAGGTACTGCTTGGCAAATATTGCCTACTGTATTGTTCAGTAATTTCCTTGTCTCATTCTCAAATTTTCCAAAAAGTCTAATTCATTTTGAAATACTCATGTACATCCGATTCACCAGGGAATCTTGTTGAAAATGCAGATTGGGACTTAGAGGCTCTGAGGTTAGACCTGAGATTCTGCGTTTTTAACTAGCTCTCCAGTGATGACGTTGCTGTTGGTCCACGGGCCACTCGTGGTGTAGCAAGGATGTCCACTCCAAGAAGTTGGAGTGACACCTTGTCAGTTCAGAGGCTTCATGACAGAGTACTTTGCAAAAAGGTTAACCTGGCACCTGTCTTACGTGTGGTACCTCCTGACGACTGTTGGCAGATGCTTCTTCGGGTTCTAAGTCAAGGTTTGGGGAATTGGGTTACGTTCTCGGCGCCCGCACCTCACTCATTTTCTCAGCATCAACGTGAAATGCGCGCTATTATTATCCTGTATTTCACAGGTAAAACTAGAGTTCAGAGAGTGAAGTGTAGATCGCCGAAGGTTATGAACTTGTCAGGGGAGTTGAACCCAGGTCTACATGACCCCAAGAGACAAAGCTTTTAGTTAGCGCCCTGCCGCTTGAGTTTCCTGTGCTGCGAAATGGGAAGGAGCGGCAGGCAGGGTCCAGATCCCTGCCAGATACACCTAAAAGAGTCCTCGTATCCTTTCGAGATCGTGCTCTTTGACCCTGCAGGGAAAAGTTCTTTTTGATCCACCAGGGCCCCTCGACTTGCCTAGATCTGGGACTCTCACGGGTGTTCCCGGGGAGGGTCGGGCAGTCCCCGAGCGATCTGGCTCGGGACACAGAGGGCCGATGCCTTACATAACCGCGAGGCGTCCCTCCTCCCCCGCGCCCCTCACCCCTCGCCAAGCCGCAGCCCTTCGAGCGGATCCCAGCGATAAATCCCCTTCGCCGGCCGGGCAGAGTCCCTGGCGGAGCTGGCGGGGTGAGCGAGCCGGTGCATTTCGGGGGGCCAAGCACCGGGATTTTCCAGGCGCCGCGCCCCTCCCCCGGCGCTGCCCGCTGGGCCCCCGGCCTCAGCCCTGCCGGCGCCTCCGCCCGGTCTGCTCCCCGCCCCTCGGAAGCGAGGACCGCGGCGACTGGGGCCCGGGAAGGGGCCACCGCGCTGGGACACGGCTCGGTGGGCGCACCCTGGGGGCATGTCCGCGAACTACCGGCAGGGCTGCAGCGGTCCCCGCGAGGTGAGGACGCGGCGGGGCTGGCGGGGAGCCGTAGCAGGGGGTCGGGCGGGGCGTGGGGTGGTCTGCGCCCTGTGAGCCGGCTGCGGAGCGCTGGAGCCCGGCCCCGCGGGCTGACCTGGGCGCAGTATCGCCGACGGCTCCGGCGCCCGGATCCCCAGCGCTCAGGCCGGGAAGCTCCCTCCGCTCATGCTCTTCCCGCTTCCCGACTCAGTGGTACCGAGGGCGCAGTGGCTCAGGTGACACTGGCATCCCTCGAGGCAGGGCTGCGGGGCAGCGGAGCGCTAGGGCTAGGCTTGAATGGGCTCCGTTCTCTTTCCGCTGCCCCAGCGCCCGGCCCGCGCCCCGAGTCTGCGTCCCTAACTTGGGTCCCTTGGCGCGCCTGCTGGGTTGGAAGGGAGACACGTGCCCCCTTGCCCTGTCCGTGTTGAGCCAGCGCTCCGGCCGAGTGTCTGGGCAGGTGGCTGGAGAGGGAGCAGCTTTGATCTCCAGCTCCTGTGGTTTCCAAACGCAGGCTTCCCAGGGCAGTAGGGACCGCCTTTCTGTTCTCTTTTCTGTTCTTAGGATATTTTCTGTTTTCAGCACCCCCCCACCCCCTGCCTAAGACAATATATTTATTTTTTGTGTGTGGTATATTAAAAACACACCAGTTTTCAAAATCTCAAAGAGATTGGACTTAATTTCTCACTTGCTTGTTGTCCACAAAGAAAAGCAGTGATACCTGTAGTGCAGATTGAGAAAAGTGTTCGCAGCAAAATTTTAAAGCACAATCACAGTTAAGTCCTGGGGCTATTTGGTTAGTCTTCGTTTTTCACAACTCAGCATTCTAAACCATATATATATATATATATATATATTTTCTTTTTAATGTTGAATCAGATGGGTCCTGCTAGGACACGGGTTAAACACTTCCATTTTGAACTAATTAGTTCATCCCACCTGTTTAGTTGCTGAGAGCTGAGCACTCCAGCCGCGCAGCCTGTTTAACCCAGAGGGAGAATCTTCTGGCCTGCCAAACCCAGAAACCCACTATGTCCACAAGTATCCGAACTCACTAGCTTTTCAAATCGTCAGCTCCCTGCATAGTTTGTCCCCACTCCACCCATACATGTCATGACAAACTAGGGCTAATGGCGTTGGACCCCCCCCCCCACACCCCAGGGTGTCCATAGGTCTGTTGAAGAAATGAAGGATGGAAAGGAATAGTAGTAACTGATTGGATTTGATCACTTATAACCACAGGATCTTAGAAACTGAAAGGATTTTAGAGATCATCTACTGAATTCAAACCCTTCTCCTTGCAGCCCAGGCCTCATCATTCCCACCTAGTTCAGTTTTCAAGGCATATTGCCTCCCTCCAGGCATTTTGAACAAAAATAATATGACTAGAATTATCTAATCATTTCAGTTTCCTGTTCTTACTTTTTAGTTATCTTTTTTGTTTAACAGGTGGGATTCTGAAGTATATGAGAGAAGTTGATTTAGTTAAATTGCTTTAGTAGCATAATTTTAAAAAATGCAAACCCTTAATTTTAAGTAATATTTTGAATTCTTCTTATATGAAGATGAATATGTAGATATACTCCAGGTGAACCCCCAGAAGGAGAAAAGTAATCAAAATAGATGGGAATAAGTCTACCCTCATCTCTCTTTGGAATCTCTCCTGAGTCTCAGCTTTCTATGCTAATAATTGGTCTGAGCTAAAGGCATGTTTTATGGTGTTGAAGCCAGCATGAGAAAAGTGGCTTTATGGAGACCATTTTTTTTGTTGTGATTAACACTATGACCTATAACAGAGCTAAGAAAGGAATTTCAAACTGACTTATTTAGCATTGCATTGCACTGCATATTTTTCAATTTTAGTTCATTTTTACCAGATATTTATTGAGTGCCTACTATGTGTCCAGTGCTGTTCTGGGCATTTGGGGTGTGTCAATAAACAAAACAAAGAACTTTGATCTTATGGCGCTCAAGTTACAATTTACTCATTAGAATTTTCCCAGGATTTTATTAGGCAGATAGAAGAGAGTTTCAGTATTGCCTAAAGCAGGGAAATGAATATAAATGTTTCAAACTGTCTTCCTTCCAATCCCATGATTCTGCCTGTCTTACTAATATAATCATGGAAAATAAGCAACAAACTTAGATGAAGTTACTTTGACATTTACAAACTGACATTTTCCTGTATGTGAATAGCAGTTCCCACATTTGGTTATTTAATGTATGTTCATTCGGAGTCCATGAAATTAGATTTCCTTTATTGTAGGAACATCACTGTGGTGACTAAATGAAGCGTAGGAAGATTAGTTTTCTTAAAAGTATTAGTGCTACCATGTTAATATTGGAAACCGCAATTGCCTTAGTTTATAAGATGTAGCATTTAACTTATTTATGAAGATGGTGTTTTGTTCTGTTTTTATTTTGTCTCACTTTACATCTTGTCCTCCTCTCTCCTCTTCCATATTCATAGGCTGCAGTGTTGTGACTTATTGGTAAATCCGTTACCACAGTAGTTTTTCTTTTTAATCAGACATTCCAGTTTTAAGCATTTTCTAATTCTCTCAATTCCTTTTTCTTCAAAATGACACAGTTTGCAAGCTCAGGCATGTTTATTGTTTTTAACAAAGGCTTATCAAAATGAACTTGGCAGTTTTTCAGTTGCATACTGCCAAAAAAAAAAAGTATTCAGTGCAGCTTTTGGGGTTGTTTATGCATTCCCTACCTAACCAATTGCTTTGCTTTTAAAAATTGCCAATGTGGAAGCCATTTTCTTATGAGTGCCTCTCTAGTATATCTAAAAATGCACCCATTGAAGTGGTATAGTAATTGGAGAAAAACTGAATCCACAGTTGAAGACGTTGGAAAATTTTTGAACAGAAAGATTTTTTTCTCTGTCTCTGTTTTCAATTTGCTCTACATCAAAGGACATCAGGAAGTGTCCTTATCTAACAATGTCCTATTTGAAGGTTGGATCTGTTAAACACTTAGAGGATGAAGTCACAATTTCTGATGTCTGCCAGGCACTCAGAGTAGTATTTGATTTTTTTCTTCCTTTGCCCTCTCATCAGATACTCCAGATCCTCAACCCTCCTTCGTTCACACTGATGAGCAGGGTGAGTGGCTGTAGCCAGGTAGGACTTTGCATGCCGTTAATTATTTAATTAATGTGCTCATTTATTTTGTAATTGAGTCAATATTTATTGAACTTGTCCTTATTAAAGATTTGTGTAAAGATTGTGCTTTGAGCACCTCTTTTGTGGTGCTCGTGGCAGTAGGGGATATAAAGACAGAACCTGCTTCTGAAACAGCTTATAGTCTTGTGCGGATGTCATGTGACTAGCTGTCCTACCAGTTATAACTACCATAAGAGATAGATAAGCACTTTGGAAATTAAAAAGAAGGAGAGGCACTGTGAAGAGTTGAGGGTTAGGGAAGACTTTGTAGAGGAGGACATGTTTGAGCTGCTCCTTGAACGATGGAGTAGCGTGGTAAAGCTTTTATAGAGGCAGAAGGATAGACCTATTTTTATGGGAGCACATCCTTGTTTCTTTTTGAAGATGTATAGAAGACTTCATTTCGGGGACCAGTTGAGGCTGTGTCAGGTTGTATAATAGATACTTATCACCTCTGTACCCTTCTGCATGCATTCCTCTCTGTCCCGGGCAATGGAGTCCTGACCAACACGAAAACAACTCATTGGGTTAACCAGTGTTCTCCTTCCCCTCTGAAACTTATCCTGGTTGTTGCTCAGACACAGAGACCACTGTGGCAAATAGCTCCCGTAATAAATTGGCATACCTGGCTCTTACCAGCTCAAGGCCACACTTATGGTGGTGTTTGCTCACAATCCTGTTTATGCCAGTGGTACTTATGCTGTAATTTTGCAATTTAATTAAATATTGCATAAATTAATGTAATGTGAGTGCCAAATCAAGAATGCTATTTCTAGGAAAACTAAGTTGATTGCCATATGGGCCCATAAAAGTAAGCCATGTTAAAAAACAATATCAACACATGCTGCAACTTGGATGAATCTTGAAAACATTATGCTAAGCGAAGGAAGCCAGGCACAAAAGATCAAGTATTGTATGATTCCATTTACATGAAATGTCGATCATAGGCAAATCTATAGAGACAAAAAGTGGCTTAGTGGTTGTCAGGGAATAGGGGTAGTGGGAATTGAGAGTGAGTGATAGTGGACATGAGGTTTCTTCTTGGGGCGATGGCTGTGCTCTGCAATTAGATAACGGTGATGGTTACTCAGCATTTTGAATACAGTAAAAACCACTACATTGTGGTTTTTAAAATGATTAAAATAGTGAAGCTTATGTTATGCAATTTTTATCTCAATTTTAAAGAAAGAACTGTAAAGCTTTTAAAAAGGCAACTTGAATGAACGAACTACTACTACTTACTTGGGTGTGGCATAGACAGCTATAAGAGATTGGAAAAGTACAGTAACAATATCTAGAAAGATTTTGCACTCAGGTTTTTTTTGTTTTTGTTTTTTTTTTTACAAACTCCATTAAGGTCCTGCTCCATTTTTAAGAAATGGAAACAGGAAATTTGGGTGCAGTTTAGCCAAGAATGGCAACACGTAACTCCAATCCAAGCACAGCCCCAATATCCAAAGATTAATGAATGAATTTATATTTACTTATGACACTAATTGAAATAAAATGTTTTAAATATATTGTATTAACTTTTTGACTCTCTGTTTTTGCTGACTTCTGATTGCTTCACTTAAGAGAGCTTCTAATGTTTCAATTTCTGAGGATACCCAGTATGTCTTGAAAATAGCTCATCTCTGCATCTGGAGAGAAATTCCATGTTTATGAGCCTCTTACAGATACAGCATTAGTCACTTAAAGATTGTAGGGGTGACCTGAACCTAGTGTTTAAGCTTCCAAATCATGATAAAAATCAGCAACTGTTTCCTTCCAGACTCTGTCTTTATGGCTCCCTGGCTCATATATGTAAACAGAGTAGCAACATAAAATGTTAACTACTCAACATTTTAATCAATACTTAAATTTATTACCCCAAACATTTGTAGACTGTAATATTTCAAAATGTTCCTGAGCACAATTCACCATTTTGTGGTTTATTAGACATATACAAACTAAGACCATAATTACTTATTCTGGGGCAAACTGGCCTTGTTTTTATAATTGTACTTTGCTTGATTAAATACTTTCATGGGAGTGAGCTCATATTTGTCTACTGAAATCAGTTGTGTTTCTTGAAATAACAGTTTCTGCTCTCCGAATCTGTAACTTCAAACCAACCACAGTTATAACTCATGGAGGAACCACCAAAGAAAGAAAAACCCTTACTCACAACAAAGCTACATCTGCCTTAAAGGGAGAATAGAGTGCTGCTTCTTCAGTCAGAGATGGGCCAACCAGACAACTATCAAAACCCAGCCTTAATCATCATTATTAAATATTAATAGTTACGATTAAGGGTAGCCCAAACTCACAGGCATAAGTGCTATCAAAAATAAGTGGTTTGTTCAGGTTGATACCTGACAACTTAGTATCCATAAATCAGATGATTCAAGACTCTGTATCAATGGTTCTCAACTCTGCCTATACATTAGAATCACCTGGGGAAGGAAAAAAATACTGGTGCCAAAGTTGTACCCTCAAAATTTCTGCTTTAGTAGGTCTGGGAGAGGGTCAGGGCATCAGCACTTTTTAAGGCTCCCTTGTAAATTTCATGTGCAGCCAGGGCTGAGAACCTCTGATATGTGATAACAATTTTAGGCTTCCTCAGAAAAAAATTTATTGAAACAAACGATTATTATGATATCTTTTTAACATATCTGATGAAAAAAATAAATATGATGCTTTTTTTTTCATTTTCTCTTCAGGGTCCATTCAATATATGGGAAGCTTTCCCTAAGGGTTGAAGGAATATTTACTGATTTTTTCCCTCTGTGGAATTCACTAAGCTTATGTTTACATGGTGTCAAAATAACCAAATCAGTATAATTATAGTCAACCAACCAATTAATTGACCAACTTGTTTCATGTTTTTGGTGATTGGGATATCATATAGGTATATTTGTTGAAGACAATATTTTGGTCTTTTGCTCTTCAACAATAATCTATTTCTTCTAAAATAACTTATAAATCTGTCCTCATTCATTATATGTTCCCTTAAATTGATTGGGTTGTTAGCCTTACTGCTCAAACTTTCCCTGGATACTTCCTCTTTTTATTTCATTGTATCAAAATAGATTTTCAAAATGTGGGATTCTTTTTTTTTTTTTTTTT